>OZ007499.1:125621625-125949125 GCA_963931805.1 Microdon myrmicae
GGCTAACTGGGCAAGCTCGCCGCATGTTCAAAGAACAACTCCCAACGACTTTCAAGGAGTTTGAACAGCGACTCCGAAAAACAATCTTACCACACGTGTCATACGAAGAGTTACATTCGAAACTCTCTCGTATACGACAATCCCGCGAAGAGGATGTCGCCGAATTTACCCACCGCATAACGCAAGCAGTAAAGGACTGCAACGAAGTGGCAACACGTAAGTATGGAACTACGAATAACATAGGGTTCATATTCCAGAACGAAAGATTGGCTAAATCAGTTCTGATGGTAGGAATTAGAAACGACCAACTGAGACATCTGATAGTAAAATCAGAAAAAGACCCTTTAGATGAGATTATAGCTAGGATTCTCGAGTTAGAGAAAACCGAGAATGAGATGAGGAGCGAAAGTGGATGTTATGAAATACCAACGAGGTATCATGACCAGTCACCTTCACCTGAAAGGAACGACGAATACCATGCTCCCAACTCATCAAATAGGCAACCAATGCTTAAGAATAATCCATTCTACTATTGGGAGGAGGAAGAAGATCCCCCAGAGAAAAGAAATAGGGTTTTAGATAGGACCTACGGGGATACTCGACCAAAACCCCAGGAATCGAGACAAAGGCAGAATAAGCCTAGACACGATGCGTCTCGGGTAGTAGAGAATAGGAACTCTAACACTAGATTCCAAGAACAATCTCACCCCGTTACACGCTCACCACCAGGGAAAAACCCGTTTAGGTCGGATACACCACCACACAGTTCTAGAAGACCAACCGGGTCTAGGCCAAAGAAGCCTGAGGCACCACGACACCTTCAAAGAGGCGGAGGTGATTATCTCAGTGACTCCTCTAGCCAAGGTAGGGACAAGCGTACACCAAATCCATGGGTAGCACGCATGACTTGCAGCTTCTGCAATAGAAAAGGGCATGTATACGATGAATGCCTTCGACGCCGGAACACACCAAAGTGTACAAAGTGTGATCGATATGGGCACGATTCCCAGGATTGTCGGACACTTAATACACAAAGGAAGGCGGAGAATCCTGAACCTACACAAATAAGGTCACAGAACCAAAGGAAGTCACCGGTGAATACCTCAAACCAGCAGGACAGACCATCCACATCGAAACAAGCAACTACATCGAATCGTAGAGTGTACAGCATTCGATGTTGTTGTGAGTTTTGTGGCCGAAAGGGTCACACAGGGGACGAGTGTCGTATCAAGGCAAAATGGATAAAACCACGAAAGCCAACAGAGACACCCAATGTGGTTAAGTCTGTACGTAGAGACCACACCCCAAAGACCTGCCAGGGTCAATACAGAATGGCACACAGTCCAAAAAGGAAAAAAGTCAAAGGACAGCAAACAGCCATGCGACAAAGGCGGTAAACAGACTCGAGCCAAGAGTAGTATTAGTACGAGCAGTACTGAACACTCAGAGGCTCGAAAAATAAAACAACGCCAACACCGATTACAACGCCATCGACCCGAATCGAACCGTAGACAGTCGAATTCAACCACTACGGACGCGTCAGAGACGCCAAAAAAGGGATATAGGCGACAGAAGAACGGGGAATGGTGCACATTTTGTAAGCGACACAACCACATGGCGACAGTGTGTCGACTAAAAAGCAAAATGGGAGAAGTCGGAAAACTCCAGAGGTCGGGCAGGAATTCCCCAACCCGACCGAATTAAAGCCGCCAAATAAAGAAAACTGTCCTCAACCACCAACAAAAGTTCCAATAGTCCAGCTCCCATTAGACATAGGATGTAGAAACACTACATGTCTAATAGTGGACACAGGTGCGGAGATGAGCCTTCTTAAACTGAAAGCACTCCAAAATGGAACAACACTGGATACAAAAAAGGCCACTACTCTCCAAACGCTTTTTGGAAAAGGGAAGTCTAGGGGTTTTTGTAAGGGAATATTCAAACTGCCCCAACCAATCTCCTGTAACTTTCAGGTAATGGACTCCCTACCGGGATTGTCAGAAGATGGGTTGTTAGGAAACGACTTCCTAGCTAGGAATTGCAAAGTCAACGGACCCGGGAATTGTTTGGAATTCTCCCAAACCAATGTAAATCCGGTAAGTTTTTCCGTTGAATTTACAAAAGGTAGGAAGCGGACGCCAAGACATAAGGCAACCAGTCGGGAATCCGAGCCAAGGGGATCCATAGAGATCCAGACCGCGGTCGGAAATACACCGGATACCCTACCCAAACAGGGAAAAGGGGGCGATATTTTGTCAGGCTCCAAGCATTCCAACCCCACATTAATAGCTGACAAACCAAAGAAAGCTAACAAAGAAGCAACAGTGGTGAAACAATCACTGCTAAATGCTTCGGAGGTTGACATTTTTCTGGACAAACCGGCAATAATACCGGCACGTTCACGAAAAATGCTGAGACTTCCCATAGAAATTCGGGAAGAGGTAGTGCTAGTACCTAAACAAATGCAATCAGGGATTTTCATATCCAACTGTATTGTAGGGAAAGCGAAGAGTGCCCATGTAGAGGTACTCAATATCGCAAACTACCTCCAAACCATAGACCGAATCATGGTGGAGTTACATCCAATGAAGGACTTTTCCACCTTTCCGCTGGAAAATGAGGACAACCGTTCTACGGAATACAATGCGGATAAAAAACTTTCGGAGGGAGACAACCTCCAGTATATCCGACATTTATTCTCACAGGAGGAATTACCAAAAGATCCAAGGTTGACACAATTACACGAGGAACTCCACTTAGGTAAAAACCTAAGTCCTCAAGAATGTCAATCCATAGTGGAAATATGTGAGGAGTTTAACGACATTTTCCACCTTAAAGGTGATCTCCTAACATATACCAGTGCAATAACGCATGAGATACCGGTGATACAGGATCAAGCACCGATAAATCAAAGAATGTACCGTCTGCGTGCAAGAAAGAGGTGATCAACGAGCAAGTACGGGAGATGCTGGAGAATGACATCATTCAACCAAGCAAAAGTCCGTGGAACTCACCACTCTTGGTAGTTCCTAAGAAAGCGGGCCCCGATGGAAAAACCCGATGGAGAGTTGTGGTCGATTTCAGAAAACTGAACGATAAAACCATCGGTGATGCATACCCTCTCCCTCGAATAGAGGACATATTAGACCAGCTCGGTCACTCACGCTATTTTTCCACGCTCGATTTAGCCAGCGGCTACCACCAAGTCTTAGTAGATCCGAAGGATCAAAATAAGACAGCGTTCAGCACAAATTACGGGCACTATGAGTTCAAACGTATGCCATTTGGTCTGAAGGGAGCACCAGCTACGTTTCAGAGACTCATGAACCATGTCCTAACCGGGTTGCAAGGAATCGAATGCTTTGTTTATCTGGATGACGTGGTCATATATGGAAAAAACCTAGAACACCATAATGACAAACTCCGGAAAGTATTCGATCAAATTAGATACCACAACCTCAAATTGCAACCAGAGAAATGCAAGTTCCTCCAGAAGGAAGTAGTATATCTGGGACATGTTTGTTCCGAAAAAGGGGCAATGCCAAATCCAGACACGACAGCTAGTGTCAGAGATTTCCCCATTCCCAAAACGGTAAAGCACGTCCAATCGTTTCTAGGTTTGGCGAATTACTATCGAAAATTTGTTCAAAATTTTTCGAAGATAGTACCCCCCTTAACAAATTTGTTAAGGAAGGACGTCAAATTCACCTGGTCAGACAAATGCCAACAAGCATTTGATAACATAAAGGAGTTATTGGTCTCGCCGCCACTGTTAATCTATCCAGATTTTACCAAACCCTTTAATCTGACCACGGATGCGAGCAACGAAGCACTGGGCGCCGTACTGTCGCAAGGCGAAATCGGTAAGGACCAGCCAGTCGCATATGCCAGTCGAACCTTGAATAAGGCGGAAAAGAACTACTCTACGATTGAGAAAGAGTTATTAGCCATTGTTTGGGCGACTAAGAATATCCGTTGTTATTTACAAGGGAGAAAATTTAATATATACACGGACCACAAACCGTTAAAGGGAGTATTCAACGTGAAAGACCCCACGTCACGTTTACTAAGGTTCAATCGCAAACTACTGGAGTACGACTACCAAATCGAATATAAACCCGGTAAATACAACACTAATGCGGATACCTTGAGTCGTATCCCGCAAATTTGTGATGAGACTCCCACACTACCAAGGTGCAATGTACTAACACGCGCCCAAGCTAAAAAGTTAAGGGCAAGTGAAGGAACTCAGGATAGTCCAAATGACGATAAGTCCTCTCTTAACGAGGATCCCATTCCGGCCTGCACGGAAAAAGGAATGGAGATAACCAATCCTGAAGACATTCAGTTCCTACTCCGGGAATACCATGATCCTCCTTTGGGCGGACACCAAGGAGTGAGTAAAACGTACCACAAAATACGTAGAAATTTTTGGTGGAAGAACATGATGCGCGACATTAAACAATACATCAAAGTATGTAAAACATGTCAAACCATGAAATCTTCACCGAACATACGTATGCCCATGGTAATAACCGACATTGCAAAGAGGCCTTTCGACAAAGTATACTTAGATATAGTAGGTCCTCTTGATCGCACTCCAACCGGCAATCAATATATACTTACATTCCAAGACAACTTGTCGAAGTATATAGATTGCTACGCTCTCGCAGATGCGGAGGCAGAAACGGTGGCCACAGTCTTTTTCGACCAAATAATTGCTCGGTATGGTGTTCCGAAGCAACTGGTCACCGATCAGGGAAGCAATTTCCTAAGCAGTTTGTTTAAAAGCGTGTGCAAACTGCTCCGTATTAAAAAACTACAAACCTCAGCGTACCACCCACAATCAAATGGAGCCTTAGAAAGAGCCCATCGTCCACTCGTAGATTACCTGCGAAGCATTGTGGATGGGAATTCCCAATCATGGGACCAGTACCTGAGGACGGCAACATTCGTATACAACACCAATGTACACGAAGGTACTAAGCTTACGCCAATGGACTGTCTATTTGGGTTCACCCCGGAGGTACCGACAAGCATAAAGCAACCTCCGGAACCGGTATACAACCATGACAGTTACCATAAGCTATTGAAGTACAAACTTCAACATACGTACGAAATAGCAAGGCGTAACCTATTAACTTCCAAGAAGAAGTCGAAAGAGTACTACGACCGTAAGATACGCCCATTCACGTTCCATGTGGGCGACAAAGTTTTAATACGTAATGCTCAAAAGCAAGGAAAATTAGCTCCCATATGGAGGGGTCCCTACAAGGTAGTGCAAATAAATAGTCCGGTAAATAGCCTCGTTAAGGTAGGGAGAAGAAATGTGGTGGTGCACAATAATAGGCTAAAACCCTATTACGAATAGAGGAAGCCAAAAGCAGAAGAAACCACGACAAACAAGGGAAGAAAATACACCACCGACGGTGTAAGGATAAATGCTACAGTTTAATACTTAAGTAGCCAAGCTTCATTCGTCTTCTAAGAATGAAGCTATCACTATTTAAGGGGGGAAGGTATTGTTACGGACCAACATTGAGTCCAGGTCCCCCCAGAATCCACTAATCCCCCTTTGATTCCCCTCTTTACCTGTAAAAGGAAATAACGCGCCAAGTAGCTAATTTGCATAAACTACTTTATGCAAATTCTACTTGGCGGAGAAAAAAAATAATAAAATAAAAATAATACATCGAAAATAAATTCGGAAATATGACAATTCGCCGTCAATCTCCGATGAAAAAAGGAACATTTTTATCTACCGGACTGGAAAATAGGCAGCGTTGGAATCACACCCCAATTGAACTACTAAATTAACAGGGGAGCACGACACTCTACGCCCCCTGCAACTGGACAGCAGACAAAACCCAGCATAAGAAAAATCAAGATAAAATCCCAAGTAAGTCCTTGCACAATTCAATTACTTTAAATATAGTGACAACTATTAAACATATTAATTAACTATATTCAAATTGTTATATATAAAAACAATAACATTACAAACTGGTCAGACATGGCATACATAAGCCTTTACTATATGTACTTTACGATATGTTAAAGGACAGGAGGTTCGTGGTCAAAAGTGGTAATGTGACCTCTAATAATACGTATAATATCAAGAATTGCTTGCAACAGGGCGCGGTACTCTCTCCGATTCTTTTTAACATTTACATTATCGACTTATTAGATGCACTTCCGCAGGCTATTGCGTACGCAGACAATCTCATAATTTACAGAACAGCTCCGAAAGTTGAGATCATAAATAGTTTAATACAGCGAGACTTCAACAAAGTGCAGCGCTATCGCGATGACTGGAAACTTGAGATCAACTTCCAGAAATGTGAAGCCATCCTATTTAGAACCCCATTATATAAAGCCACGTACGACACAAGGAAAAACTGGCGAAAGCTAGTTATCGTGGGACCACATGGAGATAAACTGGAAACCAAGAGTTTAGTTAAATACCTTGTATTTCAACAGACATGTAGAGACTGCTTTGCTCAAAGCGAGGAAAACTTTTGCTATGACAAGGAGGCTATTTCACAGTAGCCAACTTGACAGCAGGGTAAAAGTCATATGCTACATGACACTAATCAGGCCAATGCTCATATATGGTTGCCCAGTATGGTTCAACATAGGTCCAAATTTGATGGAAAAGATTCGGGTGTTTGAAAGAAAGTGTCTCAGATTATATCGGACACCGGAATCGGACTATAAAAAGTATTATTCAAATGAGACTTTATATAATGAAGCGTCCATAAATAGGGTGGATACTTTTATGATTAAATTAATCAGAGGACATATTGTGAGAGCAATAAGCTCGTCCAATGACCTAATTTTCGGGGCCTATTATCCAAACACCTTATACTATGAGAGCGTGCGTCGCAACGGCTTTGTTCCACCAGAGGCGTTCCTTGACTTGGACATGAAAGGGCTTATACAGGATAGATACGGAATTCCGCTGATGATATGTAAGTAGATCATCTGTAGACGGGCGATTGTGCTACGACCGGGAAGTAACGCGCACCGAGGAAGAGCTCCTGCGCTTCAGTAGGGCTATCTCCCACAGAGACCGGGACGATAGTATTAGACTGCGTCAACAGTTCTGGTGGTTGACTGGCATATAAAGACCTGGATACCAAAGTCGGTAAAGAATAACAATATTATCAGCCAGCTTACATAGACTTAGCTTTTCTAGAACTAAGGTAGTATAAGATTTAAGTTACGTTAAGTTAAGTTTTTTTTTAAATAAAATTATATCAAAAACAAAAAAAAAAAAAAGGTAGGTTAAATTTTAAGAAAAAAAAACAAAAAAGATTTCGACACAAAGTTTTCAAAATTTTTCTTTGTCTTTTAAATTATTATAAGTACTCCCACAAACAAAATTCTGTCGCCGAAAGGCAAATTATACAGTCGTTATGTAATGTTTAGCTCAGAGCGTTTGCGTAGAACCAGTGAGTTATAATATAAGATAATTAAGCTAAAATTTAAGCATTTTTAGTCTAGCATGTAATTTAGAAACTAAGAAGATAAAAAGAAAATAAAAAAATGTTTTAAAAATGAAAAAGATACTTTTTTTCCGACCGACGAGATCGGGAGTCTCGGAAATTGAATGCTTCACGCTGGTTAGGTTTTCCTCGATTCTTGACCTACACTATCCCGTCCGTGATTTGTCCGTTATCGAACTAGTCTCCTCAAACTTCTGGATTCAGGTTTTGATAAGTTGAGTATTCTGCGCTTCTCTAATGAACGAACGAACTTGGTACGGATTGCAAAATTTAAGCGGCGCAATAACAACAATAACAAGAGAGTAATAAGTTTTGTAAATCTCGCACATACACCTCACGTCCCATTCCCGTGAAAGTCTACAGAGCTACTGAATTCTCAACGACGGAATTACCTCTCAACATGAGCCCTCCTTCTCTTAGAGCAGTTGCATTAGTTCAAGGGACTTTTGGCACACCCAGTATTGGAAAGATCTATTTAGTCAGACATTTCAGTCCATGAAATCCGACTAATAACTCATTAATCTCTCACTTCCGGTTGGTAACGCACAGCTCATATGAATTTAAAGTATATTTAAAGTATGTACTCTTTATATTGAAGAATTGACCGTATAGAAGTGGCAGTATTGTAAACTCTTTTAGAAAATAAATTAAAAAACCAACTTCAGATCTCTTATACAATGCAATGCAGTGCACTAATGTCTCACAAAAAATGAAGAGCTTCACCTAAAAGGAAAATATATTTAATTGTAGTGAACAAATTATTTCCGCTGCGGTTCTCTTCATGAAGCTCTGCACAACAAAGATTTTTCTTAAGATGTGGCGAACTAGGGAATAAAGAAAAAAAAGATGATTATACGAGTAATGAAATCACCCTCTTGTCAATTCTTCTGTGGCATCTAGTCACACACAAGGCATCTAGCAATATCGCAACCACTACCAATGACAAGGATAAAATCCTACATGTCCTTTGTAATAGAAGTTGAAAAAACCATCGGTGTGGGTAATTTGCCACATTTTTCTTTTCATTCCTCACCTGTCGCCTTATCAAACGAATGGGGATTAGGTAAATTCCATTTAGTCCTTTCATCCAAGTACACATACTGTCTAGTGCCAACGCACATTACCAACACGGATTTCCAAGTCCATGGAGAGTGGTGAAATCTTGTAATTGATAACCACATACAGTCACTTTTACGACTAAGTTACGTAGACCTCTAATATTTCAAATAGTTCGCCCTTTTGTTGAAGATTTCGCCAACTAATTCTCTTCACAGTACTTCGTCGGTATTCATTGTTAAAACATTTTACATCTTACTACAGAGTATTAAAAGTAAAAAAAAAATTATGTGTATAGATATATCTGAAAATTGCAATGTGATACATTGCAGAACACAGGAACTGAGAAGCCCAGGAGTATGATATCCCTTGTGACAAAAAGTAAGGATTATCAAGATGTTCACTTTCAAAATCGGATTCCGGACGAAATCGATAATCCATCAAAGGTTAATATCGAATATTAAAAGGGCTTTTTATTCGGATGTATGAGTAACTAGCTAACTGATGCTTTTCAGTGGCAGTGGATTTACCAGGAACGATCCCCTAAGGGATGTATGTACACCGAGCTGTGGTATAAGGTCGTACAATTCCATCCAGAGGGGATGAGTAATATGAAAGAATGTTTTGGGAATATTTTTTCATATTTCCAATATTTCAAGGTAAAATTTCTTTAAGATTCAATTAAGAAGTGCAAAAATAAATTAAGTAAAGAAATATTAATATAAATAGAACAATTGTTATTCGAATTATCATCTTCAATATTAATACATAACCTAGATTAATATATAACGTAATTTAGAATTTCTAATGTTAATCGACTTTCTGGCCATAAAATGGGCGATCGGGTATTAGAACATATTTTAGTGTGTCTATTTACGTTACTTTTATGGCAGACAGCCTCTTACAATGTTGATAGTCCTGACGCGATTATAGCAAACATATTTTTGATCTAGCTCGTATTTCTTATAGCCTTATTCAGGTGCGAGTTGGCCAGGGAATGCAAACTTTTCCAGTGTGTAATAAAGTTTCGTGAATTAACTTAATTTCGATGCATTACCAACACAATACATCTTATAATATAATGTAAATGTAATTTAATATTATCTAAAATAGACTTCAAACAAAGCAATCCGACACCTATTACAACGGCTGCAAGTGGGTAATAAACAATCAACCGAACAGGACCCGGTGTCCTTTAATTTAATATTCAGCAATTAAGTAAAGAATTCATTTCATTGCCGTGGCGAGTCAATTAATAACGGAATGTGAAGGCTTGGAATTCACCCTCGAACATTGAATGTAATATTACACACGCACTAACAATCAGAACGCCGAAAAGGGGTGTAGAATTGTGCAGGAAAATCTGGAATGTGTCAACAGGTATAGTCACCAAATTGACAAGTTAATTGCCCTCCCAAAAAGAGACAATGCGACATCCTGTCGGCCACATCAATGTCTACAAAGTCATGTTCTTAAATCACCATGTAACCAGTTGAAACGGAGGTATATTTGTGAGAAAGCGTAAAGGATTGGTCAGTCATGTGGTAAGTTATTAGAATAGAAAGGTATGTCCTTTGTGAAATTGTTCTCCGTCTTTTGTGTTATTCGGAGTGGATAACGTTCGTGTAAGGAATGTTCTATTGATAAACACATCGGCAGGGCTTAAAGTCTAAGGTATTTTTTAACGTACCTTTTTTAGCGAAAGTGAACTCATGTGTTATTATTTTAACAATGTGGTTTGCTTGACCGTACCCGTGAATACATTTATTTAATGACATTGTGTGATATTTACGCGTCACTAAGTTGGTGAAGAATATTTTAATGGTAGCTTTTCAGGCGAATTGCAATCTATTAACACTTGTTCATATTCTGATTTAACGAAATTAGTTCTCGTTTCTACTGCAGTCATCATCATCATCATCATCGGCACTACAACGGGCATCCGGTCTTGGCCTTATTTTACAAGTCTGTTAAATTTGTTAAATTTTCCATAATAATTTGTTTTTCCGGGCAAGGTTATTAGCCTGGCGCCAAACTGCAATCACAGTATACATAAATGGGTATTTAAATCATTTAAATCCCTTCAAATTGTGTCTGATTGCGTTATTTTAGTACGTCATGCTCATATAATGTTTAATATTCTTGATCCCAAAACCATCTAGAATTGTCTAAAACAATAGAATTGTCGAAATCTAAAATTGTCGAAAACAAATGTCAAGACTTCGCCCGAACCCAACTGTTCTTCAACATCGGTCAGGATATCCCCGTTTCAAACCCTTTTCTAAACGACTTTTAAAGTTACGTACGCCCCCCTGCCCCAATCACGTCGGCCAACTTCACTCTGCCCCCCCCCCCCCCCCCCAAGTAATAATAACAAAACTTGCCCACACAACCACCGGCTCCTATCTCCAATTCCACCCCCCTTTTCGACCCCAAAACAGGCGCGAGGTATTCCAACTTCCACAGGCCACACGCTCTCAATCCTCCCCCTCCCATCTGGACGCGTCTCATTATTCACAGAACCTAACCCGAGGCCGCCCCTCGCACCACTCCCTCCCACACCCAGCCCCCCCCCCCCCCCCTAGACCTTTAATCGACCCACTAATACCCCCATCTGTCAAACTCACTCAGCAAACCATTCATTCTTCTGACAACCGGTATGTCTTGTCTAAATTTAGGAACAAAACGACCTACGAGAATGTCCGCCTCTATCTTTCATACCTCCACGACAAATCTGACTCTGTATGTTATGAAGGTAAAACGAAAACCAGCCGTCTACTATCAGAATATTAGAGGTCTCCGCTCCAAAACACATTCGACTCTGGAAAAGGCACATTCCCTACGCTCTGACTGACACAAACCTTATCCCTAGTACGAGGGTTGCCTCTTATGTTTCGGGATTTGGCAACCCTAGTGTTGCAATCCGGCAATTGACAGCTCTGTTGTAAAGTTGGACATTTTTGAGGTTATACGCACTCAGAACGTTTTGACATACGAGTGCTATTTGTGTTGTTTACAGTAACTTAAAAGATTCATCTCGGCCCAAAAATGGAATTAAATCGTCAAGATTTTCGTGCGATTATTTTTTACAACTTTCGGCGTGGATTAACTCAGCAACAGTGCATCGATGAACTTAAGTCAATTTTTGGCAATGAAGCTCCATCAAGGACCAGTGTTTATCGATGGTATGGTGAATTCAATCGTGGTCGTAGTTCACTCCAAGATGAATTTCGTGAAGGTCGTCCAATATCAGTTGTTGTTCCGAAAACCATTGATGCTGTGCGCGAACTGATATTGGAAGATCGTCATGTGACCTATCGTGAGATTGAGACAACCTTACGCGTTAGTGGGACCAGCATACATTCAATATTGCATAAACATTTGACTGTCAAAAAAATTTGTTCGCGTTGGATCCCACACAATTTGTCAATCGCCCAAAAAAAGGCTCGTGTCAATTGGTCGAAAGAAATGCTCAAAAAATGCGGTCGCGGTGCTTCGAAACACGTCTATGACATCGTGACAGGTGATGAATCGTGGATTTACGCGTATGAGCCCGAAAGTAAAAAACAAACTGAGAGATCAACGTTTTTCGACACCTGAAGAAGCGGTTGCTGCATTCAGAATGCATGTGTTGGAGATACCTCAATCAGAGTGGCAAAAGTGCTTCGACAATTGGTTCAAACTCATGCAAAAGTGTATAGATCTTCATGGGGAATATTTTGAAAAACAATAAACTGATTTTCGATGATCAATATTTGTTTCTGTTCTCTAATCCCGAAATATAAAAGGCAACCCTCGTATTAATAGTCTTGAACTATTTCCCCCCTCCTTCAATGTTTTTCGCGATGATAACGCTCATCGAGAAGATCCCAATTCCCCATGCCGTGGAGTGCTGCTTGCCACTCATAACAGACTCGCTTCGTCTCTAATTGCCATCTCTTCTTCTCCGGATCTTAACTACGTCGTAATAAAAATCGACAAGCGCCCTAAGTCTCTTTTCATTATCTGCTTCTATATACCTCCTTCACGTCCCATCGTGTCTTACGAACTCGCAATAGAAGCGGTAGATAACCTAACCGAATTGAGCACCTCCCTAGACGATATCGTCGTTCTTGGCGATTTTAACCTCTCTCATCTCCAATGGACATTGGCTGACGAACAAGCCTTCTACGTCTCAAGCCCTTCTAGTTCCAAGGAACGTATTTTTATAAACGGTCTCACCGACTCATGCCTCCATAAATTAAGCAATGTCCCAAATCATATGGGGTGACAATTGGACCCTCGATAGTATAGTGGTTAGTATAGCCGCCTGTCACGTGGGAGACCGGGGTTCGATTCCCCGTCGAGGAGCCTCTGGCGCAAGACTAATGACCTTGCCCGGAAAAAAACAAATCATTGTGGAAAGTTTAACAAGCCTCAGGACTGCTAAATAGGGCCAAGACCGGTTCCCGGTTGTAGTGCCGATGATGATGATGATGATGATGACAACTGGACTTCGTGTTCACAACGGACCCACACAAGTCATCAGTTGCCCCTAGTCCACACGCCCTCTCTACAATTGATAATTACCACCCCCGTTGCTCTTATCCATATATCTTGATCATGAAACCCAGCCTTCTCTACCTCACGACAGCTTTTTCTACAACTTCCACAAAGCTAACTTCCGCCTTCTAAATGAGCATCTTAGGAAAACAGCGTTTCGCTTTGATCATCTGGGGGTAGAAGAAGCTACTGCCACTCTCTATAAGGAGATCTACTATGCCATCGCCCTATATGTCCCCTATTCTTGTCACAGGTCATCGGTTTCATCGCCGCCATGGTACAACCGCACACTCCGCGCTCTTAGGAACAAGAGATATAACTCGTGGAACATTTTCCTCAAAACGCGTTCCTTCCAAAACTACTCCAACTATCTCGGTTCCTTTTAAAAATTTTCCGAGCTCTACAACTCCCTCTACTCCAACTACCTCACAAAAACACAATCCAATTTGATCAATGACCAAAACCTTTCCACTTCATAAACTACAAACGTAAATCCGACGCCTATCCTAACTCCATTTCTTATGGCGCGACTAGGTCAACCGCCCCCTAACTACTGCCAATCTATTTGCTTCGTTTTTCAATAAATTCTTTACAGACATCTCCTTCGAACCCAATCCGTCTCACTTCAAGGACTTGCCCGAATTCTCCCACGCCCCCTTCACCCCTCAAATTATTCAGCGTCACGTAGTTGAGGAGAAATTAAACTTACTCAAAGACGAGTTCTGCCCTGGGCCTGATGGACCCCCGGCTGTATTTTTAAAGAAATGTTCCACGCCAAACTGTCTCATATCTCCAAACTGTTCGAAGGAATTCTTTACAACGCGTTATCTTTCCGTTGTAAATCCATCATCTCATCCAACCAGCATGGTTTCCTTTCGAGAAGGTCGACCACCACCAATCTGGTTGAGTTCTCATCCCATACTCTCCGTGCCTTAGAGAATGGCAACGAAGTCGATGTAATCACCACCGATTTCAGCAAGCCCTTTGACAAAATCCCCCATAATCTCATCCTTTTTAAGCTGTCCTCCCTAGGTTTCGAACCCCTATTGATCAAGTGGTTATCTTTTTATCTGAAAGATCGATTCTACCGTGTCAAATTCAGATCGTCCCTGTCCAATCCTTTTCTTCCCACGTCAGGGGTTTCGCAAAAAAAAAAAATCATCTAGGTCCCCTCCTATTTATCCTTACCATCAATGATGTTGACTCCATTATTAAATACTCATCCATCTCCCTCTATGCAGACGACGCCAAACTCTACAAAACGATCATCTCTCCTCTCGACTCCTCACTTCTCCAAACGGATCTCGACAGCTTCTCAACTTGGTGTCGTAATAAGTTCAAAGCACTCAACGTTGTCAAATGTCACTCCATCACCTTCTCCCGCAAAAGTCGCCCTGCCCCCCCACGTTCCTACTTCCTGCTAAACCAACAGATATCATCTGTACCCTCGATACGCGACTTCGGGATCTTATTTGACAGGAAACTTAGCTGCATCCCGCATATTGATGATATTATTCTTAAGGGCAACTCTGTCCTTGGGTTTGTGAAACGCTGGTCTAAAGAATTCTCTAATCCTTACGTTTCCCGTTCTCTCTAAATTGCCTTCGTCCGCCAGTCAGGCCTGGTCTCCACACTACTCGTCCCATGTACGCAGAATCGAAAGCGTTCAACGTCATTTTCTGCGTTTTGCCCTCCGCGGACTGAACTGGGCGAATCCTCGGATTCTCCCCCCATACACAAGCTGGCTCCATCTGATCAACTTCAACATACTTGAGGAGCGCAGAACTCATGCCGATATCCTTTTCGTCCACCGTCTCCTTTCAGGCACAATCAACTGCCCAAGCTTACTCTCCATCATTCCCCTTCACACTAACCCCCGTAACCTGCGAAACCCTCATCTCTTCTATCAGCCCACCCACCACATTTCTTACGGCTCTAATGAACCCATTTCGCGATTGCTGCGTCGGACAAACTCCTACCCCACCTCCTTCGATTTCAACTTTACCTCTACTGCTCTCAAACTTCATCTCCTCTCTTTCCCCTTTGGTTTGAGTTCGCGGAGAATAAATTCGCGAGCACATTAGCTTTATCCTTTGGATTCGTGACTAACGTCCCGCTGTCTGTCACCAACGGGGGGAAAGAGGAGGAAGCAAAGTTACTGCTGACAGCCTTTGCCATTGACCAGAAGGAGCGCGAACCAGTTGGGCACCGAAGGAGCTTATTGATCACCCTGTCGTTGTGAGCCTTCTTCGCGGTATCAATCGCCTGGTTGCACGCGTTTTTGATTCTAACAAAATTCGTTCTGTTAACATCGGTGGGATTGGAGCGCCATTGCTTAAAAGCTCTATTTTTTGGTGCTGTGATCAGCTCGCATTTTTTGTCAAACCAAGGTTTATCAAACGAACATCGTTTGATGGAATGCGGAATATACATCTCCATCCCCAGGAGAATAATCTCTGATACCGACTCCGCGCAAGCGTTAACATCGGAATTTCCGAAGCACACCTCCGACCATGGAAAGGATGCGAAGAAATCTCGCATATCGTCCCAGTTAGCAGCCCCATACTTCCATACATGGCGAAGCAGCCTAGGCCGGTTATTCGCTTGGTATGCAAGTGCTTGCGCGACAAATACCAAGCAGTGATCTGAGTTTCCCAGTGGCGCAGAAACCTCTACGGTATAAATACTCGGTTCGGATGTCAAAAACAGATCAAGGGTGTTCGCATAATCGCCTCGGGCATCCGGTACTCGCGTTGGCTCCCCCACGAGTTGAGTCAAGTTGTGGCTTACTGCAAACGTCTCCGCCAGCCTCCCAGCCTCGTCGGTTCTGTTAGAATGTAACAACCAGTCGGAATTGTGCACATTAAAATCGCCAAGGACAATAATTTCAGAAGCTGGGTGGTTGATCTGTATCCAGTCGACGGTATATGAAAGATGTTCGAAAAATGTCGCCGGTCGATCGTCATTCGGGGAGCGGTAAAGACAACAAAGAAATTTAACAGAATTCCTCAGCACGACCCTCAACCATATGATGTCCATATTATTGGGTTCCAACGCCTCCATCCTCTGGCAAGCCAGATTGGACCGTGCGAAGACGCAGACTCCGCCCTTAAAACGGAATCTCGAATGTAAGTCGTATCCTGAGCAACGAAGATATGTCGAATCAGTTGACGAATCGACCTGGGTCTCAGTTAGGGCAAGGATATAAGGTTTCGTTGTTTGCAAATATTGGTGGACGGCATTTACATTAGTATTGGTGAAACCGATGCCCCTGATGTTACAAAATGCCGTCACCAGTCGAGCGTGGGCCGAGCCTCGAGAGCTAGCCCGGTTATGCGATGACGAACCTCTCAAAGTTCCATTATTTATCATGATATCTGCATGATGTTCCCCCTGACATAGTCCCCCCCGGAGATCCGAATGGGTCACTAGTTTACCTCCGGAATTCTTTATATCAGAAGACACCATCATGACTTATCCCCGTGTCAGTCCGGGCCATCAGCCGCACATCCGAAACACCGTCGAAGATTTCTCTCGGCGATATCGCGGAATGTACAGCGTGACGGGGTGGTATCTCACCTTGGGACCGACCACCACCTAACCAACCTTTTCTCGAACCGGTCCATCAGCCAAGCTCCGAAAGATGGCCAGGGATTTCTCCCGACCATTTCACGGAGCCTAAAGCTTGATGGGGTGGTATTTCACCGGGCACACAGGGCGTTGGGACCCCGGCTAAAATTGATGGATAAACCCAGTAGCCAACTCGCCAAACGTGTGAAAAGTGAAGTGTATGTAAAATTATTATTAAATTAAACTGCGTTGCACATCTTAAATGAGTACGGGTTCCCTTGGGTCTTCTCTGCACCCAAAATAATTAAAAAAACAATTAGTACCGATATGCGATATACGAAGTTTTCCTGTTTGTGTATGTGCACGTGAATTTCTATTTGTCGCTCGTGCAATAAAAAAAAGTGAGAACACCTGGTCCATAATATGGACGTAAATCAAATGGATACTAATTCCAAGAACTAGTGTCAGCGAAACAAGTGCAGACGCCAGCAATCAGGTCGTGGTCCTCAACAGACTCATCCATAAGATTAGTGTCAAAAAACAAGAAGTGGACAAACAAATGGAAGAAGTTCTTAAACTAAAACACAATTTGAGCCAGAATGAGCGGAAAACGAAACCAGAACAACAGCGAGAACAAAGACAACAGCAACCCACGAAGACAAAGAAAACACGACAAGCTAAAGAAACTCAACAGCAGGAATCACATCAACATCATCATCATCGGCACTACAACAGGAATCCGGTCTTGGCCTTATTTAATAAATCTCTCCATCGGTCCCGATTTTGCGCCGATGCCATCCAGTTTGGCACTCGCAGTTCTGGTCTATGCCATCCCTCCATCGCAGACAAGGCCTGCCACAAAGGACTTTCCGGGCAGGCTCCTCTTCGCTCATTCGAGCTAGGTGTCCGGCCCACCAGAGTCTACCGAGCTTGATTTTTCTTGCACCATTAGCTTCAGGGTAGATCGCGTACAACTCATGGTTGTGGCGTTTCCAGAATCAACCTCCCTCACATACGGGGCCAACAATTCCCCTCAAGCCCTTCCTATCGAACGCGGCTAAGAGTTCAGAGTGCCTTTTATTGAACATCCAGGGCTCGGATCCATACATGAGTACTGGTAAAATCATGGTCTTGTACAGTAGCGACTTGGATGTTCTCGATAAATTTCGGGGTTTAAAGAGCCTTAATAGACCAAAGTAGGCTTTGTTGGATTTGATCAGCCGTTCGCGTATTTCTTCTTTCATACTGTTATCGGCTGATACTATTGACCCAAGGTAGTTAAAGGATTGCACTAATTCAAATTTGTGGTCCACTACCCTGATTAGTTTGACCAACGTTAGGTATTCTCTTCACAGATGATGCCACCATGTACTTAGTTTTTCCCTCATTAATGTGCAGTCCCAGTTTTTGTGCCGCCTGCTCGATCTGGGTGAAGGAGTCCTGTACAGCCGATTCGGTTCTACCGATGATGTCGATGTATCTGCGTAGGCAAGTATCTGGCTGGACTTGGTGATAATAGTCCCTCTAGTTGTGACGCCAGAGTCACGGATTGATTTCTCCAACGCCAGATTGAAGGGGAGGAAGGCCAGACCGTCCTCTTGTCGGGGTCCATTAAAGATGTTTATTTGTTTGGACAGCAATCCCACTATTTTTACTTGACTAGTTTCGTTGGTCATGGTCAACCTACAAAGTCGTATCAATTTGTTTGGAATGCCGAACTCTCTCATGGCATTATAGAGTTCTACCCTGGCTATACTGTCGTAGACGGCCTTAAAGTCTATGAATAGATGGTATAATGAAATCTTAAATTCCTGACATTTTTCCATCGCCAGGGTGAATATCTGATTAATCGCTGATTTGCCTGGGATGAAGTCACACTGAAATTGACCAATAATGACTTTAGCGTATGGAGCTATCCGATCTTGTAGGGTAGTGGAGAATATCTTATGGCCGGTAGTCAGCAATGTTATACCACTATAGCCGATGCACACTGTAATATCTCCCTTCTTACGTATGGGGCAAATTATTCGACGACGCCAATTGTCCGGCATCTCCTCTTGCTCCCATACGTGCACCAAGATCTCATGAATTGCGTGATGTAACACTGTCCCTCCTTGATTGATCAGCTCAACTGGTATGCCATCAGCTCCGGGGGCTTTATTTGATTTGAGCTGTCTTGTGGCTTTTAATGTTTACTCAATGCTTTGTGGTGGCAGCATTTGGTCTCGATCTTGCATTGGTGGAGCCTCCAACACTTCTGTGAGCTGACCATTTAGGAATTCATTGAAGTGCACTTCTCATCGCTCCAGAATGCCTTCAGGATCGGTGATCAGATTACCCTCTTCATCCTTGCAGTAAGTGCAGCGTGGCGTGTACCGCGTCATACTGCGGATTATTTGGTAGAACTTCCGCGCCTGGTGCGGACCTCGCTCTCTACTTTTCTCTATTTCACAGACAAGGTTTTTTTCCCAGGCACTTTTCTTTTGTCTGTGAAGTCTTTTTTCAGATCTAATGAGCTCTTTGTATTTCTCCTCACGCACCCGCGTCCTATGAGACTGCTGCATTGCCTGGTATACAGCATTCTTACGTTCAGTCGCTAGTTTGCACTCATCTTCAAACCTGTCGTTCCGATCTCTACTACTACTGTCTAAGATGGAGTTGGCAGTACTAACGACAGTATCTTTAAGGCGTGTCCATTTCTCTTCTACGCCCGGCATTCTGGCCCCAGAACTTACTCTCCCTCCGTCGAGCCCTTCGAGGGCGAGTCTTAGCGCATGACCAAAAGTGTTACTTGTATTCTCATTGCGTGAGGCAGCCGTGTTGATTCGAATCTGATCCGCGAATGTAATACGTCTCCGTAGGGCAATCCGCGCTCGGAAAACTGTACCAACAAGATAGTGATCCGAATCGACGTTGACACCTCGGTACGTTCGTACCGTCATCAGGCTCGAGGAGTGGCGGCGATCTATCAACACGTGGTCAATTTGGTTGCGAGTGGCTCCATCAGGTGATACCCAGGTGGCTTTGTGGATACCTTTACGCGGAAACCTGGTACTCGCAACGACCAAGTTTTTCGATGCTGCCAGTTCGATGACTCGTAGTCATTAGTGTTCTCATGAAAAACTATGGGAACCTGTGTAGTGCCTGAAAACCTGCTCCCGACCTATATTTGCATTCAAATCACCAAGAACGGTTTTCACATCGTATCTTGGGCAGGCATTGAGGGCCCGTTCGACGTTCTCATAGTATTCTTCTTTTTCGTCGTCAGGGGACTCCTCTGTAGGTCCGTGAACGTTTATTAGGCTTATGTTCTTAAACTTGCCTCGCACGCGAAGAGTGCATAGCCTTTCATTTATTGCATTAAAGCCGATGATGGCAGTCTTCTGTTTTTGGCTGACTAGAAAGACTACCCCGAGCGCATGGTGTTTTGCGTGACAGCTGTAATAAATGTCATACTCTTTTTTTTGAATAACACCACTCCCCGTCCATCTTATTTCTTGCAATGCTGTTATGTCAGCCTTATATTTGGACAGGGCATCGGCTAGCTGCTGTGCAGCTAGAGCTCTATATAGTTAGCGGACGTTCCATTTAAAAATACTTAAATCATTTAGCCATTTTCGTTTCCGTGGTCGACGTCGTGTATCCGGTCCAAATCCAAGGCTTGTTAAATTTGCCATAATAATTCGTTTTTACGGGCCTGGTTATTAGCGGTATATACAGGGTAGGGCAAAAATAAAAGTAAGTATTATAATGACTTTTATTGTTCAACTAGCCAACGAGACAGAAGTACATGGATGCCTCACTTACTCACAATTTCGCACTTCATTAGTACAGTCCTAAACAAAAACCGTAAGGTACCCCGCTGAAAGTATACAAGTAGGTTTGCAAAATAAATTCTGTGTGAAATTCCTAGTAAACGTAAGAGTATCCAGCCTGGGCGCCTGAGTAGAAGGACCCGTATTTGTAGACCAGTGTTTCGAAAATATTCCTTTGTTTTCAGCCCTTTCAAAGCATGTCTGATGCGACCCTCAAACGTCACTAGTACTAGGCTGTCGCATAAATCGTTTGTCAAAAACTTGGTGTTATTACTATGATAACCATTGATATTATCTTTCTGATTTATCATCTTTCAAGCTATGAGAGTTGAGCCAATTTCATGCAATGATTCGTGAGTAATTATGATTTGAAGTAAATAATTTTTGTTTTTTGGGTAAGAATGGAGTGACTCTTCCACGCACATTAAAGCATTCTCTCCAAAGTTGGCATATAATCTCATTCCACCAGAATTGCTGTTTATGTACTCGTTCTTGTAATTTTCTCGGTATGGACGATGTCAGTCAAGTCCTCCATCAGCTATGTTATTTGTTCTTCGAATGATCCCTGTTCCTCTTGGAGATTCTCCGTCATATGTTCCAGCACATTTTCATTTTGAACTTCCATGATCTATATTTTGCATTTGTACGTCTGTGCCGGTCTTACGAACCACACAAATCCTACCTATACATAATCCATTTCATATCCCCAACACAACATTCAATTCAATGGTCAAACCCAATCGAACTAAACGTTCAAATTCTCTAACATTGAATTCAATTCATTTATGCAATTCAAATTCACTTACTCAATTTCATCCAATTCAATTCAATTCCCCAAAATCAAAGAGCATTGCATATCTTCTTATGTATGCTATAAGCAATTAACACCTCTACATCGCCTACAAGATCCAAAACCCAAAAAGTGCACGTGCCCAAACAAAGGCATATCTATTCGATCCGCTGACACACAATTCTTGCAATCATAAACATCCTAATGCATATCTTCACATGCCAGATGTTTTATGAATAGCAAATGCATCAATCTAAAAACTGACACCCAATTTCCACGGATCTTGTGTTACCCATCTCAAGTGCACGAAAACTCTTGTTGTTATAAGCCAGGTGGATAACATAAACAAAACGCCAAGAAAGGATCAAGCGATAAGTGGCGATGCGTCTGGATCTTCGAAAGAAGATAAAGATACGAGGATTAGATTATGGAAGTGAGAAGGTGAATACTTTAGAACGGTCGACATTGAGAATGTATCGGAGAGGTGATAATTTAGGTACGGTGGTGCAAAGATCGAGGGTCCGGGGGTCTTACGTTGTGATAGTGCCGTCGCGAATTTGTTGAGCGTCGCTTAAGATAACATCCAGTGCCGAAGAACTTGAGGTTTAGCAAAGTGTCGCAAAACCCGAAACAATAGTATTATCGAAAATTAAATTAGACCTACGTGCCAAAAATTAAATGTGGGGAAGAACCAATCAATAACTCTTTGAATAGTGTAAACTGAACCAATGAATAACCTTTTGTATAGTGGAAACTTCAGAGAACATTTACTCTAACATATACGTACGCGAATACAAATAAAGCAAAAATTAGAAACAAAACATTTGTACAGAGTTTCATTCGTGGCAATTTCGCCCCGGTGTTTTATTGGTTACAGTGTCTGCCCCAGGTTCGCTTTTCGACGGAGCACATTCCCAATCGATAGTTCGAGAATCCGCCAAACGTCTGTTAGACACATTATTCCTCGCCACTGCTTGAAGCACGATTGCGAACTAGTCGCTGTGTATGCAAACCTAAAACCAGTTGAGAGTAGGGAATTGGTGGCGAAAGTGAGGTCAATCAACGACAAGCCTCTACTGCTCGTATCTTTATTGCTTTTGTTCGTCATGACCATAAGTCTACGACCACAAGGGAATCTGTGGGTAAAGTTTAGTCGATGCACCGGCATGGGCCCTAGGTTCACTAAACTTCGACCGAGGAAAAGACGAAACACTTCCCAAGTTCTTTATCAACGTGGCCAAGCAAAACTCCACCGCATGACACTGAAACTTGTTCTCCGACCAATAAGGTATAAAAATTGATAACTCACTAGTTTAGTTAGCAAAAAGGTTTCTTTATTTACTTCAACTTTTCGAACTTACATCTATGGCACACATTCCTATAGTCCACTCTGCAGTTCTTAAATTACTAAATGTTTCACAGAAGCCCACACCTTCTCGATATTGTTTATAAAATTAACTCCTGTGGTGAATTACAAGGTAATTTACTTTAATTAAATTTAATTGTCAACTGCGTCAAGCCACGTGGCAGCAAAAGCGAACTGCGACACTAATTCCAAACGGAAAGCGGATTTCGAAATATGGACTTCTCGAAGTAAATGTATCTACACGAAGATCGAACACTTGGCATAAACTATACTTTTGACTCCGACAACGCGATGCCTCCCACACGTGTGGCTGGTTTAAAGGTTAAAATCTGACTCTATAGTGTCTGTTTCCGTCAACATCCACTAGCCGCGATGGAGATGGATTTCCATCGATCTGGGGGTAGCCAATCCGATCTTCTCCTTGATGATAACCAATGAGCGATCGAATAGGAGTTTCCAATAGCGGAATTTCCCCTGCGACAGTACGGTCAGGATGAACACCCATTCGCTGGACAGCATGACAACGCAGATGCGAAGGGAGCATGAAAGAAAATCTAAATTGCCCGGGTGATCAAATAGATGATCGAATACGGAGGCTGGCTGCCTTGTTTGCTTTAAAGAATGCATCATAGAGCATGGGTATCGATACGATTGTTTAATTACCAATCATGGGTAGTGAGGAATTTGACTTGCAGATGTGCAAGCATACGACTTACCCAGGGTGGCTATGGGCCAACGGATGGTAGATAAAATAAACACAGTAAGGTTACTGTGTGTTTGGTTTAGCCAGTACGACATGGGAACATTGTGATGTTTACTTAATCGCTCACACTCATGTCGTTGTAGGCTATAGATTATTCGGTGACGATAGGTCAACCGAAGATTTGTTTATCATGGCTGTGGGTAGGGTAGCTATTGTTTAGGCAAAAGTAATAGTACATGAGTACGATCATGAGGTATGATTGTTTAAGTAACAATCATGTTCATGTATAATTCATGTATAATTCGATAATCGGTTGATGGCCGAATGGGGAATTGGTTGCAACGGTTGCGAACCTAATGGATATGGGGGCAATGTTTGGTTATGAAATGGTAGGAAAAATATCGGCTGCAGCTGTGTCAACAAGTACGCTGCCCGACGTGTCTTCTTGGACCAACGGATTGTTGGAACAAGAACACGTTGCTAGATTGGCGTGTGTTTATCAATCGAGATTGCTGACGAGCTGAGCCGATTGGGTTGGTAAGGTTCATGTAATATAAACGAAATAATTTGATGATATGCTGGGGTTTTACTATCAGGTGAAAGATGATGAAAGGTAGCTTGCGCTGCTTGATTACAGGTAAGTTAAATGGCTTGTAATGGTGAGGAGAAGGCAGGTTGATTTAAGGAAATCGGTGGTTCTCAGGGAATGCTTTATGGAAAGCGGATGGAACCCCCACAAATCCAAAAAGTCGTTTGATGCCCAAGCGTTTGCCCATGCGTTAAAATTTACAGCTACTACCACAAGGTGTTTTAGACCCGATTTATCATTAAGTTTTCAAACCCTCCGATATTTAAGCAGGGACATAAAGCTGACTTTTATATATCCTGTAATTTTACTTCGACTACTCTTTATGCACTTTGGTGTCCGTTTCTTCTAAAGACGTCTTTCTAACACTCCATATAATGTACCCACTTATACATAAGTGGGACTGAAAATGAATCCATTTATAAGGGTTGTCTGTTTATGCAGTAATTAATTTTGCATATCCGTATACATCAGATCATTTTTATTTAAGAACATTAAAAAAAAAGAAGCGAAACTGCGCTCTCTCTCCTTTTCAATAGTCTTAACTCTTAATTGCCCATCCAATCAGTTTCGAACGCTGCCCAGCCGTGCTTTCCTAGTCAGACAAAACACAAACACAATTTGCATATAAAATACTTCAAAATGTTGTCAAAATACATATTATTGAAAATCACTTAGCACTTCCCTCAACGCCAGAGACGTTCTGCCTGATATCGAACAACCCGCTCTGATGAACGTATTTCATAGATCTTCTGGAGAATATATTCCCCATCGAATGTATCAGGCGAATCAAGTGGCGTAATAAATTCTATAAAACTTCAACAGATTGGCTATGAATATAAATTGAGCCTAATGGAATCCTTAGTACCAAACTCGGTTAGTGTAGTTAGCATATTTTTGCATCAAGAGTTCTTTGCACGGCACACAGCACTTTCTACCCTTACAAGATAAATGTTTTGTTATTAATTTTTATTTAAACCCTCGATCTGGAAACAGTGGCAGCCACAGTCAACCCCTTTGCAGGATGGGCCAGAGTATAGCGAAGCAAAGTGTTTTACAGTCAATTGCAGAAAAGTAGCAACAATCAAGGATTTTATTAGCTCACTTGAGGGATGCTTCAAAAGTGGTAGGGGATCGTGAATAATGTTAATTATCTTTATATTATGAACTGGTAATGAGTAGGGAGGAATATTTTTAATCAGATTTATAAATTCATTATGTTTTTTTACTACATACTAAAGGGCAAACTAATACTGATTTTAGAATGTTCATACGGCGTAAATTGGGGATAAATACAATGTTAATGTTGATAATAATATTGGACATGTTGCTGTTATGCCGAATCGCAAATAGATTTTTGTGGATATAAAGGACGCTGACTATTAGTTGATTATAAACAAGAAACTGTATATTGTTTTTCTGAAATAGAATTTAGTGGATCAATGAAGCCAAACTGGAATGGCCCAAACTTAAACTATAGCTGCAAGACTCGATCGGTAACAATCGATGACCGAACAATAGATATGCTGTGGTTTTAAAAAGTTTCAAATTAACAGTTGTTGCTGTAAGTATTTAATTAATTCAAAGTTCCGTAACATACCACAATTTTTCAGAAATAATAGTAGGTTTGCTGCCACAATAAACATAGCCGACAGTTGAACCTGGAAACTCCATACATATATCTCAACAACGTTCCTAACTGTACCATTCAGAAAAGTTATTTATTTAATTGTTATTGCCGCATTCTATATTTGAAATACATTTTTTCAATTTTGTTTTAATTAGTGGTGTGTTTTGGAAATGTTTTCATTCAAGCCAGGTCCTCGAAAATTGATGATATAGCTTTAGGCGTAAGCAATTTAGTTCTCAATTTTTGATTAACATAATCATTTGCGATTGCCCACCCGTACTCGGTTGATAAGAGAATATTAAAGCCACAATCCGCTTGGAAATATATTTTGCTTGTAAGACGAATATTGTTTACAAACAACCATGTAGAGTTGTGATTAAGGAGCTGAAAAATGCAAGTTCTACAAAATGAACATTTCTGTTGTTCGCCAAAAGCTTGTTTTCTTTAAATATAATTACATATTCGAAAATAATAAATCAAATATCCCTCCAGTCTATGCTTTTTTATATATTATTATTATTATTTATCTTATCTTTTTTTAACTCACACAATCTGTTTTCCAGTAGTTTAGTTATACTTATAGTGTGACTTTTCACTGCTGAGAACAGTGCAGTCTCAAAATGTATAGGGGGCGTGGCTAGGGCTTATAATTATGGAATATTTTCCCGGTTTCTGTAATTGGTGTAGAAGTTAGTATTTAAAAACAACGATCACGTTAAACACAAACAAGTTCCGAAAGTACGAAAGCAATCAAAACTGATGCAGTATGTATGAAAACAGTCGAGGAGTGAACGTAGTTCCAGTACGACTTCTAATTGGAATCAAGAGTTTAGTTTAAAAATTTTAAAGTTTGAATCAATATCATTATGGGGCATTCTAGTCTAGAGGCGCGAATTTCGGGCGTTTTTTCAAGCTCTGTAAAAAAAAACAAAAAAACAAAGAATGTTTTTACTATCCATTTTTTTTATCATTCGTTTAGTTATATTTTAAGAACACATAAAAAATTGAAAAAAATATTGAAAACGCGGAGATCAACAAATAATTTTTTTTTCACAAAATGGTGACCATAAAAAACCGCGAAACAATTTTCTTTCAAACGGTTTCCATTTTGTGAAAAGAAAATCTTTTTTGAATTCTCCGAGGTAGGGACGATAGCGACATCTTCACTAATTAAAATCCGTTGGATTTTTTTGTTTCTGATCACCAGAAGGTTTGGAACCATGCAAGTTACGTTTTTTCTAAATTACACTTAAGTGAAATAATAAAAAAACATTTTATTTTATAAAAATTTATATTTTTATTTTAATTTATATTGGAGTCAAAAACTCGTCTGCTCTTCAGAGAGACGCTTCTAAAACTGAATTTATTTGTACATCAAGATCTTTTCCTAGGCTTGTCTTTCTACATAATATATATTGTATTGCAATTTACTTAATTGCCTATTTCGTGATTTCACGAAGTCTTGTTAATTACTTTTTAATTACTTCTTAATAGGTTTTATTTCCATCATATGTTGCAATAGACATTACATTGCAATTTTTATATTTTAATGTTTCTAGGAAATGTGTAATTAAGTTACACATTTCGATAGATAGGTTTTTTGGTGTCGTCGAAGGATTCTTTGACGTAACACCTCCCCCTTTTAATTCGAAACTCTCCTGAGTTTTGTTTTTAATTCGATTTAAAAATGCTTATGACTATTAGGATTAGAATTATTTAAATTTATTAGGTATTTTCCATTTAACATAATTAATCTATCGTTACATGAACTCTTTTACATTGTTTTATTTTGGTTCATTAACAGTGTGAATTAATTTCTATTTTTTTGATTTTCTATTCTTATTTTTAGGTAATTGTTTTGGTGTATACACATTTTGGATTCAATTTACATTTTCGTCAGAGTTATAAGTGGTATTATTTACAATTACAATTTTTTTTTTTTTTTTTTTTTTTTTTATTGAACACAAGTTCTTCAAAATTTTCATCGATTAGATATAATTGAATGTTTAGCTCTTATCATATCTTTTGGGATTTTTATTTATAATTTCTTTTGTGTCTATTTCTAATGTTTCTTTAATCTTATTGAAAGTTCTGTTGAGATGATTATTAATATCTATGTATTATTAAGGATGGTGATTATGCTATGGTTATTTTCGTCAATGTTCTAAATGTTCCTGTCGTTGTGTGGGTCAGTGTTGTTACTGTCATTATTGTAAGAGTCAGCGTCTAGTTGATCTAAAAATTTCGTGGGTCGTTTTATATTTGTCGGGTGTATATTTTCTAGTTTAAGTTTTCTATATTTAGCTTGGTCTTTGTCCCTTAATGCTTTATAATTTTTTACGTAGCCTTCATCTTGGTTTGGTCTATAGGTTTCTCGTTTTTCATTGCGTTTGTTAATGGTTTTTTCTTTGTAATCTTTTAAAAGTTTTTCTATTTGTTTTCTATCGACTTTTCCTTCTATTACGTCTATTGGCTTTGCTTTGGGCTCCTCGATAGTATAGTGGTTAGTATACCGGCCTGTCACCCGGGAGACCGGGGTTCGATTCCCCGTCGGGGAGCCCCTGGCGCAAGACTAATGACCTTGCCCAGACAAAATAAATCATTATGGAAAATTTTACAAGCCTCAGGACTTGCTAAATAAGGCCAAGACCGGTTCCCGGTTGTAGTACCGATGATGATGATGATGGCTTTGCTTTAATGACGGAGTGAATAGATTTATTATACCATTCTACACATTTGAAAAGTCTTTCTTGAATTGATAATTCGGATTTTTCGGTTTCCAGAACTCTAAGTTTTTCTCCTAATGTATTATGAAATCTTTCAATATCTGAATTGCCTGTATGACTATTTGGTTTTGTGGTGTGTTTCTACTTCTTCTAACCTAAAAAATTCGTTGATGTTAATTGAATTGAATTGGTTGTCTAAAATGATTAATTTGGGTTTGCCTTTAATGGAAAAGTATAGTCGTATTTTTTCAATGATTGTAACGCTATTTCTGTCTTCTAAATTTAGTATTACTGCATGTTTTGAGAATTTGTCGATAAATGATAAAAAACGATGTCTCTTGTTTATATATACATCGAGGTGAACTATCTGATTTACGTTATTGGGGGTTTCAGTTATATGGAACTTTGCTTTTATTGGTTTCCTATCATATTTTGCTTTATTGCAAGTATCGCAATTGTTAATGTACTTTTGGATATATGTTTTTAAATTTTTGAAATATATAATTTTACTTAGTCCTTCGTAATTTTCGTTAATTCCTGTATGTCCTGTTTCGTTCCTATGATATTTTGCAATGTATCTATATGTTTCGTCTTCATTCGTCATGTCTTTTTCATGGTAGGTGCATTTATAAAATTTCAACTTTGTATTGAATAGTTTGATTAATTTTTTTTTGTACTTTATTATATATATGGTCAGAAAGTTCTGAAAAAATTCCTATTTTCCCTGATTTTATAAATCTGCGAAATATATCAGTCATGAAGTTGTTTTCAATGTCATTTGTACTTATGTAACTTTTTCGTTTGTCTTCTATAATTTCGATTTCTTTTGTTTTAGTATGTGTCAATATAATTTGTGTCTGGAATCTATTAACAACTGTTTCTAAGATTGGAAAGTGATCATTTTGTTCTTCTTCTTGGGAGTGTATTGTTGCAGCTGTGCTCATGTTATCATTTTGTTCTTCTAAATCTATGGGATTTATTTCTCCTGTGTTTGCATTTATTCTGGATAGAAAGTCTGCAACTTTAGTTTCTGTGCCCTTAATGTAATTTATATTTATGTCGTATTCTCCAAGTTTAAGCAACCATCTTTGTAATCTAGGGTTTATATCTTTCCCTTTATGTTTACTTTGGAGCCATTTGAGAGGTTGATGATCCGTGAATAGATCGAAAGTTCTACCATAAATATATGGGCGAAAGTAGTTAACGGCCCAAACGATACCAAGAAGTTCTTTTTTGGTTGTGGAGTATTTTTTTCTCATGGTCGTTTACAGTTCTACTTGCAAAGCTTAGTGGGTGGTTGTCCTGTGTAAGGACTGCGCCTAAAGCAAAATCGCTGGCGTCCGTTATTAACTTAAATCTTTTGTTGAAATCTGGATATTTTAAAATTGGTGCTTCCATGAGCAATCTTTTAAGCTTCTGAAATGAATCTGTATATTGAGGGTCTTTTTTATCAATTTTAGAATTTGTCTTCAAATACTTTATCATACCGTGGGCAACCTTTGCATAGTCTTCAATAAACTTGCGATAGTATCCGGTCATTCCCAGGAATGATTTTATTTGTTTTTGGGTTTCCGGTAATTTAAGCTTCTGTATATTTTCAATTTTATTCATATTAGGTTTAATACCTTCTGTTGTCAGAGTGTGACCTAAATATTCTGTAGTTCGACTAAAGAAATTACACTTATCAATTTGAATCTTCAGATTATGTTCTCTAGGTTTATTGAACACTTTTTCTATATTTACAGTGTGTTCTTCTAAGGTCGTACTAAAAATAAGAATATCGTCCAGATAAACTACGCAAATTCGATTAATGTGCTCTCTTAAAACTGCATTTATTAGTCTTTGGAAAGTTGCAGGGGCATTTTTGAGTCCAAACGGCATTCGTATAAACTCATAATGTCCAAGAGGCGTTGAAAATGCGATTTTCTTTCTGTCATCTTCTTTGACTAATACTTGATGAAATCCTTTGGCAAGGTCCAAGGTAGTGAAGTATTGTGATCGCCCTAATTTTTCCAATATAGTTTCTATGTTAGGGATTGGATATTTGTCTGATATAGAAACTTCGTTAAGTTTTCTATAATCGATCACTATCATTTCTTTTCACCAGAATTATCGATTTTCTTCGGAACAATCCATAATGGTGAGTTGTATGGTGAATTACTTTCTTTGATAATACCTTGTGACAACATTTCTTTTATTTGTCTATTTATTTCTGTTTCATGTGTTTGGGGATATCTGTATAATTTTGAGTATATAGATTTTTCTACAGAGGTTATAATTTCATGTTGGATCTCGTGAGTATGTGAAAGTTTTTGTCGTTCTTGGTAAAAGAGATCTCTATTTTTGGTAATTGTTGGAGACAACGGATAGCAAAGTGTTCAGTTTTGCGGATGATAGTACGCTTGTTTCCTCCTTTTCGAGTGATCGGCCGATTGGTGCATCAACGTCGCACCAGCTGAGATGTAGACAGATTGACTCTCTGAACCAGGATCTAGATAGAGTCCTGCAGTGGGGAAAGGCCAATCTTGTCGACTTCAACGCAACGAAGACCCAGTATACAACATTCACAAAGAAAACCGGATCATCGGTTCCACAGCTGATGATGAATGGCCGGGCCCTCGATGCTGGGGAAAGTTTGAAATTGCTCGGCGTCACGGCCTGTGGGAATGTATCATGGCATAAACACGTATCGGGTATCGCCAGATCAGCCTCAGGAAAACTGAGTTATCTTTTTAGAGCCAAGAAATATTTTACTCCGGCCCAACTTCTTCTCCTATATAAATCTCAAATTAGACCCGCGCTCGAATATTGCTCTCATGTTTGGAGCTCTGCTCCTAAACATACCCTCGACCTACTTGAGAGCGTACAAAGACGAGCGATCCGCCTGATCGGGGACTCGGCGCTGACGTCGGGACTACAGTCGCTATCACATCGAAGGCGCGTGGCCGACCTCTGTCTGTTCTACAGATATTATCACGGGTGCTGTTCTACGGAGATTCTTGGCATTGTTCCACGCAATTCGGTCTATATGCGCTCCACAAGACAATCCGACGGATCGCACCCGTTTGTGGTTCATCTCCCGATGCCGCGAACATCCCTGTATCAGAACTCGTTCCGTTACAGAGCGGGGAAGCTGTGGAACTCCCTTCCCACGCGAGTGTTCCCGGAGCGTTACAACCTGCAACTGTTCAAAAAGAACTGCAACAGTTATTTGATGGCATCTCGGGGCGCCCACTCGACGCTATAGGTTCGCCTCTCCCGAGAGAAGTCTAATAAAAAAAAAAAAAAAAAAATAATTTTCGTAGTTCCCTTTTTTCTTCCCTATTCATGTCTTCGCGTTCTAATTCTTCTAGTTTTAGTTTAGGTTCTTCTAATGTATGTATTTCCTCGTATTTGAGTGGGCAAGAGTTAATGAATTTCGTTTTTGTGTTATTTATTTCTATGTATTCCTCTTCTAAGTGCATTATTGCTTGCAGAGGTTTGAGTAGGTTTTGACCTATAAGTCCATCGAATGGTTTATTATAAAAAGGAGTTAATTTCCAACGCATATAGCTCTTCTCATTGAACTCGTTTGGCAGTGGTGTTATTATCTCAGTGTTTATTGAGATTTATCCGTTAAGAGTGTTACAGGGGATTGTGTTTTCTAATTTTATTCTTTTGTAATATGGCAGTTTGTCTGAGTTTAGAAAAGTGGTTGTTGACCCTGTGTCTATTAGGCATTTTAATTTTTCATTACCTATTGTCAATTCGATTACTGGTAAAGTTCCTGTTAAGCTGGTCACTTGAAAATGTTCATGGTTCAAGTTTTGATTTGTGTTGTAGATATGGTCCACTTGCATTGGTTCAACCGAATTGTTTCTTGCCTGCGTGTAACTTCTGCCTGTATAGTTTGTCTGAATTCATCTTGTTTGATTAGATTTATTCGGAAAACGTTGGTTCCGGTTTGTATTGTGATGGTATGTATTGTTGGTATTGTAGTTATTGTTATTATGTTGTCTCATTTGGTTGGAATTGTTTTCGTATGTATTGTTATTATTTTGTCTAGTTTTCTTAGAATTGTTTTCGTATGTGTTGTTGTATTGGTATGTATTATTTCTATTGTAATAATGTGTTGGGTTGTTATTGTCTCTTTGTAGGTTTTCTCTATAGTCATTATGTCTGGGGTATTGGTTTCTATTAAAATTTTGGTTGTTAGGTCTATGTGTTCTATTTTCGTAATTATTTGATTTGTTATAATCTCTAAGCATTCCTTTTTCTTCTAAAGTATAATATGCTTCTCTAAGTGTATCTATGTTCCTACTGTAAATTATACTTAATAAATTGAGGTTAATTCCATTTAAAAATATTTTTAGTATAAGGGATTCATTCGACGTTGGGGAAAATTCGCTAGGTTTTTTCTCATCGAATTCGTATTTACCGTTTAATTTGTCTAATATTCTCCGAAGATCCCTATAGTATGAGCTTACGGTTGAATTGTTACATGTCACTGCTTCATGGTGCAATTTGTGATATGTTTCCCTAATTCCGAAGTTCTTAATTAATTCTGTTTTTATCCCTTCCCACGGGGGATTGGGTCCTAATGTCCTTATGCAATGGAGAGCGCCTCCTTGAATTTTATTGCGGACATGTCGTTGATAAATGAAATTTTTCAACGCTTGGTTTTCATTAAAGAGTGGCAGGATAAGCTCTACGTCCCTTATAAAGAAGGACAAGTGATATTTTCCATCCCCGTGAAATTCTTTTATTTTCGCGGCTTCCCTTATTAATTCGACTACCGGTATTTCGTCTGACATTTTTTTTTTGATTTGTAAATAGATTTTCTATATTTTAAAAATTTAAAAAGTATTCTTTCTCAATACCATTAATTAAAACCAAAAGACATGAAACTAACTTATTTTCTAAACAGTGTATGAATTTATAAATGTACAATGTATGAATTTATGAATATAAATCTAATTCTTAAAATAAATGTTATTTCCTCTTTTGTTGTTCTGTTCTTGGTGTTGTACGGCTTCTTCTGCGATTAGAGATGAGGTGGGGTTCTTCTTACTCTTGTTGTTTACGAATTCTTTCTTGTTGGGGTGTTTGTAACCCTTTAATTGTCTTCTTTTTTTTACCACATGAATTGACCGTATTTTTCTTTAATAAGCGTATGCAATTTTTTAATAACAATATATTTTTTTTAATGCAATTGATTTTATATATATATTTTTTTTTTATTGACACATCATAATTTCGTTGTACTTTTTATGATTAGGCATGTATTTAAAATTTAACATTTTTTGTTTATTAACGTATATGTGTTTTTAAAATTGTCGCCCGAACACTGTTTATAATTTTCCATTAGCACAAACATATTTGTTTGATCGTAGTTACTTCTATTTTATTTTTATCCGCATTAATAACTTTATTCGGGCTCCGTTGTTCACCGTTTACTTTGTTACGCTTATAGATTCGATTTTACATATGTTGGGCGTTTATGATTATAAAACATTTTAAATTTGTCCGCTGTTTTTATATTTTCCATTATGTGTCTTGCCTAACACTAAATACTGAATGTTAGACTTTCCTTGATGTGAATAGTCGCTTAATAAGAGTTTTGTCTGTTTTTTATTCTTCCAGCTGATGATGACGATGCTTTGATGAATTGATGAAGATGAATAATTGTGTTTTATTTCGTTGTTGTTTAAATAAAAAAGTTTTTAATTTTCACTCACAAATTTTAGGTTATGGTTGTTTTTTTTTTTATTTGTCACTAATTTATTTAATAAAATAGTTCACTGTATGTCGCGTAGATAATTTTTTCGATTTATCATGTTCGGATGATAAGTTGACCGACTGCGCCAGTTACGTTTTTTCTAAATTACACTTAAGTGAAATAATAAAAAAACATTTTATTTTATAAAAATTTATATTTTTATTTTAATTTATATTGGAGTCAAAAAATCGTCTGCTCTTCAGAGAGACGCTTCTAAAACTGAATTTATTTTTACATCAAGATCTTTTCCTATGTGAGGAACTTTATTTCCACCCTTTTAAATAAAACACTGTGTCGGTTTTTAATTCTTAAACAATATATATGTAATGTTATGTTTATTTGGGGTCAAACTCTTTTAAAGTCACAAATTATTCCGTATTGTGGTTATATTTGTTTAATACCACACACTTAGCACACATTTTGAGACACATTTGAACACATTTCTTTGTTTCATTAATACACTAGTTTTTATTGTTAATCCAAAAGATACTTAAATTAGTTCCTAGTCTCCGTTACACACATTCCTCGGTCCTTTTCCAGAGAACACAATTCTCGTCAACCAACCCTGAACGCACCGTCCCGGTCATAATTCCAAACACAACCCTCGTCCGTTCTGGACTCATTCATAAAATCAACCCCCTTAATGGCCGTCTCAGCCAAAAACACGAAAAACCACCGTGTCTAGTTTTTTCTCCTTTTTCATTTCTTTTTTTGAAATCTGGTTCCTTTCGTCAGATCAAAGGATACTTCCTTTTTCCAGCCTGAACCTTTTTTTACACAAAGAAAAATCAATAGTGTGTTTATTGCGCCTGTTGTTATCTTTAACCGAATGGGCAAAGATTTTTCCGTGGGAAATCGATTGAAAGAAAAGATCACTAGCCCCCAGGCAAACGTTCATTATGTGTTATTGCCTGTTGTTTGTTTTAACTTAGTTTTGTTAAAACGGAAACTGGCGCTGGTGGTTTTAATGGTTTTAGCTAACCATTGTGGTGGCGCGCAATTTTTATGATACTCAGTGGTTTTGTTTGAAGGACGGCATCTGGCCTGCACATTTGGCTCTTAGGGGTTGTTGTGGTGAACCCTTGGTTCAATGATTATATTTCCAAGTTTTTTATGGGAGCAAATTGAACGTTCAGTTCAATTTGCTTGGAGTTTAATTGATTAGCGCAAATCGAACGTTTTGTTCGATTTGCTTGCTATCCATTTATGTGGGACCATTTGTTGTATGGGCTAATGTTTTTTATTTAGCAAAATATCACATCCTTTAAGTGGATGTTTTTGGCGTGTATAGCCGTTAGTGGTGTAAGTTGGTTCCAAAGAGGTAAGTTTTTTATTTGGCTGGATGATTGTGGCCGTAATACCTAGGCTTGTCTTTCTACATAATATATATTGTATTGCAATTTGCTTAATTGCCTATTTCGTGATTCCACGAAGTCTTGTTAATTACTTTTTAATTACTTCTTAATAGGTTTTATTTCCATCATATGTTGCAATAGACATTACATTGCAATTTTTATATTTTAATGTTTCTAGGAAATGTGTAATTAAGTTACACATTTCGATAGATAGGTTTTTTGGTGTCGTCGAAGGATTCTTTGACGTAACATGCACGCCAGGACATACCCTGTTTTTTGGGGCCCCACTTTATCTGCTGATAACTTTTCGTGTTTAGATTTATGTTTTATTTTTCATGTACCCTTACAATACAAATAAACGAATGATAAATGATGGATAACACCATCTATGCTATAATACCTCCTTAAAATGCTATTGAGATGAATTTTCGGAAAGTAGGCATGATAAGAATGGATAACAGCGTCTAGTCTAGAATGCTATAGAAATGAGTTTTTGGAATCATCGGTCGATCGCCCAAACAACAATCCGTTGGTCCAGAAGACACGTCGACCACAGTACTTGTTGACACAACTGCAGCCGATAGTTTCCCTACCATTTGGTAATTAAATATTGCCCCCATATCTTTAAGTTCGCAATAGCTGCAGCCAATTTCCCATTATCGGCTATCAACCGATCATGAGATTTGGTCATGAATAGGATCGATGTTTAGGCAATCATATCCACGTTCATGCTCTACGATGACCCTTCTGGAAATCAAAGTAAACACACTGTACCGCACTGTGTTTGTTTTGCTTACAAATCAAGTTGAGTCAAATTTCATCATCCTTCGAGGAGAGACGTCGACTCTCTGCTGTCGTACCTCCCGCTGTCAGATTTAAATTTCTTAAGCGTACACACGCTCGTGTTGGTGTCGAGTTTTTGTCGAGAAACATAAGTTCTATGGGAATGAATTTAATATTTTATAGGAATAAATTTACTCAAATAATGGTTGCCAAATACGAGTGTGACATTGATTCATGGAGTTCGTGTACCACACAGTAAATAACAAATGCGCAGTGAAAGTTAAAATCAAGACTAGTGAACAAACAAAACAACCCATAATTTAAAAGACAGTTCCTGTGTTTGTATTTAAAATAAAAGCTATGTTCAAGATAATAAACTAAAAATAAAAATAAGAGAATGTTTTCCTTTGAAGAGTTGTTGTGTTCGCTGGGTGCTCTATACCTTCTGATAGGAACAATTTACAGCGATATTGGTGGTGTTCCTGCTGAACCAGTGTCCGTGTTGACGCACCAGAGGAAATAACCCACAGTCCTAACGTTGCTCATCAGGCCCATTTAAATCCTCGCGACTTGATTAACCTCACTATTGTAGGTTCGCGGTATAGATCTTAAAATTGGTGATTGTGGAGTTTCCTCCACTGTCCTGCTTCTACGTCATATTTACTGCCAAAGATACTCCTTAAAACGTTTTATGAGAGCCAATGTTTCGCATCCATATAGAACAATCGGCATGGTTCTATAAACACAGATAGCAGTTTGGATTTCAACAGTTTACTGACTGTGCCAAATAGTGTTGCCGGAATGCAGACTTTTGTTATTTTCCTACGACATTTTGTTACTGGTCGTCAGTATTATTCCCAGATATTTAAACTCATAAACTTTTTCAAATATCTTCCCCCTGATGTTTATGTTTGTTCTCTGAGGTCCACCTGCTCTCGCAGTAATAATATATTTTGTTTTCTCTTCATTTATTTCTAGGCCCACACCTTCTGCCGCTTGCATGATGATTTCACTGTTTTTACTTACAGTTTCTAGATTATCGTCCAGAACGGCGATGTCATCCGTGTATGCAAGCACTTATGTGACCCCGTTCAGGGATGATCCCGCCATGTTGTCGTCATGTACTTTTTTGATGACGCACTCGAGCGCGAAGTTAAAAAGACATGGTGAGAGGCCATCGCCTTGTTTTAGTCCGTCTCGGATTTCAAATGGTTCTGAGAGATGGTTTTCTATTCTAACTCGCCCTTTATATTCGTTCATGCATATTTGAATGAGAGCATATTTGAATGAGAGCGGCATATTTCTTCAGGAATCCCAGCTCAGCCACGATATGGTAAAGTCTTTGCATTGGGACTGAGGGGTAGGCTTTTTTGAAGTCAACGAAAGGTTGGTGAACCGTGTCTTCGTATTCCCACTTCTTTTTCGGCAGTTGCCTTACTGTGAACATTTGGTCGCTCATTGACTGGCTCCTACGGAATCCGCATTGGTAGTCTCCCAGTATTTCTTCTGCGTACGGTGTGATTTTGTATGTGATTGGGAGCAATGATATTCCACTGTCGTTTTCGCAGTCAGATATGTCGCTTTTTTTGAAAATGGGGACGACTATTGAGGTTTTCCATTCTTCCGGAGTGACATTCGGTATGTTAGGAAACGCCAATCGAAGAAGGTGGGGAAAGCCCATCGTAGCATACGCGAGATGAGTTCGTTAGCAACATAAGAAGTGTGATGGCCGGGCAAGTAGAAGAGTCGAGGATAACGTAAGTTACGGGGGTTTGTGTGAAATGTCATAGAGGAGAGCAGGCTTGGGCAATTCATTTAGCCTGACAAAAGACGATGGACGAAGATGATGTCGGCATGGATTCTGCGCTCTTCAATTGTGTTAAGATTGATTAAAGGGAGTCGGCTTGTGTGTGGTGGTAGAGTCAACGGATTTTCCCAATTTAGTCCACGGAGGGCAAAGCGCAAGAAACGACCTTGAACGCTCTCAATCCTGCTAATGTGAGACAATTGATACGGGAACCTTCATTAGTACCCTGTAACCTATGATTCTACAATATAATTAAATTAATAAAGCGTATTAAAATATTCATTAGCGGAAAAACTAACAAAAAAAGTGCTGCTATTATTTTCCTGGTCTCGAGTCGTACCTACAAGGGTCGAATCCTGTTGACTAAAATGGGTGTCACAATAACCTGATAAGTTGATCGTGATCGCTGTTTATCTTTAACAAAGAAAATTCTGCCACCAATAAAACAAAAAAGCAAACATTTAAAATATTGACAGATCATCTGTAAAGGAAACATTTTACATGTATTGTACATATTATTTAAATCAGTAAGTAAGATTATAAAAATATGTAAATAACGCTCATAAAATACCTAATATTGCCGTTCACTCCTCGGAACTCTCACACAATTAACCAAAAGCAACTGCACTGCATGGGTGTTTTTTTTTTTTTTTTTTTTGGAATCATCCAGGGACTACCCAGAACTCAAAGTAAACCCTCTACATTAAGCGCTTTCCCGCTAAACCAATGAATATGAAAACCCTGAATCCCATAAATAACCCATACTGTCCTTGGACTAACAATCTATTACGTACGCCATGAAATTCAGAAAAGAATTGCTTCATATTAATTAGAAGAAGAATCCAGAAGGACAAACTATTTTCTTGATTCCGTCTAAGGATAATCCTCGGCAAACATACGCGAATAATAGACATGAAAATATGGCTTCCCGTGCCCAGAATCCCATGAGACATTGGTTCACCTCTATTGTCTGTACGATGGCAAATTACCTTAATCACATGAAAACCAAACAAAAATCACCTTTAATCGTTTTCCAATATGCGATTCTTGGTCACTTAAGCATGACACAATCGGCTTAGCTGGAGTCCTCCCTGCCATCACTTTTATTTGTTGTAGTATCTGTTCGATTCATAGTTAATGTACGGTCGTCGCAGACAAATAGGAAATGATTACGTGCATTATAGCATTACATTGTCCGTGCTGGATGATTTTGAAAATTCAATTTCAGAGTGACAAAGGGAAGAAAAAAAGAATAGTAAGACTCACCCGTGGGTAGCGAGTAGCATTCCCTTACGGGTAACATATAAATCAAACCGACCACATAAGCCGTATCAAGTGTGACCTTTCTAAATTAGATTGCTCCACTTTTACCAGTTGCAAGTCGTAATAGTCTCTCAAGAACACTTATCTTCCACAATGTATTTTAGGCATTCTGGTAAAAGGTTTTTGCCTTGAGTTTGAATTTAATATAAAAAAGACACGGAAGAAGAAGACACGTCTATTCTGTTTCGGGATTCGAATGAAATCTCCTGGAATTGGCTGGCACCTTTTATCAGGAGAATGATGAGAAATTGAGTCAATCAAAATCCATTTCGCATTTGCACGTCGATGTAAATTAAATTTCGTCCCCAAAAATGTTCTTAAATGGGTTCTGCAGGGTGGAAAAACTCTTATGCAGATTTTCGAACGTAACGTGGGTGGGGAGTATTTGTAGTGTCCTTGCATTGGTGTGCTGAGTATAAATGGTGATATGTGTAATATAATCTTTTTCATCTTTATAGAAACACATATAATTTATTTAATTTCTGTATTTTTTTTTAATAATTTGTAAGCACTAGAATTTCAGAGAAAGAGAATTAAAAGTTATCTCTGAAACATATTGATGGGAGATAAGGAACTCATCTTTGAGGAAAAGTTTGGCTGTGTTCTGTAATTTGATATGTAGTTGAAAAAAGACTCATTTGATTAAATTACAGAACTCGTTAGAATAACTTTGGACTTAATAACTCCTAAGATTCTGTTTTTTTATTTGAATTTATCTATTTTTCAAAACAATACATAGATCCCGTATTTCTAATTTCATATCCCACAGTCTATTTTTCGGATCGGATCGGTTGGTCAACTGTGGAAGGGGAGACTGACAGGACAGGAAACGATAGCGGAGTCGAGTCGGTGAAGTTTTGGCGGAATTTTGGTTGTTTGTTTTTATTGCTATGCTCCGCCGAACACTGTCCACAAAAATAAAAGACGCCTTTAAATTTTAGTACATTTATTTATTAACGCACAAGCATAGGTATTTTATTAACGCACAGTATATGTCTTTATTAACAAGCAGTATAGGTATTCATTAACGGGCAGTATGCGTATTTATTAACAAGCGGTATATGTATTTATTAACGCACAGTAAACGTGTTCATTAACAAGCAGTATAGGTATTTATTAACTACCAGTTCCCTTTTTTATTAACAAAACCTGTTGGACTCAACTAAAACTCGCGGCGACACACTCTTCGTTTTGTTATTGCGGACCCGACAGGGTGGATGCTGTTACTTGACTCTCCAGGACGATCCAACTTAGACTAACTGTCTGCCCAAAAAAATATCCCGATTCAGATTTCCGATCTGTATCTGCACAGGAGAAAATTTCCCATTTCATCTGCTAACAGAATTTTCCACAGTATCTGTTAGCAGCATACCATCTTCCTTGTCATCTCACAAGGAGAATTTCCCACAGGATCTGGAAGGAGAAATCTTACCTAATCATCATAATTATCACCATTCGATGCTGGTGATCGGTATCTCGTTTCTTCCGTTGTTTGCGGATCGGATGCCGCACATCTGGCATGCGGCAAAGACTCGCCTGCATTTCGGATGTGTACACGGATTATGGGATGTAAGGCTTTGTTTGCCTCTCCGATCGTACATTTATCTGGGATAGTGTTTAGAGTTTAAGATTGTTCGCCTGCTAATCAGCGGCGCAACGAATTGATTGTTTGCGCAAGTGTGCCTGGTTTAGGTGCTAATTGCATTTAGCTACGAGCGTATACATCCGTCGTTCGGTCTATTTCCCGAAAATGGTATTTCCTTGGGAAACCTCGCGTTGATGTTTAGGATGGGAGATTTATGACCTGTATTCTGGAATTGGTTTTGCATACGATGAATGGATGCGTTGACTCGATATTGGAAGTTTTTGAACGTTAAGTTCCTTGTTTTTTTATATCGGGTTCAACATTGTTGCAGCTTTCTATGACCCTTGTTACAGGGATGATTAGGAGCTTTGGGACACGCGTCTGTGGGCACGTGTAATGAATAAGGTAAGTATGTTCCTTGAAGTGTAGGAACCTTACCTGGGTGGAATTGTACGTTCCTAGAACACTAAAAGGTCATGAATTTCCGGGTTCCTACAGGCCAATAAATGGTAATATTAGATGTACAACTTTGCTTCCGCCGTTTTTTTTTTTTTTTTGAAATTCGAGGCTTTATTGTAAAAACTAATACAAGTCCTTCCATTTAAATCTAGTTATAATTTATTTTAATGTAAAATAAAAGAAACCATTATATTAACAAATAAAGAAAAAAAATCGAACAACTATTAGGTGTACAAATTTGCTTCCGCCGTTTTTTTTCCGAAATTCGAGGCTTTATTGTATAAAAATCGCCGTTCTTGAAGCGTTGAAACCACTCTCGGCACGTTCTTTCACCAATAGCGGCATCGCCATAGGTATTTGAGAGCATTCGATGAGCCTCAGCCGCAGATTTCTTCATATTAAAGCAGAAAATTAAAACCTCTCGCAAATGACGAGAATTTGGCTCGTAAGCTGACGTGTTTAATCGAGAATAACTTTATGATGCAGACACAAATCGACTAATATTTCGATGGCGTTATGTTTACAAATACCTAAGCTTATTGTATGACATCTATGATCTATTTATTTCAACTACCACTTACCGCTACAGCCATCCATTGCAAAACGCCGGAAGCAAAGTTGTACACCTATTAGTCTATTTTTACTATAACATTTCTTTAAGCTATAACATTTTACAATACATTTTTTCCCCCAGTACGCTTTTCGGCGAAGAATAGTTGCTTAATGAATTTCAAAAGTAGGAATTAAAAAATGACAAAAATAGGGAAAAAGTTTAATTTAATTGATTTTGTCTTTATTTATTTATTTTTTTATTTATTTTTAAGGGGAGATTCTCACCTATCTCGACCAAAAAATGGATTTTTGTTAGTTATATTTTATAGGTTATCATTTGTAGAATATATTCCCAAAGGGGCTTGACCGAAACAACTTATAAAAGATACACTATGAGAGGGTGACCACCATCGCACTTGAAGCAGTCGTTAGTAAATTCTTTAAAAGCGTTTCCTAAAAAATTGTGTTTTTCAAATTGGCCAGCAAAAATTACCCATAAACTTATTGACAAAATGCTTGTGTGATCCGATTCTGAAGTTAAGGCTGCGTCCAGAAGGAAAATGATAAGGTGACGGCTTTGCGTCCAGAAAGAATACGATGAGGTGACGGCAGTGCGTCCAAAATTTGGAACAAGAACAGACAGAAGGATGGGCGTGTGTTTGATGGGCATGTGGCCGCCCATAGGAACCGATCGGTTCATAACAGATGAACCGAGATGGTTTAGTTGATGCAATTTTTTGATGCCATGGCAAGATGGTAATCTTGCCGTGGGCTTATGTTTCTCTCAAAGGAGAGCTTTGAATAGCTCATATTCAGGTAAGCGGCTTAATGATCGGTAATGGTATTTGCAGGTTGGGAATGGAAAGTTGGGTTAGGACGATGGGTGGTTCTTCGGGCGCCTTAAAGAACCCCCACAAATTTGTTTAAAGTTCTGAATATGCCACGTGGGAAACAATTAACTGAGATTGGAAAACAACGAATAGTCGATTAACAAAATAGTGGAATGATGCAAAGACAAATTCTCAATGAAACAAAGCGCTCTCAATGTGTAGTGAAGAATTTCCTAAAAGCCGGTTTTAAAAATTACGGAAGAAATAAGCGCTCTGGGAGGCCAACAAACAGGAGCTTCTTCTTCGACGTTTTAATTTGGACTGCGATTCTAGCTTCATTAGAAAATGGGCAACCCTCTATATACTATATCAATGATAATATTTCTACAATTATAAACCCTAACTGCATTCCACTTTACTTAGCAATGTATTATCAACAAGTCACACTGAACATATATTACAGCTAAATCTAAATTCCAACGACGTGCTTTCTAAGAAGAAACACCCACGGACGAAAACATTATTAAGTTCTGTGAGCTGTTAGAAGCGCAATGTTTGTTTATTAATTATATAATTCACAGTTCGTTGGGGTCAACACCTCCCGATGACGATAATGCAATTTCGGTTTTCAATGACCCAATTTTCGGTTTTCAATTCCGATTTGCAATTGCGTTGAATTGCGACGTCAGCCGATATACCTCCTTTGGTCTGCGTCACAGTTCAACATTCGCCATTGCAAATTGACATAATTAATTTTTTGTGCAATTACTTATTTTTCCGTGGTTTATTGATCGTGCCGAAATGTGCATTTAATTATTTTTTTGTGGTTTATCGATTCCGATGAAATGTGCAAGTAATTGCATTATCGCTCTGGGAGTTATCCGGGTTCAGAATCGGGTGGCGTTTTTTTGGTTTAAGTTAATGACCTCACGTACATCATCTTTATCTACGATGTCACCGACACACAAAAAAAAAAAAGCAAGGTATTATCAACAAGTCACACTGAACTCATATTACAGCTAAATCTAAATTGTCACGAGGTGCTTTCTACGACAAAAAAAAAATAGACGCGCACTCGAATATTGCTCTTATGTTTGGAGCTCGGCTCCTAAACATACCCTCGACCTACTTGAGAGCATACAGAGACGAGCGATCCGGCTGATCGGGGACTCGGCGCTGACGTCGGGACTACAGCCGCTATCACATCGAAGGCGCGTAGCCGACCTCTGTCTGTTTTACAGATATTATCACGGGTGCTGTTCTTCGGAGATTCTTGGCATTGTTGCACGCAATTCGGTTTATATGCGCTCCACAAAGCAATCCGACGGATCGCACCCGTTTGTGGTTCATCTCCCGACGGCGCGAATATCTCTGTATCAGAACTCGTTCCGTTACAGAGCGGGGAAGCTGTGGAACTCCCTTCTCACGCGTGTTCCCGGAGCGTTACAACCTGCAAATAAATGCGTAAAAAAAGGCGATAATGTCGTTTTCGCAAAGATCATAATCACACCACAGTAAAGCGGCTCAAACAACAACCAAACCAAGCCTAAAGTTCAATAAACATTTGCTCTGCATTTAGTGGAGTTGAATAATCGGAACCATGTTAAATAAGGACCAGAAATAAACTTAAAAATAATGGATTCGTTTTTCCCAAACGAATATATTCGATTTGAAATGATCCGAATAATGGAACGTGTGATTAATATCAATGAAGTGATGAATAAAATTGACGTTGATTCATTTTGTGCCTCAAGGCTTCACAGTTTGTACCGATTCTGTGGTCAAAACCAGCCAACATTCCGGCTTTTACTGAACACTCAATCATTCAAAGCCGATTGTAGCAGAGACTGAACTGAAGCAAAACATTATTACACCTTAGTAATTATTTTACTTAAAAAAATGTAAGTATTTACACCTCAGCTACTAGTCATTTTTATTATTTTCATCGATTATAGAGTAGCTATTCTTTTTTCTTGATTTAGGTCAGTTTCACTCGCAAGTATTCGTCTATTGATTTTTATTTAACAATTAAATCTATTTGCGTGTTTTCCTCTCGACCATTGGGTCACGTTATTTCTAACACCGACTTCATCCACAGCAGTTTATAGGTTTCATTTTCACTTTAATTTATACAATTACTAGTTACAAGTCTTCTCGCAAAAATGTTCTAACCTGTCTACAGGATATAATCCGAAGTTGAATTATGCACGCGAACGCATTTCAATGCGACATATGAAGTAACGTACCTTTACACACTCGCATGAAGTAATAATTGCAATATTATGTAATTATAAATAACTTGATTTGCATATAAGAAAACTTTATTTTACTTTTAACGCCACGTTATGGGAATAGCTAATTGAACATTGTTTAAAGGTTTTAGTGTTTTGGCTTCTGGTTTTTAAAGTATATATTGGCACAGGTTAATAGACTACAACATGGATCCAAACAAAAGCGATTAAAATAAGCATTATTCACATCTACGATAAACTGATGGACGTGGAATCTTAACCTACAAGCGGCTACTGACAGGTATTTGAAGAAGTTTAGTTTAACGTTACAGCGAGGTTAGATAAAGATGAAACTGACATTTTGAATTTCAGGCGCTGTAACTGGAACAACAATATTGATTCTGTGGGGGTGCTTTTGGTGTGGTGCCGGCACGGGAGCAGGTTCACCATATCCCCCAACATGTCACTGGATAAATAAAACTTTGTTCCACCGCAAACCAATCACCAGTAAAAGGAAAAAATACAACGCACTGGAGTGTTGTTTTGTAATAACTATGTTCTTTATTTTTAACTATTGGTTTTTGACCTATGGACTTTAATTGTACAAGGAGGTTTTTTGTGGTGATTCTGTGGCGACTCTAACAGATACACACAATTCACAAGCAAAATAGTGAAGAACACGAACGAAAAATCGAATAAGAAAAACACTTCAGAACCGTATACCAAGCGATAACAAAAATAATTCACATCAGTGGAGTATAGTCGAGTTTGGAAATCAAATTCTAAACACGGTCGGTAGCCTGATGGGTAACGCTTAGGTAAAAATTTTTTCGTGATTCAAGCTGTCATAACGTCAGTTCGAATCACACGATCTTCTTCACTATTATTTCAAACGCTGTTATTCCCTTTAGTTGTAACTTAACATTTAATTTGTTCTTAGTAAATCTTGTTGATTCTGGTCAAATTGAACTTTGTATTTTCTATGATTTGTTTTAAGGGAAACTAAACTGACTGTTCTTTATTTTTTGTGAAAGTGGTCTTTTAATTTAGTATGTTTAAACTGTTCTCACAAATCTGGTTGTTTCGGATTACATTGAACTTTGTATTGTTTTCGCTTTAATTTAGGGGAATCTAAACTGACTGGTCTTAAACGACACTGGACGCAACTCTTAATATCAACCACAAGATTCGTTACATTGAATTGCACCTTTTAAATGAACTACGTTGTTACGGGAGCGTCTGACTCTGACTCGATTTAAAATGGGTGTCCGAGCCCTGTGGTGGTTGAAATGCGATCCTCATTAAAAATGACTCGTGCAGAGTCATTCGTCCGCTAAGGGTGGGTTTCGGTGCTCACAATAAACGTGCAGTTTCTCTTGTAGTGACCAATCAGATAGGCTCTCTCTGAGTTGATCACAGCGAGGATGTGTGGTTGCTCGTGTTGCCAGGTTGTGCCAACGAAAACGACAGCGAAGGAATTGGTGCGAGAGCATCATGGTGGCGTTCATGCAGTTGTGTACATTGTCTGCCCGTCATAAGGGCGTCCTGTGCTGCGAGTAATTATAATTCTTGTGCCACGATACTTGTGCACGGCATCATTGATCGTGGAAAGGATGGTATTCCATGTGATGCGAGTTCTCATGTAGGAGAATTTGATTCTCGGCGACCGGGCGCAAGATGCGCAGACAAGTTTTGTCCGTTGGACAAAAGCTGGGGTGACTGTAAATAAGTCAAGGAAATGTGCTGCGCACGTGTGTGGCAGGAAACCCTGGCTGGCAGGGGCACCGTAATTTTTCAATTCATGTTGCATGTTATAAGTTCATTTCAGTGAACTGTGGTGATGCAATAAATGTATGAACTATGTTTTATATTTCAGGGAATTTAAAATGATGGCTTATGTGCATGAAAAGCTGAAATCTGTGATGCATTATCTGCATGGAATGATGAATTCAGGTGATGCATCCTTTACATATTATCATGCCCCTGTGAAGGGCACTGTTTACATGCGGTGAAGGCCAACGGAAGGGATTGGGGTTAGCGTTGTGCGCGGTCTGCGGCGAAATTGTGGTTGGAATTGAGGGTTGGTTCTCAGCGCGGTATGGAGAACCCCCACAATTCTATTAACTACGGCTTAACAATAGAACAAAAAAAAAACATCGACAATACAATGGACAGAGAGCCCAAACTGCTCAAAATTAATTCCAGTTTCCACAACATTTTTATAGGAATACCAATAAATGGTAATAATAACGCACAATTAATATCAACAACAAAGGGTTAATTGAACTCACGTAGGTTGAAAAATTGCAATCTTCTTACCAACTGAGCTTCGGCTTGCGGCTTAAAAACTCATAATGCACTTGCACGCGCTAGAAGTCTTTAAAAAAAGACCTGATTTTTCCCGAACATCGAAATGAAAAAAACCTTGTTTTAATCACTTGTTTCGAAAACGAAAAACCCCTTTTTTCAATATACTTCTCCCGGGAGAGGGGAACCTATAGCGCCGACACGGCACCCCGGGATCCCACCAAATAACTGTTACAGTTCTTCTTGAACAGTTGCAGGTTGTAACGCTCCGGGAACACTCCGGCGGGGCGGGGTTCCACAACTTCTCTAACGGAACGAGTTCGGATGCAGGGATGTTTGGGTCGGTGGGAGATGAACCGCAAATTGGTGTGATTACTCAGATTGCCTTGAAGAGTGCATATACCCCGAATTGGGCGGATCAATACCACGACTCTCCGAAGACCAATACCCGTGATAATTGCTGTAAAATAGACAGAGGTCACCTACGCGTCTTCTATGTTATAGTGACTGTAGTCCCGACGTCAGAGCCGTGTCCCCGACCAGGCGGGTCGCAGGTCTCTGAATGCTCTCAGGTAGATCTAGGGTATCTTTAGAAGCAGAGCTCCAAGCATGAGAGCAATATTCGAGCCCGGTTCTAATTTGGGATTTATACAGAGGAAGAATTTGGACGGGAGTAAAATATTCCTTGGCTCTAAAACCGTAGCTCAGCTGTCCTGAGGCATACCCGGCAATGTTCGACATGTGTTTATGCCACGATAGTTTCCCGCAGACCGTGACGTGGAGCAATTTTATACATTCCCCAGATTCGATCGCCTGGCCATTCATCATCAGCTGTGGAACCGATGATCCACTTTTCATTGTAAATATTGTAAATATATATATGTGTCTTCGTTGCATTGAAGTCGACGAGATTGGCGTTTCCCCACGATTCAGAGAGTCGATCGGGCTACATCTCAGGTGGTGCGATGTTGATGCATCTATCGGCCGATCACTTGGAAAAGAGGAAACAAGCGTACTATCATTCACAATCATTGTCTCCAACAAATCATTTATGTGAAGCAAAAACAAAATTGGAGCCAAAATAGAACCATGAGACACCCGGAATTAACAGGATACAGATCTGAACACTCACCGTTCACAACAACCCGGATCGATCGATTATCGAAGCTCTTCGTCCAGTCGCAAAGCTGCTGGGAAAGTCCATATGTGCGAAGTTTGCTCACCAATGCCCCATGCCAGACGCTGTCAAAAGCCTTGGAGATGCCCAACGCGGCCGCTCTTGATTGACCATGCCGTTCAATCCCAGATATCCATATATCGGTTATAAATGTCAAAAGGTCTCCCGTGGACAGCCTGCCGCGGAATCCGTATTGACGATCATTCAGAAGTCTGTTGGACTCGGAATACTTAACGAACTCGGTGTTGATGACATTTTCCATCACCTTACATAAAATAGATAGTAATGCTATTTGCCGGTAATTTTGTGGGAGACGCAGTTTCCCCCTGTTTGGGATCTTCTGAACTCGGGAGATTTTCCAGCAGGTAGGAAATGCTCTCCATGCACAAGATAAGCAAAACTGTCTCTGTTATGTGGTAACTTCCCCCGCCACCATTGTCTCGGCGAACAAAAGTACATAACATACAAAATATTTAAACAATTTAAAAATTAAACACATACATTAAAAATATTCATTTTCATTTTTTGTTACGTAGTAACCTCCCCTATCCCCAATATCCCACCGAGCGGGGAGATTAAATCTTGGTTGGGTTGTTGCGCCGTTGAGAAAATAAAAATAAATTAATTTAAAATTTAAAATGAATTTAAAGACTTAGAGCCCACGATCCACATTTTGGATTGAAATTCATTACAAGCGAATGCTCGATCCTGCTTTCGTTGGGTTGTGGACTCCGCGGAAGCAGCTGCGGCGCGTTTTTCTTCGGAGTGATGGCGGAGTGGATGGCGAGAGTAAAAAGTAGAGAAAAGAAGAAAGAAGAAAGAAAAAGAAAAAAAGGAAGAGATTGAAGATCGGGCAACGGTGGCAAGAAGACACAAAAGATCGAGGGTGCTAAAAAATTATAAAATTAAAATAAACGATTTAAAAAAGGAAAGCCAATAGTAAAATAGATTGTAATGTTGTTAACATAATTGTAACTGTAAAGTTTGAAAGTAACGTGAAACAGTGAAAAAAATGTAATTCCTGGATGTGTGAACTAGTTATTTCATTGGTGTTTTGGTCCGACAAACGGACTACCTGAAGGGTGTGCATCATGACCCAATAACTAGATTACTTGGAAGTGAGTTTTGGAAGCCTGGCCACAGCAGCCTGCCTTGTTCGGGTTGATCTACGGAGCCATCGAGGGAGGACCCCAGCTCTAAAATAGGAGCCGCTGGCTTGTTAACCGTATAACTGCACCCAGGTAAACTGTGTTTTTCTAACGTTTATTCGCAGCAATTAAACTGTCGGAGGTAGAGGAACCGGCACTGGGGAATGGGTGACAGTGAAATGTAAAATGAGGAAATTGCGTAATATTGGTTGCTCGATAAAAAGACGGGTCACCACTCATATTCGGGGGAATATCAAAGCACCAACCAGCGGTAAGATCAACAGCCGAGGATCTAAGGTATGTTAATGTTAGAGATCCATTCTGTGAACGTGCTATAGACCGTGAACCTGAGGAACGATCCGACTACTGAGATGAAATAGTTCGGGAGCCCTATGCCTTTCCTGATCGGAAGTTACAGTAACCACTGCCCGGCCAATTTGCACATCATTCCGGCAAACAATTCAGTCCGTGCAAACTAAGACTGCTACAGGTGAAGTCCACCATAAATAACGCAACTACTGACGCAACCCTAAGCTCCTCGATATTATAGTGGTTAGTATATCTGCCTGTCACGCGGGAGACCGGGGTTCGATTCCCCGTCGGGGAGCCTCTGGTGCAAGACTAATGACCTTGCCCGTAAAAAACAAATCATTGCGGAGGGTTTAACAAGCCTCAGGACTTGCTAAATAAGGCCAAGACCGGATCCCGGTTGTACTGCCGATGATGATGATGACTGACGAAACCCGTTGGTTAATAAACAATTGTTATCATTGTGTTAACTGACGCAGCCCATCATCCCGACATTTTCGGACAAAATTTTAATAGCAACTTATTAATTAAATAGTTTAATAACAATACATCTGCAACGTAATTTTGTGACGTATCCTATAACAGCCGGTGTTACAACTTTACATTCTTATACAGAACCACCCTTATGTTACAACTGGCTCAACAAACCTGTGGCGGTTCCGCCAAACCCCATTGACTACTTACCCGGAGAGCCCCCATAACAACAACACAACTTTCATAGTTTTCTGCTAATGCAATCGCATTATCATCTGTAAATGCTTCACACATCAAGTTTATCAAACGTATTTATCTAAAAGCTCCTGGAAGAGAATTCTTTATTCATTCATTAATTCGAATTCGAAATTACCTACAAGAATTCTGTCCAAACTTCATAAATCCCAGGTCCGATACAGCACCTTCGGTTGCCAAGCAAATCCCAATCTTATCATACGCATTTTTCCTAGACGAATTCCTAGAAACGAAAGAATTTGGTTTACATATAATCTAACCATCATAACAGGGATAATAAACATCGCGTCGCCTATTCCCAGCCACATCATGTGTACAATAAATCCCTTTACATACACATTAGCTGGCGACCTTTTTCTCCCTATTATAAACAATCCAACGCAGCTGCACAAAATTGACGCAAACGGCGCTGCAACCAAAACCTATAGCATAGGCAAATGCAAACATGAATTGTATACTTATCCTTGGCAGCGATGCCATAAACACCAATTCCCTGTGAATATGCTACAACCAATTAGCACCATGTCCACCAGCATTGCGGTCTATCAATACAGCTGCACGGCACATCAAGACAATGATCTATACGATCCCTTTGTCCCACAATATTTCTGGATCTGCTTCTCATAACCTCGCGGCATGAGCAAACAGAAATGCATAACTAACCAATGAGATACGGGTTGTTTACTTAGCCGAACTCATATCTCATTGATGCACATTATTCCCTTTCTTTGTTTTCAGATTCGTTCTCATGGCCTTGTCCCATGAAAGAACCAATGTTCACACATATATGTGTACCACTACCATCTTCTCTATGAAATTTGGTTATCTACCCCCAAAAAGAGACTTTACGTTTCTTTTAGGATAGAAAATGCATCCCTAAATTAAGAGAGCTAGTACCACTGGCCGAATTTCCCTTGCCAGCGAATGGATATCGCTGAGTCGTTTTACACCCATCGACCGAGCAGATCCTTACCGCTCTCGCTCCCTGTTTCGCACGGGGACGCGAATATATCCCGGGTCATGTTTGGTGTTGCGTGGTATCAAGTAGAATATGTTTTCCGTTCGAGTTTGTGCATTCCTTTTAGTGAAGTGGCGATTCGGTTTGGCGGAACCTTGTTCGAACAGCGGATTGTTAGTGGGACGAAGTAGAACTCGCACCCATGCCGGTGCCACGACTTCGTACCCCCACAAACCCTTATGCTACATTTTAAATTAATTATTTACCTTACTAAACATACCCAATTAAACAATGTATATTACAACTTTTAAATACACATAAAGTGGTACGTTTCAATTGGTATCATTATCATCATCAACACTACAACCAGGATCCGGTCTTGGCCTTATTTAGCAAGTCTCTCCACCGGTATCCGGTCCTTATCCGAGACTTGTTAAATTGTCCATAATAATTTGTTTTTCCGGGCAAGGTTATTAGCCTTGCGCCAACCTTTCTCATGATGTCTCTGCATGCATTGGTTCACTACTCGCCGGGTGCCAAAGTAGCTATCCAGGGCTGTCACGTGGAGACTGCATGTCAACTTGGATAGAACAGGGACAAGGATCGTCCTGGCCTTCGCCGGGCTGAAAGCAGAGACTTTGCCCTGTATTATCAGATGAATTTCGTTTGATGGAATGCGAAATGCAGATCTCCATCCCGAGAAGAATTATCTCTGTGACCGACTCTGCACATGCATTAAGGGGGTATTCTGGTCTGGTATTTTGAAAAAAATCGGTTTTTTAAGATATATTTTCTTATAGTTTATACTTTAAAGAATATTCTGTCCAAAGTATATTTTAAAATTTCAATAATTGGCGAAGTTATAGCTGCTTTAGTGACGCGAGTTAAGTAATCTAGACTTGTTTCAAAATAATATATTTGATTTTATTAAATAATAAGTCTAGGATTACATATTTTTTATAGTTCTATTTCGAACTTCGGAAATAATTAACTAAATGTTAATTTACATTAAATATATTCGTCTTAATTAATAATATTAATAAGTTGAAGAATTACTACCTATGATATGTTCTTGCTCGATCAGCTTCACCGAGGAAAGAGGAAGTGGAATCGTTCTATCATTATTATTTGACTGTCGATTCGTTAAGTTTATCTGAGGCGACATCTAGCAGTTTGGATGGTGTTGTACTTTCGTTATGTTGTATGTGATTAGACGATTCATCTTTTGGGTGTCAATAAATTATTACTGTTGTACTGGGTGATTCATATTTTTATATAATTCTATATATTCTATAGTATTATAAGGATATGAGTAATTGGGGCCTTAACTCGCGGCAATTAGACCGGTCCTGCCAGACCGAATCGAACAATAGACCGTACATATTTTTAAACGCGTTTTCTCGAAACCATTTTTTTCAAGTCTATTGACATATCTCAAATTATAATAAACCGATTGACTTCAAATTCCGTACACACAATCTTGATATAACGCTCTAAAGTTCCTACCAAGCTTTTAAAAAAAAAAAATTGGTTACTATTTTTAAAAAATTAATAACCGGAAAAAAAAATGAGAAAAATCAAAAATTTTTTCAAACAGTTGCCATTTTTCGAAAAAAAAAATTGTTTATTTCTTCGCGGTAGGGACGATTACCACACCTTCACTGATTAAGAATCCAGTTTTGTTTTTTGTTTTCAGATAATTAGGAGAGTCAAAATCATGTATGCATGCATGCATTTTTTATTTTTTGTTTTTTTGTTTGTTTTTAAATAAATAAATATTGGGCAAAAATCCGATGATACAAATATTTTTCTTTTTTTTTTAACACAATTCTAAAAAATATTCAAATTTGACCCCCTACACCAGAATACTTAACATCGGACTCTCCAAAGCACACCTCCGACCGAAATAATCATAGTTTAAAGACTGTTTTTGGTGGCGATATTGTTGATAGGTCTTCTGTAAATAGATGGGCAATAAAATTATGCACTTGAGAGCCTGGAAACGCCATAATTGTTGATGGAATAGGCAGTGGACGTCCACTCACTGCCACCACTTAGCCTCCTTTCTGTAAGTTTCATGATTTCATGGTCAGAGTATTTCTTGCTTATAGAATTTTTACTGGCAAAAAACTGAGCCAAGTACGATTTCATAGAGTCATCATTATTGAAAGTTTCACCATACCAGGGGTTTTTCAAAGGTCGAAATAAATTGTAATCCCATCGTGCAGGGCATGTGACATCACTTCCTAACCAAGGCCCAATAATTTGTGGCAAGTTATCAAACATGTGTGTGGCTTCCGTTGTCGTGGTGGAATACAACACCTTTGCCATTCACCAATTCTGGTCATTTTTCTTCGACTACTGCGTTTAGTTTGTCCAGGGGGCAATAGTATATGTTGGGATTTATTGTTTGGTTCATTGGAAGCAGTTCAAAATACGTAACACCACCAAATTGACAGCATGATCTTCTTTTGGTCTAATTCAGGCTTTCGATGTGGTTGTGGGGGTACCCTACACTTAGTCCACGATTGTGTTCTATCGATGTGTTCACGTACACAACCTACTCGTATTTTTCACCCCCAGTAATGATGTATTTTCAAAAAGGTTTGTAGCATTTGCGACATTTGTGAAGAGGAAGCGATTCGAACCGACGATATGATGGTTGGAATCACTAAAAGATAGAACCAAAGTCCCAACACATCAGAGCGCTGGCGTATGTATGAAAACGATTGTTATTCTCAAGTACACTTAAATTCTTTTCTTTTTTTTTTTATTAGACTTCTCTCGGGAGAGGCGAACCTATAGCGTCGAGTGGGCACCCCGAGATTCCATCAAATAACTGTTGCAGTTCTTTTTGAACAGTTGCAGGTTGTAACGCTCCGGGAACACTCGCGTGGGAAGGGAGTTCCACAGCTTCCCCGCTCTGTAACGGAACGAGTTCTGATACAGGGATGTTCGTGCTGTCGGGAGATGAACCACAAACGGGTGCGATCCGTCGAATTGTCTTGTGGAGCGCATATTAACCGAATTGCGTGCAACAATGCCAAGAATCTCCGAAGAACAGCACCCGTGATAATATCTGTAAAACAGACAGAGGTCGGCCACGCGCCTTCGATGTGATAGCGACTGCAGTCCCGACGTCAGCGCCGAGTCCCCGATCAGGCGGATCGCTCGTCTTTGTACGCTCTCAAATAGGTCGAGGGTATGTTTAGGAGCCGAGCTCCAAACATGAGAACAATGTTCGAGCGCGGGTCTAATTTGAGATTTATATAGGAGAAGAAGTTGGCCCGTTGGAAACGCGGCAGACGAAATAATAAAAGTAAAATTACAAATAAACAAACAATTTTTCGTGTTTCATTATGCTGTTCGCTTCGTATTGTTCTGGGTGTTAGCAGTGTTCGGCGGAACGCTGCAACCAAAACCTTCAACCGAAGGACAACAAACTTTCTCCAAAGTTTCAACCTACGAAACCACAAACAAATACTTCCGCCAAAGGTTCTCCCATCCTAACCCTCGGAGAGCGAACCGAAGGAAGCGACGTTGAATACTTTCGATTCTACAGATATGGATCTTGTGATAAGGAGACCATACCTGTCTAGGATATTCAAGATCTCGAATACATTGGACAATGGTCATGGGTTGGTTATGAAGGGTATAGAAACGTGAGGATGAGTGAATATGCTTATAGGAAAAGGTTATATATTGTCATTTGGTGATGTTTAGTACAAAGCAATATTTGTCGCACCAAGTCGAGAAACTGTCAAGGTCAGAAAGCAGCAGTGCAGAATCAAGTGGCGACTCGATGATGTATAACTTGGTATCATCAGCATATATGGACAAGCTGAAATTCCTTATGACCTAATCGATATCATTAGGGGCCAGTATAAATAGGAGAGGGCCCAGGTGGCTGCCTTGAGGGACCCCAGTGGCGACAAGGAAGGGGTTAAATATTATGGACCTGAATCGAACGGAATAAAGTCTATCCTTTAGATATGAAGAAATCCATTTCAGCAATCCAGGTTCGACGGCGAGGGCGGATAATTTAAAGAGGATTAGAGTGTGGGAGATTTTGTCGAATGCTTTACTGAGATCGGTCGAGACCATATCGATCTCGTAACCGTGCTCTAGTTCCGAGAGTGTAAAGGAGGTGAACACAACGAGGTTGGTTATAGTTGATCGACCATTGAGAAAACCATGTTGCGTTGATGAAATAAAAGACTTGCAACGAAAACTAAGGGATTCATATAGAATGCTTTCGAGAATCTTGGGTAAGTGGGGCAGTGTCGCGATGAGGCGGTAGTTCGCGAGATCGTTTTTAGGACCCTTCTTGTGGATGGAGGTGTTGAAGAGGGTTTTCCAAATATGGGAGAATACGCCTTGAGCGAGCGCAAGATTGAAGATCAGTGAGAGGAGAGCAGAGAAAATGGAAGAGCATTCCTTGAGGAGGATTGCAGGGATTCCATCAGGACCCGGTGAAAACTCGTCTCTGACTTCCAGTTGCTTGGATTCAATTAAGATTGGATCAAAGGAGTTGTGGAGAAGGGGCTCGAGGGAAAAGTTAGGTAGCTAGTTGAATTATGACGGTTCTTTGCTTTATGGAAATAAGAAGGCAAAATATGACTCTCTTTTCTTTCCATGTTGCCATTGGCACCAAACTAACACCTTTAAATAAAATTACGACCAGTTTGTTTGTAAAGCACCGAAAAGTGGCAGATAACAACTTCAAAAAGGAAAAGATCATAATACTGACAGTAGCCAATTAAAAAAATTACTACTGCCACTGTTATACTAATTATATCGTCAAATTTATATATATACTACTACACTTTTTTTTTTTTTGTAAAACTCGCGCAAGAGCCTAGCTGCTGTTGGTGAATTCCGCTTGATTCCAATGAAAAGGGGGTGGTGCTGGTCACAACACAGAAATTCAATTCAAAGACTTTCTATTTCTTGTTTTCTTAATGAAATTTTTATTCAAGTCTATTTCTTTTGTAATTTAACCAGGGTATAATTCAATGGTATACTGGTTAGTATACCCGCCTGTCACGCGGGAGACCGGGGTTCGATTCCCCGTCGGGGAGCCTCTGGCGCAAGACTAATGACCTTGCCCGGAAAAAACAAAGCATTATGGAAAATTTAACAAGCCTCAGGACTTGCTAAATAAGGCCAAGACCGGTTCCAGGTTGTAGTGCCGATGATGATGATAATTGTTTAAACAGACACAATAGTTTAAACGGAATACAATTATTTTATTTTATTTTCTTTTGTAGTTTAACCAGTATATATTTGTTTAAACAGGACACAATAGTTTAAACAGAATACAATTATTTTATTTTATTTTCTTTAGTAGTTTAACCAGGATATAATTGTTTAAACAGGACACAATAGTTTAAACAGAACACAATTGTTTTAATTTTATATCTTTTGTAGTTTAACCAGAATATAATTGTTTAAACAGGACACTATAGTTTAAACAGGACACAATAGTTTAAACAGAACACAGTTATTTTATTTTATTTTCTTTTGTAGTTTAACCAGGATATAATTGTTTAAACAGGACACAATCGTTTTAACGGAATACAATTATTTTATTTTATTTTCGTTTTGGTTTTTCTTGTTGTGGGAATGAACCGCCGTCTCACACGGCTAATTTTCAACTCCCGAAAGGATCAAGAGTTAACCCTCTCCGTGAGCAATGAGCACTCACCCCTGACGTTCAGGGTCTGTCGTGCTCAGTCCACGTGGAGTTAGCCCTTGAATCCTTGTTTCCATCAATCTATATCCTTTTCTTCGTTGCTCTGTTCAACGTGCCGGTATGTGCGCCCCTATCCAATGGTCATAAGTAGTAACGTCTGTCCTTATGTCAGACGGAGGGTTACTCTGTGGGGGTTCTTTAAGCTATTTCCAAAGAACCACCCATTCCCTTTTACTTGTCTTCCACTTACCAGGCAAGTCTTTCTACTTACCTGCAAATGGGCAGCGTAAGCTACCCTGCAGCATCTTCCACCTGAAAGCAAACCTAGCATGCATATTATTGAATTTTTCTGATTCATAATACATGAACCATTCCATACCCCCTATCGGCTCGGCTCGTCAGCAATCATAAACGATAAACACACGCTGGCCAGCGTATTGTTGACACAGCTGCAGCCGATATTCTGCCTACGGTTCATAATTAAATATTGCTCCTATACCCTTGGCTTCCCAACAGTTACGACCAATTCCCTATTATCGGTCATCAACCGTTCATGGGATTTGGGCCGTTTAGACAATCATACCCATGATCATGCCTTATGATGCTCCTGCCTGTAAACTAAACAAACACACAGTAGTTCATGGCCACCCTGGGCGAGACGTATGCTTGCACATCTGCAAGGCAAATTCCTCGCCATTGTACCCATGTACCAGCACAGTCATGCAAACAAACCTCAAATCTTCGGTTGACCTATCGTCATCGAAGAATGTATCGCCTACAACGGCATTACCGTGAACGCCTAAGTAAACACGATGATGATCCAATGTAACATCGGCAAAACCACGAACGGTGTGCATCTCATCCTATTACCATTGAAATAGCGTTTCTGTTTACTTAGGACGCAGAAACCTATTTCGTTCTCAGGCGTGCATCATCGATGATTTATGACCACAATGCCCCTTATGCTCGTCCATTTGTTTGAACAGGTGCGGGGCCGATCGTTGTCTGTATTGCAGGCGAAGGGGCATCGTACTTGTCCTATACGGGCATATGGGAAATCCTCCCATTTAACTCCTTTTTCGATCGCCCATTGGCCGTCGCCAAGTTGATCCGGTTCGCTCCTCCTACACCGATGTGATCCACCACCGTTGCATCTGACGGATATGGATTGCATCGAGGAGTCAAAATTTATCCTCAGTGGAGTGAGGTGGTGAGTAGCTTCGTCCGTTGTAAAGTCCAGTAAAGTCATTTAGTCCGCGTGATAACGTATCATTTCTCTTAAGTGCATATATGTGAATCCCTTAATTTCCGGTTCTCGGTAATCAAAAGATTTAGAACACCTTTTTCTCCCTTCGGAAACCTGTCCGAAAGTGATATTAAAACATTAAAGACAAGTCGAACAATAACTACGTGTGTTACCTCCAAGTGGATTTAGAGATAGAGCTCGGTGGTGATTACTTAAAGAAATAACCAGCAACGTTGTAATCAATAATCAGTGAAAATAAAAGGAAGGATATACGACAAATAATACCTGTGTGTTTTTCTTTATTTATGTTGTGTTCTCTCGGAGACTAATTCGCTCGTTATTCACTCATCAACCGTTTGCGCAGCAGAGAGTGGGAAGTTTAGTGAACCCTGCGCCCTTGCCGGCGCCCTGACTAGACTTATAACCCCACAACTCTACAACGGCACATCCAACAAAGGATCTTTTTGGGAAAAGTGTTGTTGTTTTTCTTAGATAATATTTGGGACCTTGTGGATAACTAAATATTAATCTATTGAAATAGGTATCATGTATTTCTAGGGATGTTATTTAATTTTAAAATTTGTCTATTGCTTGGTGGGAATGTGCTATAATGTTTTTAATATGATATGGATATGGACTGACTAGAATTTTAAGTGTAATTTAGGGGGTGATAATTAACTGATGTTAATTATATAACACCACCCATGTGTAAAATCGACAATTACTTTCTTGCCAACGTATTACACTGTGTATGATAATAATATAATTTCATGACAATTGGACCATAGCATATCATTTGTTCATTTCATTTTTACAACTTTTTTATTCGCTTTCTTTCTTTGGGTTGCTCCCGAGACTTATTTAACGATGGACGGAGTACTAACACTCATTAGATTTATAAAAGGTAAGCAATTATATACTATAAATATCTACTGGTTGAACCAATTGGATGTACAAAATCACATTTAAGGCCACCCTAACAACAAAAATTCATGTTTATATTTCAAAGATATTATTCTTATAAACGTTTCTATCTCTCAATTTTTGTTAAATTACAAGAGAGACAAATTGATCGCTCATCCCTTGATTTGTGAACAATTAGTTAGTGTATTCAAACCTCACACTAAATTTACTACAGATAGACATTTATAACTTCAACACGATCCCATTTACATGTTCATTCTTAATCAGATTAACACGCAGTTTCAGTTTCTATGTTTAATAATTCACAATGAAAACACAAATACGTAGCCTCCTCAACCTAAGGTCGATCTATTTCAAACACGAAACGCAGTACTACCGTAGCTAACGATTTCGCAAGCTATCCTTTCATATACCACAGACGACGTGTTGTCACCCCCACTGCATGGAACGTTATTCCTCTATCCATCATACACGAACGAGGGCTTGATACATCAACCCATTAAATTCTGGTCTTTAATTAAATGACGCAGAAAATTACTTCATGCATCTCGAACGCCCCAAAACGAACTAACTATATGAGTGTCGGTTCGGTTTAGTTACTAGAAATTGTTACAGCAAATCCTGAATCAATCGCTATTCCTCTTCGTAGACCAGCATTTAATTCAAACTCAGAAAACGCTAATGGACAAACGTTAGGTATACGCGTGTAAGCTGTCAACACTTGGCACGTAAAAGAGGTCTCGAGTTCAACCATTTACGGTTGATTACATGTATTGTGTGGCAATTCGCTTCAACTGAACGGATTGACCCCGAAAACACACCAGATCCGGCCGGGTTGAATATGCAAATCTGGTGGTATTAATTGCCCCAATGTGTGTTAATTTGAGACTTAATAGGCAATATTGTTGCAATCCTGGCGACATTCGAACAGTGCGCGGCTGCAAGGACACGCCGTCGCACCATCAGTTCCATTCAACAAATTGCGGAAGCGCGAGTGAATTTAATTAGTCTGACTAAAATTAGAAACAATATGCATGCAAAACCTTGTCAAAGTGCGAACGCACAATGAACATATCGAGTTGGAGTCTTACTTATAGGCATTCACGCTGAAGGGAGGACATCCATCAAGTTGAGCCTGCGATCGACAGGTGAATTTATTAATTCTGCACACCCAAAAGAGTTTTAGGTACAAAGAGTAAAATGGTGTTGTCTTGTGTATATTTTTTCTGTGAAATTTAATTAAAATCTCGTGTTCTACTAAATTCAAAATTATATGACCTTAACTCTAAAATAAGTAAAAGGTATTGTGTGTCAAATTGTTATCCGGGGGTCAAAAGTATTTTGTTTATATTTAGTAGATCTTTTGCTCTACAAATAAAGTCTCGTCTTCACCAGCAGGGATTCCTTCCAACCCTCTCTCTATCTAAATGATATCATATAAGTTCGGACTGCAATATTTTTGCATTCTTTTGCATTGTATATAAAAAAAAGCATCGGGCGGAATATGAATTCGAACAAGATAGTAAATCATGGAATATGATAGAGACTATCCAAAAGGCGCCAAACCAACTCATCTCTCACGCGATTACTATACTTGAATTCACCCCAAAATTATACCTCCACCTCCCCAAGGATTCACCCGTGAAAGAATCCATCAGGCACCGGTCGAAACTTACTAAAATATTCAAATTATTCGTTTGTTGTATAGTCTTTGGAGAGTTTTTGGTGTCTGAGTGGCATAATGTTTGTCATGAAAGTAAGTGACCTGGACTTCGGCACGGATCTAGTGGGGCACCTACTACAAGGGCATAACACTTGTAGTGATTGCTTTCGCTTATCTATCGCCGAGTCCAACTTCCATACTTCCCCGAGGCGATATTGGCTTTCTGTGTCGGGCCCTTTTAATGAAACGGGAATTTCGCATTGATTTGTGTAACACTCGCGACCTGAGATGCAATTTCTCTTCTGTGTCTGTCCACGTTTCTGACCAGAAACCAACTTCCCTTGCACTCAGCGAACCCCAGGTAATAATTAATACAGATAATTCTGATTTTAATCTACCTGGATATAACTTAGTGCCTCTAGTCTTTCCATATCGTGGTCTAGTCACATACATACGAAATGATATTGCTTATCAGCTTCTGCCACAATATGGGCTCTGCTCCAATCCAGAATTTAATTTCTCGTGGCTAAAATTTCACGTTCGCCGGCATATCATACATTACTGCTTTGTTTACAGAAGACCAAACTTGAACAGAAACGCATCCTTCAACGAATTTGATAGCTACTTTGGCACCCGCCAGGTAGTAAGCCAATGCATGCAGCGACATCCTGAGAAAGGTTGGCCCAGGGCTAATAACCTTGCCCGTAAAAAAAAATTATTATGGAAAATTTAACAAGCCTCGGATATGGACCGGATACGCGACGACGACCACGGAAACGAAAATGGCTAAACGATTTAAGAATTTTCTCATGGATCGTCCGCTCACTATACAGAGCTCGAGCTGCACAGCAGCCTCCCGATGCCCTGTCCGAATATAAGGCTCACATAACAGCATTACAAGAAATATGATGGTCGAGGAGTGGTGTTATTTAAAGAAATGAGTATGACATTTATTTCAGCTGTGTATTTCAGTAGTCAGCAAAAAACTGCAGCCTGCCATTATCGGCTTTAACACAATAAACGAAAGGCTATGCACTCTTCGCGTGCGAGGTAAGTTTAAGACTACAAGCCTCATGAACGTTGGCGGACCTACAGAGGAGTCCCCTGACGACGGAAAGGAAGAATCTACGAGAATGTCGAACGGGCCTTTAATGCATGCCCAAGATACGATGTGAAAATCGTTCTTGGTGATTTGAATGAGAAAATAGGTCGGGAGTCGGTTTTCGGGTACTATGCAGGTTCCCATAGTTTGCATGAGAACACTAATGACAATGGACTACGAGTCATCGAACTGGCAGCATTAAAAAGCTTGGTCGTTGCGAGTACCAGGTTTCCGCGTAAAGATATCCACAAAGCCACCTGGATATCATCTGATGGAGCCACTCGCAACCAAATTGACCACGTGTTGATAGATCGCCGCCCCTCGTCGAGCCTGATAACGGCACGAACGTACCGACGTGCCAACGTCGACTCGGATCATTAGCTTGTTGGTAAAGTTTTCCGAGCGTGGATTGCCTTACGGAGACATATTGTATCCGCGGATCAGGTTCGAATCAACACGGCTGCCTTACGTAATGAGAATACCAGTAACACCATCGACTGGTTTGATGATGAGTGCAAACTAGCGACTAAACGTAAGGATGCTGCATACCGGGCAACGCAGCAGTCTCATAGGACGTCGGTGCGCGACGAGAAATAGAAAGAGCTCAGAAAAACTCAAAATTTACTACATAGACAAAATAAAAGTGCCACCAAGCATTGAGGAAACATTAAAAGTCATATGACAGCTCAAATCAAATAAAGCCCCCGAGCTGATGGGATACCAGCTGAGCTGATCAAACAAGAGGGACAGCGTTACATCACGCAATTCATGAGATCGTGGTGCACGTATAGGAGATGCCGGAAGATTGAAGTCGTGTAATAATCATAATACATAAGAAGTGAGGTATCACACTGTGCAGCTACTATAGTGGTATAACATTGCTGAGTACCGACTACAAGATACTCTCCACTATTCTAGAAGATCGGATAGCCCCATACGCTAAAGACATCATTGGTCAATATCAGTGTGGCTTCTTCCCAGGCAAATCAGCAATTGATCACATATTCACCCTTAGGCAGGCGATGGAAAAATCCTTGGGATTTATGATACCATTATATCATCTATTTATAGACTTTAAGGCCGCCTAGGACAGCATAGCCAGGGTAGAACTATATAATGCCATGAGAGAGTTCGGCATTCCAAACAAATTGATACGTCTTTGTAGGTTGACCATGATCAACGTAACTAGTCAAGTAAAAATAGCGGAATTGCTGTCCAAACCAATAAACATCTTTAATGGACTCGGACAACGGGACGGTCTGGCCTGCCTCCTCTTCAACCTGGCGTTGGATAAAGCAATCCGTGACTCTGGCGTTACAACTAGAGGGGCTATTGTCACCAAGTCCAGCCAGATACTTGCCTACGCAGATGACATCGACATCATCGGTAGAACCGATTCGGCTGTACAGAATTCCTTTACCCAGATCGAGCAGGCGGCACAAAAACTCGGAATGTACATTAATGAGGAAAAAACGAACTACATGGTGGCAACTTCTGCGAAGAGAAGACCTAACGTTGGTCAAACTATCAGGGAAATGGAGCACAAATTTGCAGTAGTGCAATCCTTTAACTACCTTGGGTCAATAGTATCAGCCAATAACAATATGTAAGAAGAAATACACGAACGACTGGTCTGTCAAAGCTCTTTAAATTCCGAGATTTATCCAGAACATCCAAGCTACTACTGTACAAGACCATGGTCTTACCAGTACTCATGTATGGATCCGAGACCTGGGTGCTCAATAAAAAGCACTCTGAACTCTTAGACGCGTTCGAGAGGAAGGTCTTAAGGAGAATTGTTGGCGCTGTATGTGAGGGAGGATGATTCCAGAGACGCTACAACCATGAGTTGTATGCAATTTACCTTGAAGCTATTGTTGTAAGAAAAATCAAGCTCGGTAGAATCTGGTGGGCGGGACATCTAGCTCGAAGGAGCGAAAAGGATCCCCGGAAAGTCCTTTGTGGCAGGATGTATGGAAATCGACAGACCTTGTCAGCGATGGAGGGATGGCGTAGGCCGAGACGCCAAGAGGTTGGGAGTGCCAATATGGATGACATCGGCTAGAAATCGGGACCGGTGGAGAGATTTTTTAAATAAGGTCAAGCCCGGATCCCGGTTGTATTGCATGATGATGAAATCGTTTTGCGGGTGATTTTAATGTGCATAGCTCTCAGCAGCTTCGTCACTCCGGACACACAACATCTGAAGCTCAATATGTTCAGCTTTTTGCTGATTCAAATAGTTTAACTCGACTCGTCAATGAGTCAACACGGGTACCAGACAGAGATGGTCATTTCGCCAATACAGTGGGCCTGCTTCTCACCTCCCACCCGAACAAATACACAATTGGAGTTTCTTCGCCCTTAGGCACTTCAGACCACTGTGTTGTGTCACTTAAGTTTGCTCTAACCAACAGCAACGTTAACCAGAAAACTTCGATAAGAACAGTATGACTCTACGAAAAAGCCAACTAGGAAGGTCTGAACGACTTTTTTTGGAAGTTAAATTGGTCGTTATTCTTCCTCAATAACAATGTTGACCCTACAGCGGACACATCGACAGATACGATCAGAGTATCAAACCCAAGAGAAATATGGGGTTCGATTCCAAGTGCAGAGAAGGCATTAAAAAATGTATAAACCAAACAATACTTAGAAAAACCGGAAAAGATTTAAAGGAGCTAGAAATGACTGTAATGTGCATATTCAATGCGCCAAGTTCTTGCATGACCAGAGAATCAGACAAAAATTACTACACCCTCCCACAAGTAGTAGTAACTTCCGGACATTCTTGAAAAACATTCAAAGCTCGGTCTCTTCATCCATTCCATTGCTTATAGTCGATGACAGACCAGTCACCAGTGCAATAGGGAAGGCGAATCTACTTGCTGCACATTTTGCAGCTAACTCAATGTTGCTTGATACCACATCAGTTCCGCCTCAATTTGAGCATAAGCAGCACACCATGAGCCAGATTCACTTCAGAACGCGTACTGTTGCCCGCACACTCAAGGAGCTAAACGCAGACAAATCCGCTGGTCCGGATGGCATTCCCCCAATTTACTTGAAGAAGTGTGCCTCTTCACTGCGAAAACTCTTCTATTTGTCTTATTCTACTGGCCGTTTCCCAAATAGATGGAAGTCAGCGAACATTCAGCCAATTCCCAAAAAGGGTGACAATTCATCCCTCTCTTCTTATCGTCCCATAGCACTAACTTCTATTCTCTCGAAAGTAATGCAATCACTTATCAACCGTCAATTTTCGAAATATCTGGAATCAAATTACCTCCTCATTGACCGCCAATATGGTTTTCGTACCTTACCGAAAAGTGGAGCCATTCCATCCAATACTTCGGCGAGATCAAGGTAGTCGAATTGGATCAAAATTGGATTCATATGGAGTGGACAGTTCGCTGATCCAATAGATAACAGACTGTGTATCCGGCCGTTCAATTCAAGTGGTTCTTGACGGTGTCAAATTGGTCTCCCATCAAATTAATGCAGGCGCTCCCCAGGGTTCTATACTCTCAGCCACTCTCTTCCTCATCAATATAAATTATCTCTTGTCCATTACCCACAACCCAATCTACTCGTTGCCACATTGAGTTTCTCATACCCATACGAACATTCCCGACCAAACTCTTCGAACGTCATTACCAATCAGCAGGTTATGCTTAATACACTGAATTCCGACATCTACAAGATATACCAAAAGGGATGATCTAACCGAGTAGAATTCAATGCCTTAAAAACTCAGTGCTGTGTCCTGTCGTCAATTGAGGACGAAGCCAATGAACTATCAATCGTTGGCACTCGAATTAATTCGACTCTAAATTGGACCACATATTTGAAGCTGCGAAAAGTGCAGCAAAATGTAAGGGGTTCCTTAAGAGATACAAAAGATACTTCAGTCCATCCAACCTGTGTACTATTTACAAGGCGTATATTCGTACCAAAAAGGAGTTCAACTCCCTTATGTGGTCAGGTGCATCCAAAACTCCACTACACGTGCTCGAATAGATGCAAAAAAGAGCAGTGAATCTTATTGGGGACCCAGCCGTAAGTCGATCAATTCCGTCGTTAGAACACAGGCGCAACGTATCATGCCTATCTCTTTTCTATAAGTATTACCACGGCCGTTGCTCAACTGAACTTGCTGAATGTGTTCCGCCCCTTCAGTCATTTTCCTACGATACCCGTTAATCTAAGAATGCGCATCAGTTCACGTTGAAAGTGGACTTCAGGTGCACAAATAAACATAGAATCATTCTTTAGCCGAACCACATGATCGTGGAATGCTCTACCTATTCATGTGTTTCCTCGTCGTTGTGATGTCCAGAGATTCAAGCCCAATGTGCATCGACAACTCCCTTCCTTATCCACTTCCTCTCCATCCGCTCGCATTGTGCTCTGACACTTAAAAATTGCCTTTTGTGTGCTAAGTTAGTGTAAAAAAAAAATATATATATATATAAGTACTGGGAATACTTCTTCAATGGCACTCTCTGTCTTCTTGTATTCCAAAGCACTTTCGATTTTTACGCACTTGTGACGGTTCCACTAAACCCCACAGTTCGATTTCCTAAAAAAAAACCCATAACTTTCATCCAAGCTCCTAATTTCACTAATGCAATCGCATTAGCACCTTAAATGCTTCACGCATTAAAGAGATCAAATCCTTAATCTAAAAAGTCCCTGGAAAAGAAAACTTACCTTTCATGCATCCCTTTGCATACAATTCTCCGTAAGATTTCTTTCTTAACTCATCAGGCAGAACCCCCATTATTACAACCCAACTCCCATTGTTTCACGCATTTGCATAAGCACCTGAAAACATTTTCCTTTTTCAAGGACATTAATGCATACAACGTATTATCGGGAAATTCCTGTGAAGAATTTTTCCTTCAAGGGCATTCATACATAGATCAATGCATCTCTGCATTAGCGACCCAAAAACCGAATTTCCAATTAGCGTAGATATTCACACTATAGTTCGATCCTGCCGTCACCATAGATGCCATGCATAATTGACACACCGTCATTGTGTATCCATCTAAATTACTTTCCGAAGACTTGCAACTATTGATTCAGTTGCAAGCACTTCTCGCGGAAATATTTCTTTGTTTGAATCTTCAAACAATCGCCGACGTCACGCTTTGCCGTCGGATTGGATTCAATAGCATAAACATATGCAAACAAAAGAATCCGATTCTCCCAGTCGGCAGAGAGACGATATACGATCTCTATTGTATAAATTATCGCAATCCCTTTTAGCATCTAACGAGTGGCTGCTATTTAGACAGCTGACCCTCATTACCGAAAGATGCCTTAGGTCGTTCCCCCTTTGTTCTTTTTCCCTCGTTGTAGGTTCCGTTTATCCTTGGCTAAACTCATCGATAAACACGGTGATGTGTACGAACACACACATACACCACCGAGTCCCAGAGATCGCCTTCCATTGGTCACTGGTCAAAGGAAATTTCATTTCCTTTTCACCACACCACCAAAAACTCACCCCAAACAATTGAATATCGTTAAGTCGTTTTCCATCCGTTGGCCCCAATGGTTATGCCGACTTCCGCTCACCGGTGCGCACGGTGACGCGAATATAGCCTAGTCGCGAATTAAAACACCCTGGAGTCGTGGTTGTAGTGTCAAGTACGTTGTCCAAAAAGTGTCACAGTCACCGAATATTCCCATCGCGGTCCAATTCATTCATTCAATTATCTTTGTCGTATTGTCAATATTTAATGTGTAAATTTCCCCACTAAATAAATAAACACCAATTTCGCTAGTGACCGCGGTCCAAATAAAACTGTGTATATTAATAAGAAACAAACAATAAAATTAATTTAAAGTGCTGATCACCAACCAACACTAGTGTTTTATTTCTCTCGGCCTACTTCCTGTGTTGGTGTTTCCTTTGCTTCGGCGGAATCATTTAGTGCTCGTCGGTGGAACAGTGAATGATGGAGGAGGAAGATGAATCCCATGTCATGAGCCGGAACAATGATCTCCTCCCCACACACTTAAAGCACATTTGTATCTCCATATACAGAATAATCCTCTACCTCTTTATCCACTCGCACCATGAATTGACATACTCAGGCATTAAAAAATTGTAAGAATTATAAAAAAGGGGTACAATAATTTACCAACATTTTTATAGCCATAAACATCAGTCCAAAGTCGTCACTTGAACCTACGTACATGACCATTTTCTTACAAGATAGATTTATCTCTAAAAATTTGCTTGTGCAACTTGGCATAATTTCTTAAATCTATTCAAAATTGAATACACATTTATGCAAACACTTTCAGAGCATAAGCCTCCAAGTAAATTCCAAGTACTTATGCACTGCATATTTACTTAATCAAAAGACTTCCCTACATTTCCTTGAATGCTTATCGCACCTACTTCTCGTTTTACGACCTTTCGGTAGATACTTCTTCGTAATACATCCAATAATCCGCTATCGTCGAAAGCAAGTCGAACACCTGCATGGTGTCAAGAAATTATAAATAACGATTTATGCGAGATAAGTGGAAGTGCAGATGTCCTAGGTCTGGAAATGAGTCAAGCAGGCACATTTACCTTATATCTAGGCTTCTAGTTTGAAAAAACAGATTTTTGATGAACAATAAAAAATAAGCAAACTAATATTTTTAAAAAGGCAAAACAATGATATAGGTAGTCACTATTATTTTTAAATGAACAAGTTCTTGCCCTACAACTAAAACTCAGTTCAGCTGGTTACATTCTTTAACTTACCTTTGAAAGTCTGCCTTAGTTCATCTGCACCCAAGAACCAAAGTATTGCGTTTCGTCGATAAGATAAACAAATTCTAGTCAGTGACTATAAAAGCCATCCGAGACAAACATCCAACCATTTCACCGTGACGCCTGAGGTTATAGCACAAAGGACGAAATGCTCCCCAGTAACCCTTTACTAAGTATTGCGATTATTTTGTTCAGTTGTCATAGGACAACTTCGACTCCTGTGAGAAAGTGTAAGTGCATGGCCAATGATTGGGAATTTTTTAAGCTAATTATCGTTTTCTAGGTCCGGGAAACTTCCCAAAGCCACTAGATGTGCAAATTGATGATTGCGAAGAATTGCCGTGCGTTGTGTACAGAGGACACGTGTCCAAAATGGATATGCAGTTTGTAGCGCGTATGTAAATCGAATTTTATTATAAATACTAGACTTGATGATGCTTATTTAAATAATACAATAATTTTTTTTTAACAATAAGAAACATATTTTATATATCTATTATAATGTAGAAGTACTCAAGTAACAAAAGTAATATCATACGTATTATAATATATAATATAATATAATTATAATATAATTGTAATACAATTATATTACATTACAATATAAGTTTATTACATAATTTAAATTTAATAAACATTAAAGTTATATAACAATGTGGTGAGAAATTTAGAAATTTATGTATTTCTACATTATAAATACCTAATACAAACAACTACAACACAATTTAACTTAAAAAAAATATTTTATTTAAATTATCATTTTATTTAAATTTAAGAGCGATATATGTAATGATGAGTAAAAATTGATGTTCTTTTTAGTAAACGACGAAACAACTGATTTGGAGGCTGTAGTTCGAGCAACAGTATTGGGATTGGTGATTCCTTATTCATTACCCAATGATATTGGGAATGTATGCAGCAACCTTCTATATGGAGCCTATTGTCCACTGTATGCCTCTGAAGATGTCACATATCGTGTGAACTTTCCAATGGATAGCAATATCCCTGAGGTTGGTGTCAAAATCGAAGTAAGGCTCGTAGATAAGGAAAAGAATGTGATTACTTGTTGGGTAGCCGATTTAAAAGTGAGAAAGGGGAGTGGAAGTAATGATAATTTAGTTGATTGAAATACTTGCCTTAACTTGTATATACAACCACATTCTCTTATTTAATGTAATAATGTTATTGGAAAGCAAAGTGTCACATTCAATGTAGATAAGGATTTGTTTTTTTTTTTGTAAGCGACATTAACTTATAAATTGGCGTTCAATTTTGTTAAGTTTTTTATTTTTCGAAGACTGGACTTCATATAACAAAATAAATAAATTATTAATTGAACCAATAATAAAACATAAATGTGTTTCCTGCAACAACTGCTATGAAATTAATATACTTTTTAGAACAACCTATGACAAAAACCTGAATTACGACTCCACACTTATCATAAAAGAAAAAATGACGAATTGTGGTGTAAATATGTATATTCCAATTAAAAAGTATTCTATAAAATACAGAAAAAAACCCAAGGAGCGATTAAATAAGCACTTACTTTAACTATATGCTGTCTGATTAAATTATATACAATAATGAATCTTAATTGGTCTTAGAAAGTTCACTTTTAATTCGCATTCCTAAAACTGTTTCGACTAATCGTTTCTGTTACACGATAAAAGATAAAACAAGGCAAAAAGTAATAAATAAAAAAGCACAATTAGGAACAATTTTGGATGTTCTCAATAGAACATCATGGCGTGTGAGTAATCCTTACACTAATTAATTTAACCTATCAACCCCTTAATTTTTTTTTTGCTGCTAATTATTTCCTACCTATTTCCGATTTTTGTCTGTAACTTTTTAAGTACTCTTCTTTTCAACTACTAGCCTTGATCCTTCGATCCAAAAACCATATTGACCCTATCATGCCTATTTTTATCTCTATTGTTTTATCGATATCTGTTCTATTATGCACATATTTGTTTCAGTCTACTTATCTAACAATATATTCCCCCTCTCTTTTTCTGTCTATCATCTCACTTTCTTCTTTCCCCTTTTTTTTTCCTTAAAACATATACCGTGACTGTTTCTTTTTCTCCTGATATTTGGAATTTCATATATTTACCTTTCGCCTCTTAGCATAGGCTGGTGTTCATTGGTTTTAGGTAAGATTTCTCCAACAATAAATAACTAAAATAATAGAAGTATGAGATTGCCAGAAACGTGTCTTCATGACTATGCGGGGTTTTCCTACTTCCTATTGGATTTTTTTTTTCGTTCTCCATCTTTCAACCACCAACCTCGATCCTCCGTTTCAAAATTCATATCCCATTTGGACTATATCTGTCCCAATCTACTTATCTGCCTGTCTATGTCACGCACTATCTTTCTGCCTATCTCTTTCACATTTTCTCTCTTTCTCCTTTTCTTTATAGGTCTTGTTTTCGTCCTCCCTTTCTTAGCCCCACTACCGAATGGAAAGCTTTGATCATTCGTGCCTTTTCGAAAGGTGGAGAACGTATTTACTTATTTATTCCTATGGTTTAAATAAATTTAAAAACTCATTAACCCTTAGAGCGCGAACCGTCGATAAATCGACGATAGAGAGTCGATTTATCGACAGTTCGCACTCAAAGGGTTAATATAGCGATTGGTCCTTATACAAGGATAGTTACCAGAGTTAGAACCAACATGCATTTTTTCAATTTTTTTTTAGCACTTTTCGGTACTTTTTAAAGCGTTGAACGATCCTACAATTTAAGGATGCCAAAAACAACCCTAGCTTGGAAGGGTTAAGACCACCCTTGCTTCATTTTGCTTCCCTTATCTTTTATTTGTAACGGTTGAACTTCTATATGTTTCGAAATCACCTACAAACGTGGATTACTTTAATTTGTTTAATCTTAGTTTCTCAAACCGAAATAAACTAAAATAATTAGCAAGACATTTCTTCATAACTATTCAACTATAAAAAAGTACATTTATTATTATCCGACTTAAATCAACGGTTCATAATTGACGAAAGCGAGTCACTGCGAAGAATTTTTTGTTCTCTATAAAAATAATTAAAATTCTTGCACCAACACACCATTTCTTCGATTATGACTTCGAAATAACCTTTTCGTACCACTTGTCATCCTAAAACGCTGTTACATTATACTTCTGATGAAATGGGAACGTATCTACGCCAAAATGTAGAATTCAGTAATATACCTCAACCCATATGGATTTAAAAAATTCATACAATTCATGCGATTTTAAGTTCCACAACTTGGTTTTACAGAAATAAACAGTAAATTGATTGCTCAAATTTCAAAAATATGACAATACAGTCATAAAAAGGACAATGTCGTTTAATGAAATTTAAAAAATTATTAAATCTTGTCAATAGTGTAGAAATGCTTCGCTACAAAAAAAACAAGAACACACAAATATGTATTTTGCTCCAATTAGATTGTTCTTCAAATGATTTCACTTTGCCATGTTCAATGCGATGTGAACTAATACATATCTATTAATAACATGTGCTTATAAAACGAGCTTTTCATGCATTCTACCACTGAACCACCGATGCCATTTCGAATTCAAAAAGCCAAATTAGATTCCTATAAGAATAAATTTTGTGGAATACAGAAATAACCCAAAAAATACGTGGAGGTTAATAAATAGCATTATTGGTAAAACAACAAATAACATAGATGATATAATTTTAGTGCTCCACGAAGCGCTACCATTTCTTCCATCATACATTTTCCACATTCTTTCCTATAACTCCATCCATATCCCCAAACTAACATTCAGTCCAATGTTAGACAAATTGAATTATTCAATTCCCAGAAATTCCTAAAAACCAAACACCACAACTAGCCGAAAGCCTTAGTTGCTAGTGCTACTAGATTTAAGTTACTATGTAATTTACTTACATTGTAATAAATAATAAATAAATAAAAATAAATAAACACCACAATCCATATCTTCATATGCAAACAAACCCATGTTAAAAAATATCCATTCGGTGCCCATACACACAATTTCTAAAATCCTTATCTCCATCTGGATTGTAGCCAGATGTGTATATTCTAAAAACAGATATCCCATTCCTTTTCTCCAGTTTCTCACATGCAAATCTGAATGAAGATTTGTATAAAAGGGCGATGCATTTTAGATTCGAGGAACGAAGTGAATTCGTCGACATTAAGTCGTCGTCGATCTATCGCGGTTCACATCGAATCTTGCGACTTTGTGTAATTTTTGTGTTAATTGCAAAACAAAAACAGAAACAAAAAAAAAATCAAACACATGTAATTTTCGCTGGATGTCTGTCTTCACAGATGCCAGACAACGACCCGAGCAGTACCCGGGACTACATATTAGAACGGAAAAGAAGAGCCATCGAAACTCTTCAAAACTCAGTAAAAAAGACCACAATCATGGAAAGTCAAGGGAAACACATTGACTACGAAAAAAAATTCCACGAAGCCGTGGAATACATCTAAGAACTTACAACACAAATGCATCACCTCCAGAAGGAAATCCCCTCTCTACAGCATTCCACCAAAAACAGTGACGATGGCAGTATGGAGATAACGCCCTCTCCCAGCTCAAATCATCAATACATTGACTACGAAAAAAAATTCCACGAAGCCGTGGAATACATCTAAGAACTTACAACACAAATGAATCACATCCAGAAGGAAATCCTCTCCCTACAGCATTCCACCAAAAACAGTGACGATGGCAGTATGGAGATAACGCCCTCTCCCAGCTCAAATCATCAAACACCTTCCCCCATACAACTATCACGAACCCGAAAGGAATCCACCAAACAAGCCAAGCCTGCACCGAGTCCCCTGCCTGCTCAGCACAAACATGTTAGACCACCACCAATCTACATAAAAAATGTGACCGGTATCAAGGAAATAACCATAATAGTAGAAAATCCCCTTGGACACCGCAACTTCACCACAAACACTAAAGGCTCCTCTGTCACCATTGCAACAACAACTCTGATTGATCACGAGAAGACCGTTAGTAAACTTGCGGAACTACGACATCAATTTTTTACCATCCAATACCATCAGCTCAAACCAACAACATTCATCATTAGGCACTGACGCAACTTGGTCCAACGAGGAATTAGCGTCGGAGATCATCAGGATTTGCTCAGATCTGAAAATCCACAGGCTAGACTAAAGAGCCTTCGAATTATCCAAATCCCTCCAAATGAAGACACCAACGAGCTCAAACAAATTAAGTACTTGCTTACGCATAAGTTCACCATCGAGGGGCCTCATAAACAAAGCATCCTCCATTGCAAGAGATGCCAAGGCTCGGGTCGCTTGGCTCTAGCTTGTCACATAAATATACGATACGGCAGATGTGCTGATGAACATCAACCAGGAGAATGCAAAGTCAATCCACAGAGTACGGAACCAGGAAAAATCCAAACCACAATCCTCGATGGATCCATTACCACTAAGGAAATCGCTGTGTCATGCTGTAACTTCAGAGGTCCACATCCAACCAAATTCTTCCAGCGCCCTCATAAATTGAGAATTCTCTAAAGAAGAATAAAACCAAGTACAACCAACAAATCCGCACCAACCAAATCCACAGCGCAGAACACATTACCACAACGTACAAGGCCAGGAACATCATATGCGGGTGTCATCAAAAACAATCCAAACACGCCGACGTCACACAACCCCAACTCCATTGGCCTCAACCTGGACATCGTGGGCTACATCAAGAGTCTGTGGGGGTTCCTTAAAACTACGCAGGCAACCACCCACAGTTCTAACCACCAGAACCACACACAACGCCAACCCCAACTCCCTTTGTTAATCTACACCACCTGCAAACATTACCTTTCCCAAGGGCGTCATTTCATGCAGACAACGCATCACAGAATTCATCAATTCATGCAGATAATGCATCTCCCGAATTCGTCTTTTTATGCATCATTATAATTTCCCTGAAAAGAACTCTTAACATGCAACGTACATAGGGAAACTCGCCAGCGCCCCTGTCAGCCGGGGTTTCCTGCCACTCACGTGCGCAGCACATTTTCCTGGCTTATCTTTATTCACAGCTGCCTTGTCCAACCGACAAAAGCAGTACACGCATCGCGCGTCTAGCCGCCGAGAATCAAATTCTTCTGCATGTAAACATGCGAACATGCGACAGGGAGCTTAACTTCTTCTCTCACATTGATGAGACGATCCGGAAAGCCAATTCTGCCCTCGGTTTCGAGAAACGGTGGTCTAAAGAATTCTTCGACCTTTACCGTTCTCGATCCCTTTTCCTTACCCTCGTCCATCCACTGCTTAAATATGCTAGCCAGGTATGGTCTCCTTATCACAATATCCATATCTGTAGAATAGGAAGTATTCAAGGTAGGATGGGAAAACACCTTAATCCTTCCCCCGCACATTAACCGAATCAAATTAATCAACCTCGGAACCCTTGAGGATCGCAGGGTCGTGGCTGACATAATATTCATTCATCAGGTCCTCTCCGCCTCGGTTGATTGCGCCTACCTCCTTAACTTAATTCGTCTGAACACAAACCTTCGAAATACGCGCCCCCTCACTGGGCCTGTGAAATGTCAACTCCAATTCCACCTTGTTCAACTTCGACCTCTCTACCCATACTCTCAAGCACCGCCACCTAAACCATTCTTGCCACCAATCTTAAGCGGCGCTTCTACACTCTACTATAACCAGCCTCTACCGCTCGTCACTTCCCCTACCTTCTTAATTTGTCCTTGTTCCTTAGAAATAAACCGAAATAAATTTTAAAGAACCTAATGTACATTAAGTAGGCCTGTAATTAATTCCAAGAAAAATGTACGTTTTAGTGAACTTCAAATTAAAATGCTGTTAAACACGAATGTTATGGAAACCAGGCCAAAATAGTTATGAACAATTACGAACCTGTACCTTTGCATTATTTCTATCATTACGGTAGTATTTTCCCTGTTTTAAACCGCGTTTGTATAAAGTGAATATATTCTCGTACGCTTTAATATGTTCCACCCCAAACCGGAGGGCAAAACACCCAACAAATCCATTATAGTGTCAAGTTACACACGATTTCCAAAGACAAAAGTTTACAACGCCGCAAAAGGATTAAGTCAAAATTCCAAATTTAATGGAGTTCAATTTATTGAAAGGATAAAGGATATATTAATTCGTCAGGAGATAGTTATGGCAACATGTTCATTTAATAAGTCAGGCTCGACAATCCATTTTTTTATAATCAATTAATTAATTAATATTTTTATCGTAGACGAATAAGATTGTCACATCCGGTCGATATAAAGTTTGTTTGTTGCTTTAATGCAAGTGAACATCTTCCATTTAGCAGACGGGTGGCTATCAAGGACCTGAAAATGAAGGCTAATTAATAATTTCCTATCTTTAACAGGAGTATATGTTCGTTGGTAAATTTATTATTTATTGGGAACTTCGACGAAATACGCTTATTCAGGCGGACAGTTGTATGCATATACTAAACGAAAATGGTTTGATATTTAGATTTGAATGAAATAAAGTTCGAGCTGGTTGGTGACAAAATGCCTAGAAAACAGAGATCAAAAAGAAAACTAGAAAACCCATTCCCTGTACTATCGCATCGAAGCTATTGTATAATGCGGTGAGTGTCAATGTACTGTGGTATCTGATGCTACTCCACCCGTAATCTTTGCCTTCTGAAAAGCATTCCTTACTTAAAGGGAACATCTTGGAATACTTCAACAACATATGAATGCCTTCCATCTAGCAAGCCTTGAGTTCCACTTACCGCTGCTAGATGCAAGCATTCTTGAAGTACCTGAATATATGAGAATTTCTTCCTTCTAAGAAATGACTTGGATAATTAAATTTAGTCACAATGTTTATTCAAGCTTTCTTGGTAGGCATATCCCATCCTGATGTTTATGTATGCCAGTATCGAGTTTCCCCAAAGACTTAAGCCTTGGACATATGTATTCTGATAACTAGGTACTAAAAAGAAGGGTGAGGGTTCCACCAAACCCCACGGCCCACTTACCTGAAAAACTCCCCATATCCGCAACTCAACTCCCATTGTGTCCCGCCAATGCAATCGCATTGGCACCTGAAAATATTTCCTTTTCCAAGGACATTAATGCATAAAAACATTACATAAAATTCCTAAACAGAATTGCATCTACAAGAGCATTCATAGTCCAATACATCACTAGAATTCGCAGGAAAACTATTCCGGCACCATTGTTTGCCAAGCAAATCTCCCTAGACGATTTCCTGTAAACAAAAAGATTTGAATAACATACAACATAACCTTCAGTAGGGCCATAAACATTGCGCTGTCTATTCTTCAGCTTCGCCTTGTGTATGATAAATTCTCTTAATGTACACATTGGCCGGCGACCTTTTTCGCCCAGCAATTATATACCAGCGGACGCATTCAAATAGCGCAATCGGCCCTGAAATCCCCAAAAACAATTCTGTAACGTGCTTATGCACCATAAATTCCCGGCCATTAGGCACCCATGTTCCACCAATGCAATTCCGCCGTACATGTGCATACCACATGTCCCTGGCATTTCCACGGCCGTGGCAGCCTTTTGACCATCGGACAAAAGTGAATACTCGCATCCTACCCTAGAGTCATAAAACGAATTTCTTCGCAGGTAATCATGTATACGATCCTTTTAGCATCTAATGAGTGGCTGCTATTTAGACAGCCGACCCTTATTACCGAAATATGCCGTTGGTCGTTTCACCATTGTTCTTTTTTTTTCTCGTTTCAGGCAAAACGCATCGAGGAACACGGCGATGTGTACGAACACACACATACACCACCGCGTACCTGAGATCGCTTCCCATTGGTCACTGGTCAAAGGAAATTTCATTTCCTTTTCACCACACCACCAAACTCACCCCAAAACGAGGATTGAACCAAGGAGTCCTTTACCATCCGCAGACCAGCATGGTCATGCCTCTCCCGCACTCCGTCATTGCGGAGTCGCGTAGATACCAAACAGAGTCGAGAGTGTTCGAGGTTTTAGTTAATCATCAGTTTTTCGTTTCGCTATTGTTCGCCGTGTCATTTTGTACTGTGCCTTTTAAGCAGATAAGTAAACTCGTAATAAGGAGTAAGGACAAATTTATTGTAATCAAGTGTATTTAAATTACCCTATATTGAAGGAACCGTAATCAATAAAAAGAAACAGATCTCGAAACGACATTTCCGTGTTATTTTTTATTTCGTGTTGGTGAACGAGTGCCCGAGTGACTTGAGATGAGGAACTCAAATATTGCTGTTGGCGGTACATTATTTTCGGGAAGTGTTCGGCGGAACTTTGACAGTGACAAGGAGTGGTGTTTGTAGTGAACCTAGTGCCCGTGACTGGCACAATACTACAAACCCTACAAAGGTATCCCTAAATCAAAGATATTCAACCTATCCCTTTCACAAGAGATCTTCCCTAGTATTTGGAAATCCTCCTATGTCACCCCCATACATAAAAAGGGACCTAAAAACGATATAAGCAACTACCATCCCATCGCCAAACTGTCTCATATCTCCAAACGGTTCGAAGGAATTCTCTACAACGCGTTATCTTTTCGTTGTAAATCCATCATCTAATCCACCCAGAATGATTTCCTTTCGAGAAGGTTGACCACAACGAATCTATAGTTGCTGACCAGTGTGATATCTCCCTTCTTATGTATGGGAAATTATTTCGCGACGCCAATCTTCCGGCATCTACTCTTGCTCCCATACGTGCACCACAATCTCATGAATCGATTGTAATGCTGTCCCTCCTTGTTTGATCAGCTCGGCTGGTATGCCATCTGCTCCAGGGACTTTATTTGATTTGAGCTGTCTTATGGCTTTTTATGTTTCCTCAATGCTTGGTGGCGGCAGCATTTGGTTTTGATCTTGCATTGGTGGAGCCTCCAATTCTTCTGTGAGCTGACCATTTAGCTATTTATTGAAGTGCACTTCCCATCGCTCCAGAATGCCTTCAGGATCGGTGATCAGATTACCCACTTTATGCTTGCAGTAAGTGCAGCGTGGTGTGTACCGCGTCATACTGCCAATTATTTGGAAGAACTTCCAAGCCTGTTGCGGACCTCGCTTTCTACTTTTCTCTATTTCACAGACAAGGTATTTTTCCCAGGCACTTTTTGTTTGTCTGTGAAGTATTTTTTCAGATCTTCTGAGCTCTTTGTATTTTTCCTCGCGTACCCGCGTCCAATGAGACTGCTACATTGCCCGGTAAGCAGCATTCTTACGTTCAGTCGCTGGTTTGCACTCCTCATTAAACCATTCGCTTCGATCTCTACGACTACTGCCTAAGATGGAGTTGGTGGTTCATTTCATTCATTTTTAAAACATTTTTTATTTTTCTTTTTATATTCTTAGTTTCTAAATTAAAGGCTAGACAAAAAATGCTTAAATTCTAGCTTAATTATTTTATATAATAACTTACTGGTCCTTCGCAGACGCTCTAAGCTAAACATTACTTAACATTTGTATCATTTGCCTTTCGGCGACAGAACTTTGTGACAGTACTTATAATTATTTGAAAGACAAAGAAAAAATTTGAAAAACTTTGTCAATTTTTTTTTTTGTTTTTTTTTTCTTAAAATTTAACTTACTTAACTTACCTACTTTTTTTTTTTTTTTATGTAAAAGCACAACCTAACTTAACTTAAATCTTATACTACCCTAATTCTAGAAAAGCTAAGTCTATGTAAGCTAGCTGATGATAGTATGATTCAACACCGACTTTGGTATCCAGGTCTTTATATGCTATTCAACCACCAGAACTGTTGACGCTGTCTAATACTATCGTCCCGGTCTCTGTGGGAGATAGCCCTACTGAAGCGCAGGAGCTCTTCTTCGGTGCGCGTTACTTCCCGGTCGTAGCACAATCGCCCGTCTACAGATGATCTACTTACATGATAGATCAGCGGAATTCCGGATCTATCCTGTATAAGCCCTTTCATGTCCAAGTCAAGGAACGCCTCTGAAGGAATAAAGCCGTTGCGACGCACGCTCTCATAGTACAGAATGTTTGAATAATAGGCCCCGAAAATTAAGTCATTGGACGAGCTTATTGCTCTCGCAATATGTCCTGTGATTAATTTAATCATAAAATTATCCACCCTATTTATGTACGCTTCATTATATAAAGTCTCATTTGAGTAATACTTTTTATAGTCCGATTCCGGTGTCCGATATAATCTGAGACAACTTCTGAGACACTTCCTTTCGAACACCCGAATCTTTTCCATCAAATTTGGACCTATGTTAAACCATACTGGACAACCATATATGAGCATTGGCCTGATTAGCGTCATGTAGCATATGACTTTATGGAGTTGGTAGTACTAATGACAGTATTCTTAAGGCGTGTCCATTTCTCTTTTACGCCCGGCATTCTGGCCCCAGGACTTACTCTCCTTCCGTCGAGCTCTTCGAGGGGAGTCCTAGCGAATGACCAGAGGTGTTACTGGTATTCTCATTGCGTAAGGCAGTCGTGTTGATTCGAACCTGATCCGCGGATGCAATACGTCTCCGTAAGGCAATCCGCACTCGAAAAACTGTACCAGCAAGATAGTGAACCAAGTCGACGTTGGCAAGTCGGTACGTTCGTACCGTCATCAGGCTCGAGAGTGGCGGCGATCTTTCAACACGTGGTCAATTTGGTTGCGAGTGGCGCCATCAGGTGATACCCAGATGGGTTTGTGCATATCTTTACGAGGAAACCTGGTACTCGCAACGACCAACTTTTTTGATCCAGCAACGACCAAGTTTTTCGATGACTCGTAGTCCATTGTCATTACCGTTTTCATGCAAACTATGGAAACCTGCGTTGTATCGAAGCTCTCACGGCAACGTTTAAATTTCACTGTGTGTAAATGATGGTGCGGAATCCCCATACACAGACTCCAACTCATCTTTGATTTGCGTAGGTGTATTGCCTTACAAAAACATACATTTAATGACAGCTCGATACTGAATCGTTTTCATAAAAAAACTCATATCGACTCATTCAAACGACTGTCAAATAAAAGCTACGCATTCATAATGGCTGAAATTTTGGCGAGTAACTGTCAAAAGATGCACAACTACATTCACTAGCTTTTATTGACGTGCGCTGCTGTCTTCACGTTGACGTCGGAATCTTTTCAGCCCACCCTCGTATCTTAAAAAGTAAAATGAATTTCTTCATCATATTTAGAGAAAATATTCTTAGATATGATTAAGATCAATTAGCAAAAAATAAAAAAAAACATGGATCTTGTAAATGGTGGGACCCTCATTATTGGGGCTAATTAACGATGACGAGGTTTGAATCCATTCTTATGACTTGCTGAAGGTTTTTATCCCTTTTACAAAATTTCCAACAATTTTCTTCAATTACAAAAGTCGCTGTCATTTCTGATCTAACAAAGCAAATGTCTTAAAATTTCTGTCAGTTGTTCACAACAATCATATCAACGTATCAAACATATAAACATATTTGTGGCGTTTCTAGCAGATACACGACTAGTGAAAAACAACACCACCAAAAGCACATCCATTAAAGCCGTATACCATAGCAATAATATACCATTACCACATTAGTCAAATGTATTTGAGTTTAGAAATCAAATTCAGACAAGCCGCAGTGGCTTGATGGGTTGAGCTTTGGTTCTATCTTTTAGTGATTCTAACCGTGACAGCGTCGGTTCGAATCACTCGCTCTTCGCTATCGTCACAAACGCTATATATTGGTATTCATTGCACGTATAAATATTTAAAAACAAAAATGCAGTCATTACTCTCTATTCCACACTAGTGTTACTGAATTCTTTATAAATTTTCTAATAGATCCCCTCGATACACTGCGTTTGTTTCGATTACCCTACATACTACCCTCGACGAAACCAGTAATCTCTTCTTAAATTCTTTTACGAACTGATCTTCATTATTCACTAGCCTAATTAAATCACATCAAGGAAAGTAATAAAAGTACTTGCGTATTCTTGGAAACGTTTTTTTTTTGTAATGTAACTGACCAAGTTCACAAGAATTCTCTTGGAGTCAAATTCTCAGGTAAAATTCAAATTTAATTTTATCATCAGAATTCAGCTCCTTATTATTGGTAACTTTATAGAGCGGACGAAGAAGAAGGATACTTTTCTTTTTGTTGAACTTAATGAAAGAATTTTCATTATCATCTCTTCACAGCGACGAACAGTTGGTTGACTCATTTGAGCTCTGTAAAGCTTCACCAATACAATGGTCTTGTACTTCAAGGATAACTGGTTGGAAAATATTTCGTCGAACAACACTTTATATTTAGCTGCTTGTTAAGAGGTTAAAAAGTGTCTGTTAATTGGCACAAGAGGGCAATTTCTGAATAAAGTCGACTTCACTACGGAAGTATAACTGGGGGTGAGTTAAGAAAATGTAAATAAGGGTATAACCTAAATGGTTGAAATGAGGAAAGTCGTGCTGTGATTCTTGGTGGTGGTCTTGGTAGGAGTGAGAATATTTAATTCACGGAGTGAGTGTGGCTTCCGTGAGACTATCTAATTACCAGGGAGTGGTTTAGATGGGTTGTTGATGATTTAAAAAGAATCTCGTGAAGTAATTTTACACCTAATTATATATTTTAGTATATCTGGTTTTGATGTCTCCTGGTGAATCTGTGATACGAGTGGATAACAAAAGATGTTTGAATTGATTTGGTAACGTGTTAAAAAAATAAGAGTCTTTGTTAATTATTGATAGATATATGTAGGGAGCCAGTAGGAGGGGAACAATGTAAAACGAATAGTGGGGAGGAGTAAGTGAGAGAGAGTATAAGAAATTATTTAAGGAATAGAGAGTGAAAGAGGAAGGTAGGGACAGAAGGTGGTATTTAAACTCTTTAACTTTTTCAAATATCTTGCCCTTGGCGTTTACGTTTATTCCCTGAGGTCCACCTGCTCTCGCCGCAATCATACATTTTGTTTTGTCTTCATTTATTTCTAGGCCCAACTCTTCTGCCGCTTGCATGTTGATTTCACTGTTGTTACTTATATATGGGTGGACGAAAAGTTTTAGACATCTACATGAAGAAAGCAGCACTCGTCAATAAAAGCTAGTGAATGTAGTTGTGCATCTTTTGACAGTTACTCGCAAGTTTCAGCCATTTTGAATGCGTAGTTTTTATTTGACAGTCGTTTGAATGAGTCGATATGAGTGTTTTCGTGAAAACGAACAAAATTGAGTATCAAGCTGTCATTAAACGTTTGTTTTTGGAAGGCAATACACCTACGCAAATCAAAGATGAGTTGGACTTTGTGTATGAGGACTCCGCACCATCATTTACCACAGTGAAATTTTGGGCAACTGAATTTAAATGTGGCCGTTAGAGCTTGGGAGACGATGAACGTTCGGGACGTCCAAAAACTGCAACAACTGACGATAACATCGCTAAAGTTCACCAAATGGTGCTAGACGACCGCCGACTTAAAGTGAGAGAGATAGCAGAGGTTATGCAAATGTCCAGAGAACGTGTTTGTCACATATTAAATCAAGATTTAGGGATGAGAAAACTGTCCGCGCTGTAATGATTTTTCTTGTTGCAATACGGAGATATTAATCCTATTCTACACAACACCTGGAATCCACCTTTGAATCAAACACACACTTTAAATGAAACACTCTTAATTCCTTTTTACTTAACTACATATATTTAACGTTGTATTTATATTAAGTCACTTACTTATTTGCAAAAGTTAAAGAATTTAAATATCTGGGAACGATACTGACGGCCAGTAACGAAATGTCGAAGGAAATTAACAAGAGACTGCATTCCGGCAACGCTAGTTGGCACGCAGTCAGTAAACTGCTAAAATCCAGACTGCTATCACGTAACATAAAGCTCCGTGTCTATAGAACCATAACCATGCCGATTGTTCTATATGGATGCGAAACATGGGCTCTCACAAAACGGGAAGAAAACAAATTCCGCGTATTCGAGAATAAAGTTTTGAGAAGTATCTTTGGAGGTAAATATGACGAGGAGGCAGGACAATGGAGGAAACTCCACAACCACGAATTGGAACAGCTATATCGCAAACCTACAATAGTGAGAGTAATCAAGTCGCGAAGATTAAGATGGGCCTGACACGTGGCGCGAATAGGGAACGATAGGACCGTGCATAGAATTCTTGACGGTAGACCAACGGGAAAGAGACCGGTAGGAAGACCGCGACGGAGATGGGAGGACAATCTTAGGTTTGACCTTGAGGAGATCGGATCGAATGGTCAAGCGTGGAAGGAGAGTGCCCAGGACAGGGAACGATGGCGAAGCCGAGTCGGTGAGGTCATGAACTTCCGGGTTCCTACAGGCCAATAAATAATAAATAATAATAATAACTTATTTGTACTTTAGCTCGCTCAAATTTTTTTAGTTTTGATATTCACTTACAAATATATCTACATTAGTTCGTTACACTAAACCAAGCACTCCTTAACGCACCGTCCCGGTCGAAATTCCATACACAACTCCCTTTAAGATTTTTAACCCACTCCATCAATTTTCGTTTTTTCATCGGGCGAAAACTTTTCTTACCCTGCAGATAAAGGATTTTCCTTTCTTTGTCTTTCCCAAATTTGGGGTCGAAAGAGGAAACACAAAAGAACAATCAACAAAGGATCTTGCCGAAGAGCATTTACGATCCTTTGTGTCGGTCGGCGATAAACGTACATGTAGTTCGTTTTATGGCGCAAGTTGTTTGTTTTAACTTGGTTTGGTTAAAACGGAAAACGACGCTGATAGTGTTAATGGTTTTGGGAAACCATATTTCTATATGATCATAAAATTTCTGGCGCGCATTTTATGATTTTCAATGATTTTGTTTGGAGAAAGACATCTGGTTGGCACATTTGGATCCTAGGGGATTTTTGTGGCGAACCTCTGGTTCGATTATCCTGTCTAAGTTTTCAACGTGAGCAAATTGAACGTTTAGTTCAATTTGTTTGGTATTGCATTAATGTGGGACCATTTGATGCATGCGTTAATGCTATGGCTTGGGGAGTGCCTCATCCTTTAAGTGAATGTTATTGTCGTGTATCGCAATTAGTGGTGGAGATTGGCTCCGAAGGGGTAAGTATTATGGGATGGGTGGTTGTGGCCGTAACAGCGCTTGGGGTGCCGCGTTTGCTCACATTAGACCAAAAACGTGTTCGAATGAACATTTCCAACGCTCTGTTGGTGCAGCTTAGGTGCAATAAATCCAAGTTTTGGCGCTGATTGTGTTCTGTTGATGAAACTTGGATACACCATTATACGCCTGAAACAAAAATACATTCAAAACAGTGGACTGCAAAGGGGGAATCGGCTCCAAAAAAAAGTAAAAACTGTTTTTTTGGGATAGTCATGGAGTTATCTTAATCTATTATCTTCAAAAAGAAAAAACCATAACAGGAGCATACTACGCAACATTATTTGATCAACTGAGGTCAGAAATTGTGGGAAAATGGTTACATTTGCAGAAAAAGAAAATCCTGTTTCACTAAGACAAGGCGCCCTCGCACACCTCTGCGGTTGCCATGGCAAAAATCCACGAGTTACGGTTTAACTGCTTGACCATCCCCTTTACTCACCAGATCTACCCCCAAGTGACTTCTTTTGTTACCTAATCTAAAAATTATGCTCGGAGGACAGAAATTTTCGTCAAATGAGGAGGCGAAAACGCCGAGTACTATTTGGACGGTTTAGAGAGATGGGAGCATCGCTTGGAGAAGTGTGTAGAGTTACAAGGAGACTATCTAGCAAAATAAAAATAAATTTTAAGAAAAAAGATCACGTATATTTATTAGGTCGGAAGCTTTTCAGGTCACCCATGTAGTTTCTAGATGATTGCCAAAAACGGCGATAACATCCCAATTTGCGGGCACTTGTGTGCCCCTGTGGGGTTTATAACAGATACACCCACAATACACAAGCAAATAATAAAGTGCTACGAAAGAAAATCGAATAAGAAAAAGCATCAACCGTATGCCAAGCAATAACATAGCAACTCCACATCAGTTGAGTGTACTTGAGTTTAGAAAGCGAATTCGTACACGCGTCAGTTAGTCTGACGCTTCGATGCTTCGCTTCTCACCCGTTTCATCGGGAGTTCAATTCATCGTCTCACTATGCTTACTAAACCAATAATTGGTGACCCCGACGTGATCTGTATACATAACAGACAATCTCCCATAGGTAAACAGGACTTTACTACTATGGTCCCAACTTCTGCACAAAGCATCGCCTCACTCGCCTGCTCCAACGTTCTCTCGCTCGCTCGCTCCACACTCCTCGGTCCGTCGCCCGCACACGAAGTAGATCCTAACAAAGTTACTGAGGAGGGAGTAGTGTGGCGTTTCTAACAGATACACAGACAATACACAAGCAAATAGTGAAAAACACCGAAACAAAATCGAATAAGAAAAAGCATCAGCCGTATACCAAGCAATAACATAGCAATTCCACATCAGTACTTGAGTTTAGAAATCGAATTCGTTAGTTAGTCTGATGCTTCGCTTCTCACCCGTTTCATCGTGTGTTCAATTCACCTTTCCACTATCCCCATACAGAGATGATCCGGCCGTGTTGTCGTCTTGTACCTTTCTGATGACATACTCGAGGACAAGGTTAAAGAGACATGGTAAGAGTCCACCCCCTGTTTTAGTCCGCCCCGGATTTCAAATGGTTCTGAGAGGTGGTTTTCTATTCGAACTCGCCTTTTATTTTCGTTCATGCAAATTTGAACGAGTGCGGTATATTTTTTCGGTACTCCTAGCTCAACTACATTATGGTAAAGTCTTTGCCTTACGACTGAGTCAACGAACACGGTTGGTGAACCGTTTATCCGTATTCCCACTGTTGGCATACATATCTCTGATGTTCTTTGTTTGGCATTTTCTAGGATTTCTGCGACTCGGGTGTTCTCCCATTCGCGTTTTTTTTTTTGCGTTTGAAAAGTCTCATTGTCTCCTTCCGAATTGGCGCGTATCTTTCTGTGTTTATTTCATTATATCTTTCTAACTGGACCACTCTGAGGCGTTTACGTTCTTCGTTTTTCGATCTTCGCCTTGCACTTATCGTCAAACCAAGATCTTGATTTAATTGGTTTGGACTTAATTGTTTTCTTTAACCCTAATACCTTTTGGGCTGTTTGTTTGATTACGTCTCTGATCGATGCCCATTTAGTGTCCACACTATGGGATTCCTCTTCCTCACTACTCCCATTGTTTAGAATGCCAAACCTATTCGTTAGTTCGTTTTAATATTTAGCCCTTTTGCACAGGGCTTTTAGTTTCTCAATGTGGAATTTTTTACTCTTCTCCCGTGACTGCTCGTGTGGGTTTGCTGCGAGCCGACTCCTAAATTTTGCTCATTGTTAGAAGATGATCGGAGTCGCAATCTGCTCCTCCATATAATCATACGTGAAGGATATTCGAGTGGTGTATTTGGTCTATTTGGTTACGTGATACCCCATCGGATGATATCCATGTGGCTTTATGAATTTTCTTGTGCCTGTACATCGTGCTTTTCTCTACCACATCTCTTGACACTGGGAACGTGATAGTTCGAATTCCATTATCTGTTTGAACTTCGTGTAGGCTTTCGTTACTTTTCATACTGTGGCATTATTATTATTAACAGTATTATAATTATTATTAATATTACTAACATATATTCTTTTTTATTTTTCGCTAAAAACATTCAATTATTTTAATTATTATAATTATTATTATTATTATTACTATTATCATCAACATATATTCTTTTTTGATTTTTCGCTAAAACATTCAATGATTATTATTATTACTAGTATTATTATTACTAATATTATTATTACTAGTATTATTATTACTAGTATTATTATTATTCATCATCATCATCGGCACTACAACCGGGGACCGATCTTGGCCCTATTTATCAAGTCCTGAGGCTTGTTAAATTTTCCATAATGATTTTGTTTTTTCCGGGTAAGGTCATTAGTCGTGCGCCAGAGGCTCCCCGAAGGGGAATCGAACCCTTCTCTCCCACGTGACAGGCGGGTATACTAACCACTATACTATCAAGGAGCCTATTATTATTATTAGTTTTATTATTATTATTATTATTATTGTTGTATATATATTATATTTCCTTGTTCCCTTGGTCAATCTTGTCCAGGAACAGCATTACTACTTGGTATGGTCTACTTTGGAAATTATTTTCTTTGGTTACTATTGTCATTGCGATCACTAAGCATAATGTAGTATTGATGGTAGTTTTAGTGTATTATTCATTGTTTTCCTCTCTCCGTGTTTCCTGCGTCTTTTCTTCGATTTCTACCCCTTCCCTTTCGCCCTGTTCATGTTCCGTGCCTCCTATTGTTGTTCATTGGGGATGATCCACCGCCGGGAGCAGCAACAGCGACGATGATATAGTCGGGGATACCTCTCATCTGTTCGGGGGCGTGTCATTCCTCCTCTAAGAATGACACGCACTCCTGTGAGGGGGGGAGGTATGTTACGTGGTAACCTCCTCAACCGCCATTGTCCCACCGAGAGAATATAAAATACTAAATTTAAACATTAGAACATTACACCTTTCATTTTACACAAAATAAAAATACATAAATGTAGAACACAATTTACATCACGTTACACATATGAAACAATATACAAAACATTAAATTATACAGAAAGCAATTATCCACATTCCACATTTTAAATTTAAATTAAATACGAGCAGATGCACAAACCTGCATCATTACGATTGTTAATTTCGAAGGGACAGTCATGGCAGAGTTCTTTTCGGAGAAGTAACGGGGGAGCGGGGAGAAAGAGAGAGTTTAGTTAGAGTTTAGCTTTTAGTTTAGTTTAAGTCAGTCTAAAAGAGAGCTCAAAGAAAGTGAGACCAAGAGAAGGGTCCACGGTCCGGGTGCGGTAGTGCCCAGTAAAGAAACGGAACTTGATTCTTGTAGAACATGTAAAAAGTTATTATTGTCTAAAAGTGTATATTTGTTTTGAGTATCGTAGCTAATAAATTCTTTGTGGATTAAAAAATTAATTAAATTAACAATAAACATATTTCGTTACGTCATATAAAAACTATTCAGTGTAGTTTGGAGTTTATTCTCAGATTTCCGTGCGTCATTCCTGTCGCGGGCGACCTTAGTCGAGAAAAAGGAGAAATTAAGACCAACTGCCCGGAGAAGGTCACGAACTGACGTTGGCAACCACGTAAGTACGGGGAACACGATTTTGCAGTACATTATTGAAATTATTAAAATATAACATTGTTGAAATTGTTTTAATATAACATCTGGTGGTATTGAAATTTCAATATAACGGTAAATTTAACATAACATTACATTTAATATAACAAGTCTATGTAATATACAGGACAAAAGGTTGGACCGGAGTAAAATTTTGTTTGCCTGTAACAAGATAAATAAATTTTCTATATGCGGACCTGCAAATGTTCGATGCGTGGTCATACCGCCACACATTTCCTTAGACAGTGACATCGTGCCAGTTTATGCTTTCTTTAGATTCAAAAGAAAGAAAATATGCGTTCTGTTAACCTCCGTCGGATTAGAGCGCCATTGTTTTAATACTCTATTTTTTGCTGCTGTAATCTGATACCAATTTTAATCAAGTCAAGGCTGATCAGATGAACTTCCTTTGATAGAACGATCCATCCCGAAGGAGAATAATATCCTTGATTGACTCCGAGGATGCGTTAACATTGGAGTTTCAAAAGCATTCGCCTGACCACGGAAACGATGCGAAGAAATCCTGCAAATCGCCTCACTTAGCAGCCCCGTACCTCCATACTTCGCGAAGTTGTTTAGGGTGGTTATTCGTTTGAAATGTAAGTGCTGGTGCAACCGATATCAAGCAGTGATCTGAGTTTCCAATGGCGTAGTCGTTTCCATGTTATAAATATTTGGCTCGGATGTTAGAGTTGTGTACGTTAAAGTCGACATAAACGATAATCTCAGAAGCCAGGTGGTTGATTTGTATCCAGTCGACAGTACGTGAAAGATAGTCGAAAAGTGTCGCTAGTCGATCGTCGGAACGGAAGAGACAAGAAAAAACTTGCACAGACCTCCTCAGCATGATTTTCATCCAAATGATGTTCAAGTTATTGGGTTCTAATGCGTCTTCCCTTTTGAATAACGCAGACTCCATCGTTACAACGAAATGTCAAATGTCACTAAATAGACCTTAATTCAAAAAAAAAAAAATGACTTACACGTTACAACCACTACTAAAAACAACTTCCATCTTATTTTACAGTCTGATTAGCATAAGTCTCCACAAAACTTACGGATGCCTCACTGCACCACTGCTCTTTTCCGATAAGTACTAAAGATGTCAAATTACATTCCCGGCCAGAACGCATGATGCAGAGATGCTAGGCGCCGTTGTCGAAACTTTAAAGACGTAACCCCGCAACTTTTCTGGCGATATAATTGCCACCTCAACGAAGAGCTATTGGTACTACGTCGACCAGTGGAAGGGGAAGATCACCTGCAACTAAGCCTATGTTCATCTCGGCTTGTAGTGTCACGCCAGAAATTTTGAGTTTGCATTCGATGTGGCGATTTAGGTACAGTGAACCGATTCCTTTAACCCTTAGAGGGGGTGTGGTGGTTCCGCCAAACCCCACTGTCTACTTACCGTAAAACCCCCATAACATTCAGCCAATTTACTAACTTCACTAATGCAATCGCATTAGTACCTGGAAATGCTTTACGCATTATATAGATCAAATCTATAATCTTAAAGTCCCTGTAAAGAAAACTTACCTTTTCATGCATTTCTTCGCATACAATTTTCCGTAAGATTTCCTGATTTCCTTATCTGGAATTCCAAACCAATTCGGCACCCTCGGTACCAGACAAATTTCTGTAAACAAAATGATTCGGTTTGCATACAATGTAACCGTCATGACAGGGACCATAAATATTGCGCCGTCTATTTTCCCAACCGCGCCATGTGTGCCAACAATGTTCCCTACATACACATTGACTGGCGACTTACACCCAAGGGGCCAAAGCAAATACGCATTCCGCGTTTCTTGGCATCAATTAAAACTTACAGCATAAACAAATGCAAATAGGAATTCAGTACCTACCCTTACTAGCGATGCCATAAACACAATTTTTCAATAACCTAGTTAAAACCAATTAGCACATTTCCACATCGCATGGTCGTCTCTCTGTTTAGCCGCAACGCACATTTCCAACAAAGATCCCATTAGCACCCGACGAGTTCGGTTTTATTTGCTTTACCGAAATCGTATCCCATGAATGCACTTTATGCCCTTTATTTGTTCTAGGTTCGTTCTCATCCATGAAAGAACCATGCACACATACCACTGCACTGGAATAGTGCATTTCTGTGGCGGCCACACCCTTAAGAGAACAATTTTTCTCTCTCTTCCCTTTTCTTAACCCTAACCTAGGATGGAATTCATGTCAGAGTTCTATCCTCGGGAGTCAAATTCCATCCGCTGACCATCATGGTCACGCGATCTTCTGCTCCCCGCCGGCTGCGGAGATGCGTAATATACCTCGGGACCGTGGCGAAGTGTTTGCATCCTCCATGTCGAATATTATATTTGCGGCAGTCTTCGAAGATTGTGTTTGCTTTATTGACTTCATAATGTAACTTTCACGCAGTGCTACGGTAAAATTTTAGTATCCAATAAGAAAATAAAACAACAATAAGAAAAATGTGTTTCATATTTTTACGTGTCCTGTGTTGGTGTTTGGGTTTCCTTCGGGTTGTACTGGTCGGAACATTTAGAGGAAGTTGTGGCGACAAAGTAGAACTCTCGCTCGTGCGGCGTCGCGATCTCGTACCCCCACAGGCGAACCGTCGATAAATCGACTCTCTATTAATGCGTATAAATTGCGGAGCGTCGGAATATCGACTATTGCGCAGTTTGATTTTAGGTATCGATCTGTGCGGACGTGTCGTAGCGCGCGCATTTATAACGTTTATAATAAGTTAATAACATTTATAAATAACCATTTAAAATTATTTTTCGGTGAATTTATCATTGATTTTTTTTTTTAACTTAAAGTTTCTTATTTCTATTTGCAAAATGTAAAATTCGTCAAGTAGTGATGATGAAAACACTTGTAAACCTTGATTGAAAATGTTTCTCTTGGTGAAAATAGTGACAGTGACGATGAAATAAGAATGTTCACAAATCGAAGAATGCGCATTTCTAGCGAAAGTAGTGCATCTTCCGAAGATGAGTCTACTGTTTTGGACGACCTTGATACCGACACATTTGTGCAACTTCCTTCTGACATAAATTTTTCCAACGAAACAAATAAAACTTTTTCGAAATTCTCGGACCAAAACATTTACCCGCCGACATTGAAAAGCCTATTGGATATTTTGAATTGTTTTTTACTTCTCTGCTCATCAAAACTATAGTACTAGAAACTAATCGATACGTCCAACAATTTCTATACTCTGGAAAAGAAATGAAACCTAAATCACGAGTTAAGGCATGGAACCCAGTTACGGAATTAGAAATGAAGGCATTTATTGCACTTTTATTAGAAATGGGTATTACTAGAAGACCAACTATATATTCTTATTAGTCTAATAAATCGAGAAGTATACCATGATTCAAAAAAATGTTTCCGCGCGACCGTTTCCAGCTGATCCTCAAGTTTTTTTCACATGGTGGATAACAAAAAGAATAGTTTCTCCAGGCCATCCTGACTATGATCCGTCTGCCAGATTTTCCCCACTTGTTGACCACGCCAATAAAGTCTTCCAGCACTATTACCAACCTCAGCGAAAATTGTCAATTGACGAGTCATTAGTTGGGTTTATAACAGATACACCCACAATACACAAGCAAATAATAAAGTGCTACGAAAGAAAATCGAATAAGAAAAAGCATCAACCGTATGCCAAGCAATAACATAGCAACTCCACATCAGTTGAGTGTACTTGAGTTTAGAAAGCGAATTCGTACACGCGTCAGTTAGTCTGACGCTTCGATGCTTCGCTTCTCACCCGTTTCATCGGGAGTTCAATTCATCGTCTCACTATGCTTACTAAACCAATAATTGGTGACCCCGACGTGATCTGTATACATAACAGACAATCTCCCATAGGTAAACAGGACTTTACTACTATGGTCCCAACTTCTGCACAAAGCATCGCCTCACTCGCCTGCTCCAACGTTCTCTCGCTCGCTCGCTCCACACTCCTCGGTCCGTCGCCCGCACACGAAGTAGATCCTAACAAAGTTACTGAGGAGGGAGTAGTGTGGCGTTTCTAACAGATACACAGACAATACACAAGCAAATAGTGAAAAACACCGAAACAAAATCGAATAAGAAAAAGCATCAGCCGTATACCAAGCAATAACATAGCAATTCCACATCAGTACTTGAGTTTAGAAATCGAATTCGTTAGTTAGTCTGATGCTTCGCTTCTCACCCGTTTCATCGTGTGTTCAATTCACCTTTCCACTATCCCCATACAGAGATGATCCGGCCGTGTTGTCGTCTTGTACCTTTCTGATGACATACTCGAGGACAAGGTTAAAGAGACATGGTAAGAGTCCACCCCCTGTTTTAGTCCGCCCCGGATTTCAAATGGTTCTGAGAGGTGGTTTTCTATTCGAACTCGCCTTTTATTTTCGTTCATGCAAATTTGAACGAGTGCGGTATATTTTTTCGGTACTCCTAGCTCAACTACATTATGGTAAAGTCTTTGCCTTACGACTGAGTCAACGAACACGGTTGGTGAACCGTTTATCCGTATTCCCACTGTTGGCATACATATCTCTGATGTTCTTTGTTTGGCATTTTCTAGGATTTCTGCGACTCGGGTGTTCTCCCATTCGCGTTTTTTTTTTTGCGTTTGAAAAGTCTCATTGTCTCCTTCCGAATTGGCGCGTATCTTTCTGTGTTTATTTCATTATATCTTTCTAACTGGACCACTCTGAGGCGTTTACGTTCTTCGTTTTTCGATCTTCGCCTTGCACTTATCGTCAAACCAAGATCTTGATTTAATTGGTTTGGACTTAATTGTTTTCTTTAACCCTAATACCTTTTGGGCTGTTTGTTTGATTACGTCTCTGATCGATGCCCATTTAGTGTCCACACTATGGGATTCCTCTTCCTCACTACTCCCATTGTTTAGAATGCCAAACCTATTCGTTAGTTCGTTTTAATATTTAGCCCTTTTGCACAGGGCTTTTAGTTTCTCAATGTGGAATTTTTTACTCTTCTCCCGTGACTGCCCGTGTGGGTTTGCTGCGAGCCGACTCCTAAATTTTGCTCATTGTTAGAAGATGATCGGAGTCGCAATCTGCTCCTCCATATAATCATACGTGAAGGATATTCGAGTGGTGTATTTGGTCTATTTGGTTACGTGATACCCCATCGGATGATATCCATGTGGCTTTATGAATTTTCTTGTGCCTGTACATCGTGCTTTTCTCTACCACATCTCTTGACACTGGGAACGTGATAGTTCGAATTCCATTATCTGTTTGAACTTCGTGTAGGCTTTCGTTACTTTTCATACTGTGGCATTATTATTATTAACAGTATTATAATTATTATTAATATTACTAACATATATTCTTTTTTATTTTTCGCTAAAAACATTCAATTATTTTAATTATTATAATTATTATTATTATTATTACTATTATCATCAACATATATTCTTTTTTGATTTTTCGCTAAAACATTCAATGATTATTATTATTACTAGTATTATTATTACTAATATTATTATTACTAGTATTATTATTACTAGTATTATTATTATTCATCATCATCATCGGCACTACAACCGGGGACCGATCTTGGCCCTATTTATCAAGTCCTGAGGCTTGTTAAATTTTCCATAATGATTTTGTTTTTTCCGGGTAAGGTCATTAGTCGTGCGCCAGAGGCTCCCCGAAGGGGAATCGAACCCTTCTCTCCCACGTGACAGGCGGGTATACTAACCACTATACTATCAAGGAGCCTATTATTATTATTAGTTTTATTATTATTATTATTATTATTGTTGTATATATATTATATTTCCTTGTTCCCTTGGTCAATCTTGTCCAGGAACAGCATTACTACTTGGTATGGTCTACTTTGGAAATTATTTTCTTTGGTTACTATTGTCATTGCGATCACTAAGCATAATGTAGTATTGATGGTAGTTTTAGTGTATTATTCATTGTTTTCCTCTCTCCGTGTTTCCTGCGTCTTTTCTTCGATTTCTACCCCTTCCCTTTCGCCCTGTTCATGTTCCGTGCCTCCTATTGTTGTTCATTGGGGATGATCCACCGCCGGGAGCAGCAACAGCGACGATGATATAGTCGGGGATACCTCTCATCTGTTCGGGGGCGTGTCATTCCTCCTCTAAGAATGACACGCACTCCTGTGAGGGGGGGAGGTATGTTACGTGGTAACCTCCTCAACCGCCATTGTCCCACCGAGAGAATATAAAATACTAAATTTAAACATTAGAACATTACACCTTTCATTTTACACAAAATAAAAATACATAAATGTAGAACACAATTTACATCACGTTACACATATGAAACAATATACAAAACATTAAATTATACAGAAAGCAATTATCCACATTCCACATTTTAAATTTAAATTAAATACGAGCAGATGCACAAACCTGCATCATTACGATTGTTAATTTCGAAGGGACAGTCATGGCAGAGTTCTTTTCGGAGAAGTAACGGGGGAGCGGGGAGAAAGAGAGAGTTTAGTTAGAGTTTAGCTTTTAGTTTAGTTTAAGTCAGTCTAAAAGAGAGCTCAAAGAAAGTGAGACCAAGAGAAGGGTCCACGGTCCGGGTGCGGTAGTGCCCAGTAAAGAAACGGAACTTGATTCTTGTAGAACATGTAAAAAGTTATTATTGTCTAAAAGTGTATATTTGTTTTGAGTATCGTAGCTAATAAATTCTTTGTGGATTAAAAAATTAATTAAATTAACAATAAACATATTTCGTTACGTCATATAAAAACTATTCAGTGTAGTTTGGAGTTTATTCTCAGATTTCAACGAAGAGCTATTGGTACTACGTCGACCAGTGGAAGGGGAAGATCACCTGCAACTAAGCCTATGTTCATCTCGGCTTGTAGTGTCACGCCAGAAATTTTGAGTTTGCATTCGATGTGGCGATTTAGGTACAGTGAACCGATTCCTTTAACCCTTAGAGGGGGTGTGGTGGTTCCGCCAAACCCCACTGTCTACTTACCGTAAAACCCCCATAACATTCAGCCAATTTACTAACTTCACTAATGCAATCGCATTAGTACCTGGAAATGCTTTACGCATTATATAGATCAAATCTATAATCTTAAAGTCCCTGTAAAGAAAACTTACCTTTTCATCCTTTTTTTCGCATACAATTTTCCGTAAGATTTCCTGATTTCCTTATCTGGAATTCCAAACCAATTCGGCACCCTCGGTACCAGACAAATTTCTGTAAACAAAATGATTCGGTTTGCATACAATGTAACCGTCATGACAGGGACCATAAATATTGCGCCGTCTATTTTCCCAACCGCGCCATGTGTGCCAACAATGTTCCCTACATACACATTGACTGGCGACTTACACCCAAGGGGCCAAAGCAAATACGCATTCCGCGTTTCTTGGCATCAATTAAAACTTACAGCATAAACAAATGCAAATAGGAATTCAGTACCTACCCTTACTAGCGATGCCATAAACACAATTTTTCAATAACCTAGTTAAAACCAATTAGCACATTTCCACATCGCATGGTCGTCTCTTTGTTTAGCCGCAACGCACATTTCCAACAAAGATCCCATTAGCACCCGACGAGTTCGGTTTTATTTGCTTTACCGAAATCGTATCCCATGAATGCACTTTATGCCCTTTATTTGTTCTAGGTTCGTTCTCATCCATGAAAGAACCATGCACACATACCACTGCACTGGAATAGTGCATTTCTGTGGCGGCCACACCCTTAAGAGAACAATTTTTCTCTCTCTTCCCTTTTCTTAACCCTAACCTAGGATGGAATTCATGTCAGAGTTCTATCCTCGGGAGTCAAATTCCATCCGCTGACCATCATGGTCACGCGATCTTCTGCTCCCCGCCGGCTGCGGAGATGCGTAATATACCTCGGGACCGTGGCGAAGTGTTTGCATCCTCCATGTCGAATATTATATTTGCGGCAGTCTTCGAAGATTGTGTTTGCTTTATTGACTTCATAATGTAACTTTCACGCAGTGCTACGGTAAAATTTTAGTATCCAATAAGAAAATAAAACAACAATAAGAAAAATGTGTTTCATATTTTTACGTGTCCTGTGTTGGTGTTTGGGTTTCCTTCGGGTTGTACTGGTCGGAACATTTAGAGGAAGTTGTGGCGACAAAGTAGAACTCTCGCTCGTGCGGCGTCGCGATCTCGTACCCCCACAGGCGAACCGTCGATAAATCGACTCTCTATTAATGCGTATAAATTGCGGAGCGTCGGAATATCGACTATTGCGCAGTTTGATTTTAGGTATCGATCTGTGCGGACGTGTCGTAGCGCGCGCATTTATAACGTTTATAATAAGTTAATAACATTTATAAATAACCATTTAAAATTATTTTTCGGTGAATTTATCATTGATTTTTTTTTTTAACTTAAAGTTTCTTATTTCTATTTGCAAAATGTAAAATTCGTCAAGTAGTGATGATGAAAACACTTGTAAACCTTGATTGAAAATGTTTCTCTTGGTGAAAATAGTGACAGTGACGATGAAATAAGAATGTTCACAAATCGAAGAATGCGCATTTCTAGCGAAAGTAGTGCATCTTCCGAAGATGAGTCTACTGTTTTGGACGACCTTGATACCGACACATTTGTGCAACTTCCTTCTGACATAAATTTTTCCAACGAAACAAATAAAACTTTTTCGAAATTCTCGGACCAAAACATTTACCCGCCGACATTGAAAAGCCTATTGGATATTTTGAATTGTTTTTTACTTCTCTGCTCATCAAAACTATAGTACTAGAAACTAATCGATACGTCCAACAATTTCTATACTCTGGAAAAGAAATGAAACCTAAATCACGAGTTAAGGCATGGAACCCAGTTACGGAATTAGAAATGAAGGCATTTATTGCACTTTTATTAGAAATGGGTATTACTAGAAGACCAACTATATATTCTTATTAGTCTAATAAATCGAGAAGTATACCATGATTCAAAAAAATGTTTCCGCGCGACCGTTTCCAGCTGATCCTCAAGTTTTTTTCACATGGTGGATAACAAAAAGAATAGTTTCTCCAGGCCATCCTGACTATGATCCGTCTGCCAGATTTTCCCCACTTGTTGACCACGCCAATAAAGTCTTCCAGCACTATTACCAACCTCAGCGAAAATTGTCAATTGACGAGTCATTAGTTGGTACCAAATGCAACTCGGTGATGAAGCAATATCTACCGAATAAGAAACATCACAGAATGGGGAATTAAATTTTGGATGGCGTGCGATTCCATGAGAAATTATTGCTTAGGTTTTTTTGTTATAAAGGGGCAAAAGTACCAAACCAAAATGAAATAAATGACCATGGTCTGGGATATATTTAGAAAAATTACTTACCATTGGGGATTACCTAAACAAAGGGTATCATTTATTCACCGACAACTTCTATACGAGTTTGAAGTTTGCTAAAGCATTGTTAGAGAAATGTACCTATATCACAGACACAATTAGAAGGAATAGAAAAAATTTACCCAAAGAAGCCAAAACAGCTGATGTTGGAGTACCCAAGTACTTCAAAAATAAAGATATTCTTTTATGTTCATTTAGGAACAAGAAATCCAAAAAGCTCCCGGTCTTACTTGTTTCAACACACGGTAATACAAGCAACGTAACCACTAAAAAGAAAAAAGGAATATTTGAAATAGAGAAAGCACAACCAAGCATCATACACAATTATAACAAGTTTATGGGTGGAGTAGACGAGTCAGATAAAATGCTATACGTATATTTGGATGAACGGAAGACACTAAAATTTAGGAAAAAAGTAACATTTGACATCTTCGGGAGAATGGTTCTGAATTCCTACATTTTTTATTCGCATATTACAAAAGATAAAAAATATCTCGACTACAATTTACTGGCCAGATAAACGAAACTATTGAGAAAGAATGGCTTGAGATAAAAAACATCCCAGAGACACCAACCAGATCCAAACAAAATATTGGTCTAGGAAACTTACCAGGGACGAAGCTTCGCCGTTGTGTGGTGTGTAGTAATAAAGGAGGAAAAGGAGTGACTCGATCTTCGCTGGTTTGTGTGCGCTGTAAAAAGGGAGTCCATGGGGTTTTGTTCCCCGCTTGGTAGAAACCTTGACGTGGTGCGGGGCTTACACTACAATGAATCGCTCAGGCTGTGCTGATGGAACCACACGCTTCCAGTAGGGCCACCCATGTCAGACAGGCTAGCGAGGAGTAACACACAAAGATCTACCACACCTAATCCAGGGTGTTCGCGTCACCGTGCCCATTGGATGGTTTGCAGCCAGGGGTATACCGGCTGTATTATAACGGCGCCTCTCCGACACCGGGTCGAATCAGAGCAGTAAGCAGACCTTACCATATCAAAGAGGGGCTCTGATATGGCGGACTATATGAAACCCTAAGACTCGTGGGAACAAAAATGAATAATCTATACACAAAAAACAATCTCACAAAAAACCCGGAAGGCATAGGTGTAATGAGCCGACACTACCATAAGGGAACAAATCATCAAGAAAACACCGACTCGGCAAAAAGAAGACATAAGGAAAAACGGAAAAAAGCGGGATATACGCGTCGGCACGTGGAATGTTCGAACGTTATATAAGCCAGGCGCGATAGAGACGGTCGTAGAAAACGCGAAAAAAAATGGATATCGCCGCGCTTCAGGAAGTCCGACTCCCACATCAAGTAGTCGAAACCAACGGGTTTACACTAGTGTGTGGAGGTACCGATAAACATAACATCGGGATTGGGTTCATCATAAGCAAGAATATTACGCCCCATGTAAAAGATGTGCAATTTATTAATGACCGAATGTCGGTGCTAAAAATACAGGGACCATGGTACAATTATGGGCTCCTCGATAGTATAGTGGTTAGTATACCCGCTTGTCACGCGGGAGAACGGGGTTCGATTCCCCGTCGGGGAGCCTTTGGCGCAAGACTAATGACCTTGCCCGAAAAAAACAAATCATTATGGAAAATTTAACAAGCCTCAGGACTTGCTAAATAAGGCCAAGACCGGTTCCCGGGTGTAGTGCCGATGATGATGATGATGATGATGTTCCAATTATGTATTTATAAACGGACACGCCCGAACAGAATCTACGGAGGAAGAAACGAAGGACACATTCTACGAGACTCTAGAGGAAGTATTCGATGGGATCTCATCATTCGATGTTAAAATCATCCTCGGGGACCTCAATGCGAAAATTGGAAAGGAAGACATCTTCCAACCAACTATAGATAAAGAGAGCCTACACGACGTTTCAGATGATAATGGAATTCGAATTATCACGTTCGCAGCGTCCAAAGACCTGGTGGTGAAAAGCACGATGTTCAAGCACAAGCAAATCCGTAAAGCCACATGGATATCACCCGACGGCGTAACGCGTAACCAAATATACCACTTCTTCATAGACAAAAGACACCACTCGAATATCCTTGACGTAAGATCATATAGAGGAGCAGATTGCGACTCCGACCACCTTCTAGGGATGGGCTAAATTAGAAGTCGGCTCGCAACAAACCCACATGGGCAATCACGGGAGACAAGCAAAAAGTTCGAAATTGATAAACTAAAAGACCTACGCAAAACGGCTGAATATCAAGAGGAACTAACGAATAGATTTAGCATCCTAGAGAGTGGGAGTAGTGAGGAACAGGAAACCAATAATCTGGGCACTAAATGAGCATCGATCAGAGACGCAATCAAACAAACAACCCAAAAGGTATTAGGATTTAAGAAAACAATTAAGTCCAAACATTGGTTTGACGATGAGTGCAGCGTGAAGATCGAAGAACGTAAACGCCTCAGAGTGATCCACTTACAAAGATATGATGGAGTCAACGCGACAATTCGGAAAGAGATAACGAGACTTTTCAAACGCAAAAAACGCGAATGGGAGAAGACTCCAATCGAAAAAATCCTAGAAAATGCCAGAGAAAATAATATCAGAGGTATGCATGGCGGCATAAATTCAATCACCAATCACCACCGACGGAGACCCAAAATAATCCGAGACACAAACGGCTGTTTGGTGGCAGAAACAAACAATATCGTGACAAGATGGAAGCATTACATTGAAAACCTGCTCAATGTGCGCACCCATCAACCACAAGTAAACGCACCAGATGTACATACAGCCGATCCCCAGATCCCAGAGTCCTCTTTCGACGAAGTTGTAGACGCAATAAATCGATTGAAAAACAACAAGGCTCCCGGAGTCGAATGCATACCGGCAGAGCTTGTGAAGCATGGAAGAGAGGCAACCGCTCGAAATATCCTCGAACTGATTAAAACAATATGGGATAAGGAAGTCATTCCGGAGGAATAGAAAACCTCAATAATCGATCCCATTTTCAAAAAAGTGTGACAGATCTGACTGCGAAAACTACAGAGGAATATCATTGCTCCCACCCACATACAACATACTAACAAATGTCATTCTGGCAAGAATCACACCGTACGGAGAAGAAATACTGGGAGGCTACCAAGGCGGATTCCGTAGGAACCGGTCACCAAGCGACCAAATGTTCACAATGAGGCAACTACTGGAAAAGAAGTGGGAATACGGAGAGACGGTACACCAACTGTTCGTTGACTTCAAAAAAACCGATGACTCATTCCCAAGGCAAAGGCTTTACCATATTGTGGTTCAGTTGGGAATCCCGAAAAAATATGCCGTTCTCATTCAAATTTGCATGGACGAAAACAAAGGGCGAGTTAGAATAAAAAACCACCTCTCAGAACCATTTGAAATCCGGGACGGACTAAAACAGAGGATGGCCTCTCACCGTGTCTTTTTAACCTTGTATGTCATCAGAAAGGTACAAGACGAGAACATGGCGGAATCATCCCTGAACGGGGTCACACAGGTGCTCGGATATGCGGATGACATAGTCGTTCTGGGCGATAATCTAGAAACTCTAAGTAAAAACTGTGAAATCATTATACAAGCGGCAGAAGAGGTGGGCCTAGAAATAAATGAAGACAAAACAAAATACATGATTATGGCGAGAGCAGGTGGACCTCAGAAGACACACATAAACATCAGGAGCAAGATATTTGAAAATGCCAAAGAATTTAAATACCTGGGAACAATACTGACGGCCAGTAACGAAATGTCGAAGGAAATTAACAAAAGACTGCACTCCGGCAACGCTAGTTGGCATGCAGTCAGTAAAGTGCTGAAATCCAAACTGCTATCAGGTAACATAAAGCTCCGTGTCTATAGAACCGAAATCATGCCGATTGTTCTATACGGACGCGAAACATAGGCTCTCACAAAACGGGAAGAAAACAATTTCCGCGCATTCGAGAATAAAGTCCTAAGGGGTATCTTTGGCGGCAAATATGATGAGAAGGCAGGACAATGGAGGAAACTCCGCAACCACGAACTGGAAGAGCTATACCGCAAACCTACAATAGTGAGAGTAATCAAGTCGCAAAGATTAAGATGGGCCGGACACGTGGGGCGAATGGGCAACGATAGGACCGTGAATAGAATTCTTGACGGCAATCCAACGGAAAAGAAACCGGCAGGACGACCGCGACGGAGATGGGAGGACATTGTTAGGTTGGACCTCGAGGAGATCGAATCGGATGGTCGAACGTGGAAGGAGAGCGCACGGGACAGGGAACATTGGCGAAGTCGAGTCGGTGAGGTCATGAACTTTCGGGTTCCTAAAGGCCAATAAATAGTAAATAGTAATGGAGTTTGTGTAGGGAAATTTTTTTGCCAATGATTTTTTTTATAATCTTATTTGTTTTTTTTTTAATTAAATAAATACAGTTATATTAAAAATATGTTACATTTGAGTGGTTTGATATGTCCCTTACACATAACAGAAAGAATTACGAAAATCCATCTACATTTTAGGAAAATATTTAAGAATAAGGAATTTTTAATTAATAAGGAATTTTTTTTCAAAAATCCTTTCGCAATTTATGCAAAATATGTGAAAATTAGCTCAGCACAAAAAGGGTTAAGTAAGGTGGCAATGTTAAGTTACTCCTGCAAGAGGATTCCTCCAATCAGTAATGCAGGTCACTGTAAGTAGTAAATAAGCTGTCAATGGCATCAAAAGAATACTTTGACTCGAAAATTGCCATACTATACTTCACTAGCTAATAGATAAATCTTGGAAGAATTCCGTCACGTCTTATTTATGGGACTTCAATAAAAAAAAATTAAGAAGTCACTTTTTTTTTTTTGCTTTTATGTGTCAAGTACAGTTATTAATATATATATTTTCCAATTTATTTTATTTCTTATTTAGATCAGGGGAAACGCAGTATAACCTTCCTAATTTTCCTCAACAAAAATGATATTTTACCAGAAAACATGGTAAAATCATAGATATACATGTGAGTAATCAGCTCTGATACATATTTGCTGTTTTTTCGAATCTCTTCGTTTCCAAATAGTCATGAGCTTTCAACGGCACACCGAACCTAATATTTACCGACAAAAAGTATCAAAAACACGCACCATTGAGCAGAATATTCGTATACGTTCACGTCAAAACTTCTGACCATTTCTTAGAACTAAATAGTTTATTATAAATAGGACGCGTATGTCTCCTTATTTGTAGATCGCTGACAAAACAAGCCATTACATCGTTGTTCAAGTCCATCAGTTTCATTTCCACTTTCACCTTCCGATCTTGCGTATTGAATGTAGTTGGCACAATAACACGATATGTCACATCTTCTCCAGCGTATAGAGGGCAATAAGCACCGTACATAAGATTCATACAAACATCAGACACTCCTGATGGCCAAAGATATTCGATCGATTTTCCAGAAACAGTCACAGCGACATGGCTGTAGACATGGTGAGTGTTGTCTTTAGCTAAATGATAAACAAATATTGTTGGGCCTAAAATGAATGCAAATCGGTCTTACTTGCTACAAATTGAACTGTCGCGTGAATAGTGACTCCTGCCAGAAGTACGCATGGTGATTCCGTACAATTGTTGATCTGAACGGTGAGTGGGAGAGGATGTTGTCCCGGACCTAAAAGAATATTTAAGAAACGTCCGAATGACCAATAAGTGATTGCGGATATACCATAGTAGTTATTTCTTTGTCGCTTACATATTCGAACTGGTGTTTCCGTTTCAGATTGTTGGCAAAGAAACAAAAAGCCAAAAATACAAGACAAGATTTTAAAAGGCATTTTGCTTGGTGTTTGATACTAGAGAGATTTTAATAAGAACGGTCGAACTGAATGGTTTGGTTAGAATTCAAAATGTTTTTATACTATTATATATAGAGGAATGTTTTAATCTAATCTTGGACTAATTATATATTATGTTTTTAGGTGCTCTTGTACCCTAGTTTGTTTATATTGTATTTATATGCAATCATACGTCATAAATCATGACCTTAATGTTTATTGCTTTGCTGAGGTATAATTGGGACGCAATTGATTCAACAGAACCGTCAAATGTAGGCGTTGAAGTACATTTACTTAAGATATGATTACAAATGAATACTTAATGAATATATTATTATTTCACAGCATTCTCTTTTTTCCCCATTGGTTTTCAGCTAGTACACAAAGCTATTCGGTGAATTATAATCCAAAAATTCTGTACCTTTATATAGATCACCCGAAAATACATCCCTATTTTTCCCAAGAATTCCATTTGGCGTATAGAAGTCTTCTTCATCTATCATATAAGACATGAACTTTGTAATCCCAACATTTAGTGACAATGATACTCCAATATTGTACCTGGTTAGGGTTTGTACTGATGATAATATTAATGATAATTTATGGGCCTGAGAAATCGTGAATATATCTGAAAGGTTTGTTTGCATGTGGGAGTGCATCTCCTCTTTCAGGACCTTGGAGGAAGTTCAATCACATAAACTAGTGAAGCTTTTATATATGTAAACATTTTTAATTTGTTGGATAATTTGTTAAAATATCTTATTTATTACATCTAGATATTTCTTTTAGTAGACGCGAGCATCTAGTGCTCTCACCATCTTGCCATAGGATGGAATTCGTTTTGAATCTCTTTGTTAGAACTTGTGGTGATAAAATAAAATTGTTAATCCTATGGAGTTAAGTTCTGATAAATCCGAAACACAGAGTATCATCAAAAAAGTCAGATGTGTCATTGGCGTAATTTGATGGTCCTGTGGCGGTGCCGCCAAACCCCACGGTTCACTTACCTAAAACCCCCATAACTGCCTTCCAATTTTCTAACTTCACTAATGCAATCGTATTAGTACCTGAAAATGCTTTACGCATCATATAGATCAATTCAATGATCTTAAAGTCCCTGCCAAAGAAAACTTACCTTTGATGCAGTCTCTTCGCATATAATTTCCCGTAAGATTCCTTTCTTTACCTTATCAGGCAGAACCCCCATTATTACGACCCAATCTACATCAGTTTCCGCTAATGCAACAGCATTAGAACCTGTAAATGGTACACGCATTAAGCTTACCGAATATATTTATTTTCAAGCTTCTGCAAAAGAATTCTTACCTGCAAGCATAACTTCGCATTTAAAACTCCCTATAAGAGTTCTTTCTTATCTTACCCTAAATTACCTGAAAGAAAATTCATCGGCTTATATATAATACAACCGCAAAATCAGGAAACCTTACCCTTGAGTTGGCTTATCCCAGCTTCATCATGTGTATCATAAATCACCTAGGCAAACACATTGGCTGGCGACCTACACCCAAAGGACTAAAACAAATACATGCATCTCTTGGCACCAATTAAATCCTACAGCATAAGCAAATGCAAATAGGAATTCAATACTTACCCTTACCAGTGATGCCATAAACACCATTTCCTGGTAATCTAGCCAAAACCTATGAATACCATTTCTTCATTGCGCTGCGTCTATTTATTTAGCAGCGACGCACACCCCAAACAAAGATCCAATTAGCATGCGACGAGTATCGGTTTTGTTTGCTTTACCAGACTCGCATCGAGGTGCCTCCTCCCTCTCTTTGTTTAGATTCCTTCCCATGGCTTTGATCCATAAAAGAACCAGTGTACACACATATATGTGTACTGTGGCGATCTTCTGTATGAGATCTGTTGGTTACCCCAAAGAGAGACTTTACGTCTCTCTTGTAACAGGAAATACATCCTTTACTTAAGAGAGCCAGTTTCACTGACCGAATTCCCTTGTCAGCGAATTTATATCGCTAAGTCCTTTTCCATCTGACGACGACAATAGTCGTGCGGACTTCCGCTCCCGTTCGGCGGACGGGAGCGATAATAACGAGTCTAGTGCGAAGTAACGAAAGGAAAAATTAAACAAGTAACAGTCGTGTTGTAGCGATTCTAACAGATACACACAATTCACAAGCAAAAATAGTGAAGAACACCGAACGAAACAAATCGAATAAGAAAAATACATCAGAACCGTATACCAAGCGACAAATAAAAAAAAAAATAATTCACACCAGTGGAATATACTCGAGTTTGGAAATCAAATTCTAAAGACGGTCAGTAGTCTGATGCTTCACTGCTTCGCTTTTCAATCGTTTCATCGTGTGTTCAATTCACCTTCTTCACTATCCTTGCTTAACGCTATAGTGTGCCTCACAGTTAACTTGCATTCCCCACGTACAGTGTAGTATTTACAACCGTAAAATAAATAATATTAAACTATAAAAATACGGTGTTTTATATTTTTACTTGTCCGGTGTTTGTGCTTTTCCCTCGGTCTTGAACGTGTCAGATATGTTATTGATTTGTGGGGACGGGGTAGAACTCTCGCCCGTGCGGCGTCGCGATCTCGTACCCCCACAGTCCTACTCCAAGACTCTGAAGATTGGAAAAAGAAACACAAATCTTTCTTGAAAATGTTCTAAAATTAATACTTTTGAATTAAAAGAAACTGTTTCGCCTTGGAAACCAGCAAAAAAATCATATATTGCAGAGCGCACGCATATAACTTTACCGGATAGAACCACTAAGAGAAGAAAACACGCACTTCGATTTTGCTAACTTATTTTATATATATTTATTCTTTTGTGTGTGCTTTTCAAACACTATTTTTTTTTACTTCGAATAAGATACCGACGAATGTTTTCTCGACGTACTAAACGGCCAATATTTTGCAAAAGATCCCGACGAATGTTTTGTCGACGTATTGAACTGCCAATATTTTGCAGAAGATCCCGACGAATTTAATGATTTGATGCACACTCTGCCTGCGAACAACTTAGACTGCTCTTTGTCCTTTTGTCTCGTACCAAACAGCAGTTTCAGCATGGCCTTGATTATTTTCGGGCATTGACCTGCAATCCCTTTACGATTACGCTACAACACGTATTTCTCTCGTTGACCTCAATTCGAGCCGACCACTCTATTACCTGCTGCTTGTAGAAGCCATGTGAATGTTTGTATCATAATTTTCTCCATTTGCTTCACACGTTCCTTTGGTCTCCGCCTTGATCGACATTGAAAGTATTTTGTCGACGGCAATGAGGTCGGACGAAGGTGTGTCATATTCCCTTTTATGCAATAACTATTACTATTTATTGGCCTGTAGGCCATCGTTCCCTGTCCTGTGCACTCTCCTTCCACGCTTGACCATCCGATCCGATGGCCTCAAGGTCAAACCTAACAGTATCCTCCCATCTCCGTCGCGCACGTCCTGGCGGTCTCTTTCCAGTTGGTCTACCGTCAAGAATTAGAATACGCACAGTCGTATCGTTGCCCATTCGCGCCACATGTCCGGCCCATCTTAATCTTCGCGACTTGATTACTCTGACTATTGCAGGTTTGCGGTATAGCTCTTCCAGTTCGTGGTTGTGGAGTTTCCTTCATTGTCCTGCCTCCTCGTCATATTTGTCGCCAAAGATACGCCTTAGTACTTTATTCTCGAATACGCGGAATCTGTTTTCTTCCCGTTTTGTGAGACCCCATGTTTCGCATCCGTATAGAGTAATCGGCATGATTATGGTTCTATAGACACGGAGCTTTATGTTACGTGATAGCAGTCTGAGTGTAGTCTTTTGTTAATTTCCTTCGACATTTCGTTACTGGCCGTCAGTATCATTCCCAGATATTTAAATTCTTTAACTTTTTCAAATATATTGCCTCTGACGTTTACATGTGTTCCCTGAGGTCCACCTGCTCTCGCTGTAATCATGTATTTTGTTTTGTCTTCATTTATTTCTAGGCCCACCTCTTCTGCCGCTTGCATGATGATTTCACAGTTTTTACTTACAGTTTCTAGATTATCGCCCAGAACGACTATGTCATCCGCATATCCGAGCACCTGCGTGACCCCGTTCAGGGATGATTCCGCCATGTTCTCGTCTTGTACCTTTCTGATGACATACAAGGTTAAAAAGACACGGTGAGAGGCCATCCCCTGTTTTAGTCCGTCCCGGATTTCAAATGGTTCTGAGAGGTGGTTTTTTATTCTAACTCGCCCTTTGTTTTCGTCCATGCAAATTTGAATGAGAACGGCATATTTTTTCGGGATTCCCAACTGAACCACAATATGGTAAAGCCTTTGCCTTGGGAATGAGTCATCGGTTTTTTTGAAGTCAACGAACAGTTGGTGTACCGTCTCTCCGTATTCCCACTTCTTTTCCAGTAGTTGCCTCATTGTGAACATTTGGTCGCTTGGTGACCGGTTCCTACGGAATCCGCCTTGGTAGCCTCCCAGTATTTCTTCTCCGTACGGTGTGATTCTCGCCAGTGTGACATTTGTTAGTATTTTGTATGTGGTTAGGAGCAATGATATTCCTCTGTAGTTTTCGCAGTCAGATCTGTCGCCTTTTTTTGAAAACGGGGTTTTCCATTCTTCCGGAGTGACTTCCTTATCCCATATTGTTTTGAGGGGTTGGTGGATCTTTCGAGCGGTTGCCTCTACTCCATGCTTCACAAGCTCTGTCGGTATGCAGTCGACGCCGGGAGCCTTGTTGTTTTTCAATCGATTTATTGCGTCTACAACTTCGTTGAAAGAGGGCTCCGGGATCTGGGGCTCGGCTGTATGTACGTCTGGCGATGCACATTTAGTGTCCACACTATTGGCTTCCTCTTCCTCACTGCTCCTATTCTCTAGGATACTAAATCTATTCGTTAGTTCGTCTTGATATTCAGCCTTTTATACAAGGGCTTCCGTAATCGAATTTTACGTGGAAAGTAACTTGATCCGATCGAATTGATATGTCGCTGAGTCGACAATACTGCTGCTGCGTGTGAAAGGTATGTCGATCCGATTGACTAGATGGATCTCTGTTATGTGTGTTTAAACAATTTATTAATAATATATTTATGTAAGAAGGGGGGGGGACTTACGTGATTTTGGACCGTTGAGCGGTCGTCGGTGAAGCTGCTTGTCAGCTGTTGGTGCATGCTGGCTGGGTGCGGGGGGCGTTGAGATGTTGCTCCCCTGTTCAGCTTCGCGTTAAATTGATCTGTGTTACTTCGAAGGTTGTTCAATTGATCTGGGTTACTTCGAAGGTTTACGTCGAATGATTTATTATTTTTTTCGCCGTTGACGTTTTATTTTATTATTCGACGCCAACGCCGATTTTTATTATTTTCTCTGCCAAGTAGAATTTGCATAAAGTAGTTTATGCAAATTAACCACTTGGCGAGTTGTTCTCCGTTTACAGGTAAAGAGGGGAAACTAACGAAAGGGGATTAGTGGATGTTGGGGGGACCTGGACACAAGGTCGGTCCGTAACATCTCTGGAAGTAGCTTTTGCCCGTGTAAGGTAAATTGATGTGATAAATGAATGTTGGTGTTATGATGCCATAACTAATAATAAACCCCCGATTATTCGCAAGCGGATTATCTGCGATGTCTAAGTGCCATATTCTCATTTATTGTTAAAAAAAATTGGAATTTAGACATTGTGAATAATTGAAAGTTTACACTACTTCACGACTCTAACCCGACAGTTTGCCCTGCTTAGAAATTACTTCGCTGTAGCATCTACCCCGCCTCATCGGCACATTAACTGATTCAACTTACGTTGCACGCGTGGCAGTAGCTTTCGTCACTTCAGCGAATTCCACTCCTCTTAGGGCTAGGTATGAGGGTGAACCAAATATAAACGGTGATTTATTTTTATACATTTATTGAATAATGTTATACACTAACTATGCTATCACCATTTTTCAATATAGTCTCCTGTGTGATCTACACACTTTTGCCACCGATTTGAAAGCTTTAGTATCCCTTGTTTCTAGAAAGATTTGGGGTGAGTTGTTAGCCAATTGCGCACACGTACTCTCGACTTCTACATTACTTTCGAATTTTATTTCCTCCAAGTAATTTCTTAAAGGGTGCGAACAAAAGATAGTCACAGGGAGATAAGTCTAACTATAAGGAGGCTGTTTGAGGGTTTCCCAGCCCATTTCTTCCAATCTATCCCCTGTCAAGAACGCGGTGTGTGGCCTGGCGTTGTTATGATAAAGGATGACATCTCGAATGGGCATACTTCGTCTTTTGTTTCGATATGCCGCTGTTGCCGACCGTAACAACTGACAGTAGTAAACTGCATTCACTGTTCATTGGCGATAACCTTCAATAATCTCTCGAAGGGCACGAATGTTGTCATGTGTACGACCTGTCCTTGGGCGTCGATCATGACTTTCGTTTTCGATACGTTCTCGCCCAGTTTTAAATTCCCCGCCCCACGTATACAACCGATTCTGAGACAGTGTGTCATCACCAAACTGTGCCTTCATTCGAGAAAAAATTTCCGAGTGTTACACGGCTTCATTTTAAATTTTTTTTATAATAATCTGTTGAGCAACAAACCTGTAATACCATAAAAAAGTATCAACATTAATTATTTATTTGTAACCGACAGTACGTATGCCGGCTCTGCCAAATAGTAAGGTTACTGAATTAAACCTTATTAGACTGGTTGAGGGCTGTCCGCCCTTACTGTTCCGGGTGGCAGTGGGGAGTCGAAATAATTAGAAGTTTGTTGAGGTTTGTTGTCTTTATTTTATTTTAAGAAGAACTTATTTAATCATACTCCTATTTTACTGAGAGTAACAGGCCCGCTATTCAAAGGGTGCAACCTGTTACTTTTAGTTTACGACTGCTCATGTGCCTCTAACCGAACCCCTTTTATATATTCAAAATCAAACCCGATTTTACATTCGTTCACCCTGAGACAGTTACCCGATGCCAGCCCAGTCGCAGGCCATGACAACGACGATGGAAACTGCAACGTTGCAATATTGTCGCCATTCACCCTGCGATGACAACCTTACACCTCTGGCTGCAGCTTTACCGCAAGGTTATGGGAAAATTTCGGGAAACGGATCCAGACGTTAACCGATTTACGGTGATTGAACAGAAGGCATGCGCTAGGATGGAACGTGGGAATAGCAGAATTGCAATTTTAGTTGTTACTTAATGGAATAAGGGAATTGCAGAATTACAAGTTTAGTTGTGGAAATGGAAAATGTATGTGTAGTCATAGCATATGCTATTGTATGATGAGAATTTGCGTTTAGCAAAAGGTAGGCGTGTGATAGGGTTTCACGGATGCTACACTGAAAGAATTCCGTCGGTTGTAACAGGAAATTAATTTTGATGCTACACCGAAAGAATTCTTTTGGTTTAAAGTTATTAAAACTTTAATGTATGACCGTTAATATAATATATGCGTGCAACATAATTCATGTGTTGGAATTATGATTTAGGTTTGTTTAATTCATGACAGTTAATGTTACGTACGCATGCAACATACCTCTTGTTCGTTCATGGCTGTACTAACTACAGTGTCGAGCGCGACCGCCACCCAAGCCGGTTCCCCTACTTTTCATAAACCAAATAACTGACACGCACAAGTTTATCTAGCTCGCAAGTTGTTGATAAGGAAAAAAGTCAAATTACCGTTTATATGATTTACCCTCGTATCTATCAATTGTTAACCAGAAAGTAAATCAGTTTCAGTTTGAAGTCCGGAAAATAAACTGTTTCGTAACAATCTAGCACGATCTTTTAGTTGTATTAACAAATAAATTATCTTATACGTAATTGAAGACGAAACTTGTTCAGAAATGACATCAAACTTGTAAATAATAATGATTAAAATTTTAAATAGCTGAATGAAATTGTTTTTGTTAACTTAATGATGAAAAATTGTAAACTAGATAATGAATGAGTTTAACTGAAACATGTAAATAACAATATAAATAGTTTTAAAGGGGTATAGAAGAGACATAAACAAGTAAAACAAAGTTTATGAAACAAAAATAGTATAATATCATATACTAATAAAATAATTAAATGTATATTTATAATTATAAAACTATACGCTTTGCAAATATTGGAATTTAAATTCATATTACAACACAAAAATGAAGAACTAAACCATTATAACTATATTAAATATATCTTTGGCTTCAATCTCACCTCTCCCGCTCTCAAACTTCGTCTTCTCTCGCGAGAAACCATAACCGACAACAACGAGTAGCCGAAGACAACTAAAAAATAAAAAAACAACACCAAACCACGCCATCCGAATCTCTCAAAAAATGCTCACGATTGGCTTTGCTGTTGTTCTCTCACTCTCGCTGGCTCCATTCAGGAATTGTATTGTATTTTATGGCACAACATTGCGGAATAATGATTTGAATTTTTAAAAGGCGACGTTATCCCAACTTGCCACATTATCCTTAAGTCAACACAGCTCCTGGTTTTGGGGAAAGCTGGTCTAAAGAACTTTTTAATCCCCACGCCCTCGAGCCACCCTCCTACCTTTTATGGCAGCCATCTACTAGAATATGCCAGTCAGGTCTGATCCCCAGTATAAGATTTATACTCGCAGAATTCGAGGACTGAGAAAGAAACAGTCTTTGATCCTTCTCCGTTATAAAAACCACATCAAACTCATTAATTTAAACACACTAGAAGAACGCAAAATTGTCGGTGATATTCTCTTTTCGCAAGTTTGGATGAGTACGAAAATCTTCTCTAGTCTTTCTAGGTTAATACCAACCGTTGCAACTTACAGAATCCTCACCTATTCTATATATCTGAACCTATCTCTGAAATACTGCGGAGTCTCAACTTCATGATACCCCTTTTTGACTTCAACATCACTCCTTCTACCCGTAAACTTCATTCCCAATAAAATTGCTTCTAATTCTTTCTAATGATCCACCATACACATTACTTTACTAACTTATACCTAAAAGTGTTTACCTTATACCTTGTTTTTATCTTAGTTTTTTTCAACATTTTAAGTTAAATATAAGCTGATTATTAACCTGTTTAACTCGAATTAATAGAGGTTAATTAAACATTAAGCTCCTCAATAGTATACTGGTTAGTATACCCGCCTGTCACGCGGGAGACCGGGGTTCGATTCCTCGTCGGGGAGCCTCTGGCGCAAGACTAATGACCTTGCCCGGAAAAAAACAAATCATTATGGAAAATTTAACAAGCCTGATCGTTCCGATCCAGCAAAAAAAGAGAAAACGATTAGTAAACGTTATAAATTGCTACTTTATTATGGTGGATAACTATCTCACCTGAATGGTTTGTACAATTAGAGCTTTACAATACAATTAATTCCTTTTTTATACCTTGAAATTCTTTTTCCTCCGGTTTTCCGTAGAATGTTGTTTTTCGGTTCTTTTTCTCTTGCGGCAACTTCCCGTCACAACCGTACCTTTGCTTAAAAATTCAAAATACCAGTTGGCAACGGTCCCTCTTCGCCTCTTTTTGCTGTGTTCCCCGTTGCCTGGGATTGTTCTTGAGTCTCAGAGTAGATAACTGATGTGAAAGCTCGACTCGAATCGCAACTTTATCAGCGCAAGCTTTCCGTTGCATACCCTTAAGCGCGAGATAACATTTGCGCCGTCAACTGATCTATTTAAATTCTATCGTTGACAATGTTATCGATTATCAGGGTTCTGTCGTTGCCTGTGTTGTGTTTTATGTGACTCTCATGTTGCATTTGCAACATCCTGCCGGGACAGCGATGATGTGTCAACTCAGCGGTGTCTTATCCGCGATTGGTGATTGGATACGAATTAAGTTCCTTGTTTGTTTCGCTCCTGAACGGGAAGCGATGTGAACAGGTGAGGGGGGGGTGGTGAGTAGGTGATGATTCTTGAATTATTAGTTAACTCGTTATTTGGTTGAGGTGCAGTGGCATTTCATATTGTGTGTGTGTGTGTGTGTGTGTGTGTGTGTGTGTGTGTGTGTGTGTGGGGGTGTGTGTGTGTGTGTCTAATTGACCATGGGCAAGAGACAGAGTTTTGTTATTGGGCGCTTCAAAGTAGTGGTAGCAGTTTTCACCGTGACAACACGAATTCTTGCATCGGCTCCTGGATGCGTGGCTACGATTCTACCTAGTCGCCACAGAGTAGGTGGTGATTGCTCATCAGGTAAGAGCACCAAGCTACCTATTTTCAGTTCTGGATTCGGTGCAAGCCATTTTGGTCGTTGCTGAAGCCTAGTAAGGTATTCAGCCTTCCATTTTTTCCAGAAATCCTGCTGTATTTTCTGCATCAATTGCCATCTGTTCAAGTGGTTGGGCCCAGTCTGGGTCAAATCTCCTTCCGGTGTGGTGTTGAGTGCAGTACCAATTAGGAAATGTCCTGGTGTTAAAATAGATAAGTCTTCTGGATCTTCAGAAATTGGGCAGAGTGGACGTGAATTTAGACAGGCCTCAACTTGAGCCAGTACGGTTAGATATTCCTCATATGTTAAAATGTAGTGTCCTATCACTCGTTTGAGATGATGTTTCATGGATTTAACCCCGGCTTCCCATAGTCCACCAAAATGAGGGGCTGCCGGGGGATTGAAGTGCCATGATGTGCCATTGTTTTGAATCTGCCTAACGATGTCATCGGTCCATTGTTTTGAGAGGTGTGCCTGTTCCCTCTTTATCACCTTGGCTGCTCCTTGGAAGTTGGTCCCGCAGTCGCTATAGATGTGCGTACAGATTCCACGGCGCGCCGTGAAGCGTTTGAAAGCCGCCAGAAAGGCGGCTGTACTATAATCGCTGACCAGTTCGAGGTGCACTGCCTTCGTGCAGAAGCATACAAAAATGGCTATGTACGCTTTGGTGATTTTGTTACACCTTCCCTTCCATGCCTTAAGCTGTACTGGGCCGGCATAGTCCACTCCTGAAGTTTGAAAGGGGCGTGACTGGTTGACACGAGGTGGGGGTAGATCACCCATCTTTTGTTGCATTTGTTTTGACTTGTATCGATAGCACTTCAAACATTTATGAATGCAAGCCTTGACGCTGGACTTGAGATGTACTATCCAGTATTCAGTTCGAAGCGTTGCCATCATCAATTGTTGTCCCCCGTGCAGCGTTTTCAAGTGCGCATTGTTGATGATCAGGGACGTTAAGAACGTGTTGGAAGGCAGTATGATCGGGTGGCGTTGTGAATAAGGTAGATCTGCATTTTCCAATCGCCCCCCGACTCGCAGAACCCCCTTCTCATCCAATATAGGGGAGAGTCGTGCTATCTTGCTTCCCTTTATTAATGTTTCCCCCTTTGTGATTCTCTTAATCTCGTCGTCAAAAAATTCCTGTTGCACGATCTTGATTAATCGTGCTTGCGCTGACGAAATCTCTTCCACCGTGAGCGGTCCAGTGGCACCACCCGGCCTCTTAGTGGCCTTCAACCGTAGATTTGCAATGAATCGAAGCCAGTAAGCTGTAGCTCGAAGTAAACGCGGTAGCGACGAAAATCGGTTGAACAATGCGTTGTCTTCGAGAGCGGTAAAATGTAAGCAAAGCTGAAACACATTTCTGATGGGGTATCCAGTTGCGATGAATTCATTTTTCTTCTTATATGGCTCCCTAGCCCTTAACTCAAGTTTCGTGGACTGTATCTCCTGTGTGTGTGCATGATGGCCGTCAAATGTCCGGAGAAAATCGGGCCCATGCCACCATTGCCGCTTCCCGAGAATCTCATTTGGAGAGAGTCCTCTGGACGCCATGTCCGCCGGATTCTCCTTCGATGGTACATATCTCCAGCAGCTAGGGTCTATCATTTCCTGAATCTCTGCTACTCTGTTAGCCACGAAGGTAGTTCGTATGTGTGGTGGACCCTGAATCCATGCGAGCGTGATTTGCGAGTCCGACCAAGCAAATACCTTCGCCGATTGAAGGTCCATCTTCCTTATCGTGTGCGCGATCAGGTGTGTCAATAGATGAGCTCCGCACAACTCCAATCGTGCTAGTGACTTGCTTTTGAGTGGTGCCACCCTCGTCTTTGAAACGAGCAACTCAATTGACGCCCTTTGCTCCTCCATTGACCGAAGGTACACTACCGCGGCATATGCCCTTTCCGAAGCGTCGCAGAAGCCATGGATCTCAAGAGTTGCTCGCGCGGTGATGTTGACCCATCTAGGAATCTCTATGTTGTTGAGAGCATTCAGTTCGGTTTTCAACTTGGACCATGCCGCAACAATTGTTGGTGGAAGTTGGCTGTCCCAATCTTGGTCCTGCTTCCAAATGTCTTGCATAATTATTTTGCCAATGATGATGCAGGGTGATATCCAACCTATCGGGTCGTATAAGCGAGCAATGTCTGACAGAATCGATCTCTTCGTTGGAGTTTTTGATTCCTGCAGACCTACTCTGAATGAAAAGGTGTCCCTTCCAGGGTGCCATTGGATTCCCAGAGTTTTTATTGTTTTTCCCTTGTCAATCGAGAGTGGCACCTGGACCTCTCTATCTTCCTCTGGAATGGTGAGCATTAATCGTTCACTATTGCTGGCCCATTTTCTAAGTGGGAATCCCCCACGTTGCAACAATGCCACGAGTTGGTCTCGCATTATCATGGCCTCGTCTTCTGAGTCTGCTCCGTGCATGACGTCGTCGACATAAAAATTTTGGGAAACAATCTGTGAGGATATCGGATAGTCAGCTCGTTCGTCCAATGCCAATTGTAGAAGAGTGCGTACTGCCAGGTATGGTGCGGCAGCGGTGCCGAACGTGACCGTGTTTAGTTTGTAAGTTTTGATGGTTTCTCCTTCCGTGTCTCTCCACAACACAAGCTGGTAAGAAGCATCCTCCGGTGGCACCCAGATTTGGCGGTACATTTTATGAATGTCTGCTACGAAAGCTACCTTGTGTCTTCGGAATCTCAGAATGTGGTCGAAAATGTCATCCTGGAGTCGTGGTCCGTTTAACAAGTGGTCATTAAGCGACGTCCCATCCGAAGTTCTACAAGAGGCGTCGAAAACGATCCGCAACCTTGTGGTTGAACTGGTTTCCTTAATCACCGCGTGGTGCGGCATGAAATAGTGGTGTCTGTTAGGTAAGGCGGAGTCTATCTCATTCATGTGCCCCAGGTCCTTGTATTCTTGAAATACCCTTTTGTACTCTTCGTAGAATAAAGTGTTGGCTTGGAACCTTTTTTCCAGTTGTAGGAACCTCACAAGCGCTGATCGATGTGACAACCCCAACACCGGGCACATTCCTTCCTTAAAGGGTAATCGAACGATGTATTTTCCGTCCACATGGCGCTGGTGAGTTCGGCTGTAGTGGGTTTCACACTGTTCTTCTTGTGGTGACAGCGGTTTTCTTCCTGACACCTCTTCCAGTTCCCAGAACCTCTGCATAATTTCGTTCAATTCAGGCTCCCTGGTGAACGTGTGATGAACCCTGATAGTGGAATGCTCATTAGTAATTATGTGGCCAGATAGTACCCATCCAAACTCCGTTTGTTGTGCCATAGGGGTACCTGAGCCACCCTTGACCAAGCCCGCCAGTAAGATTGATGGATAAACATCACTGCCAAGCAAAATGTCGATTTTACTTGGTTTGTAGTATGTCGGATCAGCTAGCTGTAAATGTTTGAAGTGCGGCCAATCAGTACAAGAAAGTTGTTGTGTTGGAAGATTCATTGTTAACTTGGGTAATACCAATGCCGTCAAATCCAATTTGAAGTTCTCATTTGTCAACGAATGAACTGTGAGAGACACCTTGTGTTTAGCAATGCTGGCCTTAGCCGCTCCAATGCCGAAAACGTTCACGTGACTCCGTTCTCTTCTGAGGCCCAATCGTTGTGCTATAGCTTCAGAGGTAAAAGAAGCTTCCGACCCAGGGTCCAACAGAGCTCGAAGCACTATCGGCTGTCCCCTCGCCGTGAATACCTTAATTAGTGCTGTGGCCAACAGAGCAGTCCTTGTGCGGTTAGTTTCGGCCATGTAAGTGTTGCAAGCTTGCGTTGCAGTGCGATTGGTTTTACATCCTGTGGCTAATTGTTGCGAGTCTGCAGAGTCCGATGATGGAGTAATCGTGGTGCTCGTTGTAGAAGCGACCCCCTTCCCTTGGAATACACCCTTCTCTTCGTTCAAATGTAGCAACGAATGGTGTTTCCGTTTGCAGTGCCTACACGTAAATTTGCTTATGCACTCCTGACGTTTATGAGCCCTTGAAAGGCAATTGATGCACAATTGGTGCTTATTCACAATGTCCCATCTCTTGCGAGGACTGAGTGCCTTGAACTTAAAGCAGTTGTGAATTAAATGTGATCCCGAACACATTGAACAATTGGGAATTGCTGAATTGTGGACGCGAACCTCAGATCGTTTACTTCGGGAGACTCCGTGAGCTATGGCTGACGATGTTTGCCCCATGACTTCCAAAGTTCTGATTCTTGTAAGCAGGAACTCCTCCAGTATGCTGTAGGTCGGATAATCCACGTATGATGAGATGTGGGATTCCCACAAACCTCGTGTTTTAAGGGGGAGTTTTTGGATTGTCTGATATATCAAGACATCTTCCCATGAGGCGATTGGAACACCGAGGTTCTGTAATGATTGCCTTGCCTCGTTCGTGGTATCCACCAGAGACCTAATGCCATCGGCCGATTCATGACCTAATGATGGTTGGTCAAACAGCAATCCGAACTGGTTATCCTTTAGCAACCTTACGTTCTGGTAACGCTTTACTAAGGTTGCCCATGCCGACCCAAAATTCCCGTCGACGATTGCGGTGTTCCTCAGCAAACGTTCAGCCTCTCCGTTCAAGTTGGCCTTCAGATAGTGAAGCCTTTGCACATCGGACAAAGTTGAGTTCCCAATGATGAGACTCTCGAAAAGGCTCTTGAATTCTGGCCATGTCTTAAAAGAGCCAGAAAAAGACGGAATCTTGATTGGCGGGAGCCTCATCTCAGTAGTTGGATCCTTGCTTCCTCCAACTGAACTATTGAACGAGCAGTGCAACTGTTGTTGACCTCCCGTGTTCGGCATTTGCGCCTTTAATTCCGATGAATAGCCGTAATATAGCTCCTTCAACTTATGGAATGTTAGCTCTTCCATATATTTCGATTTCGCGTCGTCGCTCGGTGCCGCGATTATTTTCTGGTGCAACTCCCTTGCTTCTTCAAAGGAGTGTTCTAAATTCTTTAACCGCGCTTCATTCATATGAATGTTTTTAGCTGATTGATCCAAGGCCAGATATGCCTTGTGATCAGCGGTTAATTCTGTGGCGATGGTTGTTATGGAGTCGATCCAGTTGGCCAATCGTGCCTTGCTCATTTCTCCACCCTTTTTCACCTGTTCCTCTTTCCCTTATCGTTACTCACTCAGTCGCACTCGTCAGCTCACTCTTCACGTTCCCGAAGACCGATGTGGTGACCGCCGAAACTAAACGGATGAATTGCTTTCCACAAAAATCTTGTCTTCAAGCTTGACCGTTAACCGAGCAAATCGGGTGGTTTTCGTAAATCCCTTGCTGTTGTTGAAGGTAAACGCAGCCCCGTTGATCAACTCAAGTGACCAAAACTCAAGAAAAGAGAAAAAAGACAGTCCAACGTTGCGACCTCCCCGACCGAGAACACACAGCCAATAATCGGAATCGAGCACAAATCGGAAACTGCTACGTAATCACGACCGAACAACCACTAAATCCTTGTAAAACTGCGACGATGATTGACACACCACAAGATTCCTCTAGAAATTCCAATAAACTCTATCGTAATCTCCAAATCGCTGACTGGCCACACACAACCACAGATACTCCTCCTGATCTTCCGACAAAAATAAAATTGCCGCCTGTTACACACAACCACAGATACTTTTTCCGAACCTCCGATAAAACAAAATTGCCGACTGGCACACACAACCACAGGTATTTCAATTAAGATCACTAGGATCGTTTATTTAAGATAAATTATTATCTCACTCACCCTTGATTTGAGAGTTGCTCCGTCATAGGTCGGAAACGGCTTAGCAATTTGCAAGATGCCGCAGAATTGGTTCCCTTCCAGGAACAGGTTGCCGCTCAGATGCACTTCGATGTCACCAAATCACTTGTATTAGGAACTTGTATTCAGGCACTTCTTTGTAGCTTTCTCCGAGAATTATGATCGTTCAGAACTGGTTCCCCTCCAGGAACAGGTTGCCGCTCAGATGCACTTCGATGTCACCAAATCACTTGTATTAGGAACTTGTATTCAGGCACTTCTTTGTAGCTTTCTCCGAGAATTCGGCTCGAAGGACCAAATTTATGATCGTTCCGATCCAGCAAAAAAAGAGAAAACGATTAGTAAACGTTATAAATTGCTACTTTATTATGGTGGATAACTATCTCACCTGAATGGTTTGTACAATTAGAGCTTTACAATACAATTAATTCCTTTTTTATACCTTGAAATTCTTTTTCCTCCGGTTTTCCGTAGAATGTTGTTTTTCGGTTCTTTTTCTCTTGCGGCAACTTCCCGTCACAACCGTACCTTTGCTTAAAAATTCAAAATACCAGTTGGCAACGGTCCCTCTTCGCCTCTTTTTGCTGTGTTCCCCGTTGCCTGGGATTGTTCTTGAGTCTCAGAGTAGATAACTGATGTGAAAGCTCGACTCGAATCGCAACTTTATCAGCGCAAGCTTTCCGTTGCATACCCTTAAGCGCGAGATAACATTTGCGCCGTCAACTGATCTATTTAAATTCTATCGTTGACAATGTTATCGATTATCAGGGTTCTGTCGTTGCCTGTGTTGTGTTTTATGTGACTCTCATGTTGCATTTGCAACAAAGCCTCAGAACTTGCTAAATAAGGTCAAGACCGGTTCTAGGTTGTAGTGCCGATGATGATGATGATGAATTAAACATTAAGTTAAACGTAAACACCAAAGATCGTTCTCCAGCCGAAACACACGAATGTGCAACGTGCTGTCTCATAAACTGCTACAATACTCAGATCTCTATACGTGCAGTATATATTTAAAAAAAAAAATTATTAAGGAGAAATCATTCGAGGATATAACTTTTTTAAATAACATCTTCATATAGAACAAATTATGTCAATCAAAATTTTAGCGCTCTAATTAATGTTTAAAAATGTTTCCTCTTCTCATCTAATATTTTCCTATTATTTAGTTACGAAAAGTAAGTGCCAACTTGCTGTGCACAAAATACGATTTAATTTCAATATACAATATACTGAGTTCAAACTCAGTTGACTAACTCACCTGAAATTTAATATAAAATTTCAATTTAAAAACATCTTATTCACCTACAAAAGGATACACTCTCCCCCATTCGCGCACTCATCCCAATAAGGAGCATCTTCAAAATGGAAGACTCTTCGACTACCACTACACATTGTCCTGGTTCCGTGTCCTTGCAAAATGCAGTAAAACCACATTCAAAAAATACACAATGTTACACAAGCCCCTAGTTACTTATCTTTGTTCGCTATTATTAAATAACGGTATGCTTACCATCTACCATCGGTTCGTCGAGATTGGGGCGTTGCCAAAAGGCATTCCATAAGGACTTGATGATTTGTAGCTATCCCAAATCCCTACCTGAAAAAAACAAAAAAAAAACATCCACAATAAACAAAAAATTCAACAAAGCAAAAGGGCTAAACAAACCTTCAGCCAAAATAAGAATACAATGCGAAACCCAGTTGGAATTCGACAAAATAACTGTAGGCGTTGACGAATATGCGCACTACTCAGTACCCAGTGGTAAACGGCTGTACACAGGACTTACAGCGGTCCGATACAGGACATCTTTGGGGGATGACGATATGCTCCTATATGAAACTCAAGGAAGGCGCTTCAGCAATTCGTCCGATGACATGTAAAGGACTTTCGTTTTGTACCATTGCTGCACTCGTTCTAATTTTAATGAAAGACAGAGAGGAGTATATAACTGAAGTCCTTTATTTGAAAGTGTGTACCCTACCAAATTGGGCAAGTCCCAGAACATGTAAACTGTGTGTAAGGACATTTTTTCATTGTGCGACGGATACGTATAATTTAGACGAGGAAGTCAATTCAGTTTTTCTTGAGCATTCTTAGAGTGATGTCGTGGGCGGAGAGTCGTTGATCCTTAATTTCAAATCAAATTTGTGAGCAGGGAAACTTAACTTGTAGGAAATGTGTATTGTGCACTATTTAGTCTAATGTTAATTACTATTTGTTATGTGAAACGTGTGAAAATAAATACAAGATAAATCCCTTGTACTAGTAGAAATTGCTTTGTTTTCTGGACTCTGGATCAAAATAAACCCCTGTTGCATAGGTTAGTAGTGGTCAAGTAAAATTTGTATTTTATACGCGTCTGAAAAAAATGTGTTCTTAAAGTAATTCATGTGTTCACAAAGAAATTACTATACGATAAACATGGCGAGTACATTTATTGTCTATGTGTGATAAAAGCCAATACCTTAAATAAAAGATAAATTTCCTTTTTAAAAAATATTTAGTGGAAAAAAAAATTATTAAATACAGGATTAATTTGTATTTTTCTCCCAAAAAATATTTAGAAAGGTACAAAAACATATATAACATAACAAGGAATAGTAAAACGCCGAACTAATTCATTATACTGTAAGCAGTATGCTAGATGAAAATTGAAAACACATTTCGAAAATGATTTTATTAAACCTAGTGGAGAAAAAAAAACATTGGCTTCCGAAGAGAACCGTTGGGTTGGGCTGATTTTAAATCTTTACAAATTTTAATAGAGTGCATTTTAATAATTTATATAAACATAACTATCTTCTAGGAGCTTCAATTATTCTTGGAATGAACATCGTTGGTTTCGATTAGATAACAAAGGCATTGAAAAATAAATATCCTGGACATAATTGAACTTCGATGAACTGTATAACATCAATATTTTTTGTCAGTATAAATAAGTGGAACAGAAGGACTCGACCATTCCATAGTTGCATTTGACCCGAAGCCAATTTTCGATATTTCTGATATATCCTTAAAACCTTGTTAAAAATGGAATATTTGATTTCGTAGGTTGGGAAAAAAGTATTCGCTGTTTTTAGTTAAAATTGAGAGCATTTTTTAAATGCAAAAACAGATTCATTTATCCAAACGTTGCTCATTCTTTCCGACTAGTTTCGGTGATTTCTTTTTTGTTGTCTGAAACCGTCACGATGGTTCAGTAGTATTACACAATTCTTTTGTCTTTAACAATTTAATGCAGATGCTTTTCACAGCTCATTTTCGGTGTCAATAATATCCCAGCAAAAAAGTGTTGGAAGATCGGGAATAGCAGAACCCTTTGGTGTCCAAGATATCTCAATTTTTGCAGAGAGATTAAATATGAGCCTGGTTAATCGTTGAAATGATGAAATACATCCTTCCTATTTATCAATTACTTGCTAGTAGTAGACATTCGATTCAATCGCTTAACTAGGCATTAGTAACTTATAATCGATGATATCCTTTTAATCCCACCAAATAACAACACCTTCCTTGTACTCAATCCCGACGCTGCCATCATTTTTGAAATATCAAAAACCATCTTCGTGATCAGTCAGTGAAGGTGTAACTATTACAACCAAAGTATTCTTCAATTGACAATAAAATATTTCACTATTCATTTCATTCATCTTGAATCATCATAATTGTCATCGGCACTACAACCAGGATCCGATCTTGGCCTTATTTAACAAATCTCTCCACCGGTCCCGATTTCGAGCCGATGTCATCCAGTTTGGCACTCCCAGGCTCTAGGCGTCCTGGTCTACGCCATCCCTCCATCGCAGACAAGGTCTGCTGCGCTGTCTCCTTCCATACATCTTGCCACAGACGACTTTCCGAGCAGGCTCCTCTTCGCTCATTCGAGCTAGGTGTCCCGCCCACCGGAGTCTACCGAGCTTGATTTTTCTTACAATATGAGGTCAATTCAAGGTAGATTGCGTAAAACTCATGGTTGTAGCGTCTCCGGAATCGTCCTCCCTCACATACGGGGCCAACAATTCTCCTTAAGACCTTCCTCTCGAACGCAGCTAAGAGTTCAGAGTGTCTTTTATTGAGCACCAAGGTCTCGGATCCACACATGAGCACTGACAAGACCGTGGTTGTTCTGGATAGATTTCGGGATTTAAAGAGCCTTGATAAACCATAGTAGGCTTTGTTGGATTTGATCAGGCGTTTGCGTATTTCTTCTGCCGTATTGTTATCGGCTGATACTATTGACCCAAGGTAGTTAAAGGATTGCACTACTTCAAATTCGTGCTCCTCTACCCTGATAGTTTGACCAACGTTAGTCTTCTCTTCGCAGAAGTTCCCGCCATGTATTTAATTTTTCCCTCATTAATGTGCCGTCCCAGTTTTTGTGCCGCCTACTCGATCTGGGTGAAGGAGTTCTGTACAGCCGAATCGGTTCTACCGATGATGTCGATGTCATCTGCGTAGGCAAGTATCTGGCTGGACTTGGTGATACTACGCCCTTTAGTTGTAGCCCCTGAGTCACGGATTGCTTTCTCCAACGCCAGGTTGAAGAGGAGGCAGCCCAGACCGTCCCCTTGTCGGAGTCCATTAAAGATGTTTATTGGTATGGACAGCAATCCCGCTATTTTTACGTGACTAGTTACGTTCGTCGTGGTCAACCTACAAAGTCGTATCAATTTGTTTGGAATGCCGAACTCTCTCATGGCATTATATAATTCTATAGCGTTTGTTGCGTTATGCGGGGATAGTGAAGACGGTGATATAACCATACGATGAAACGGGTGAGAAGCGAAGCAATGAAGCATCAGGCTACTGGACGCGTGTACGAATTTGATTACTAAACTCAAGTACACTCAGCTTATGTAGAATTGTTATGTTATCGCTATAGTATACAGTTCTGATGCTTTGCTTATTCGAATTTCCTTTCGGAGTTCTTCACTATTTGCTTGTGTGTTGTGTGTGTCTGTTAGAAACGCCACAGTTCTACCCTGGCTATGGTCGTAGGTGGTCTTAAAGTCTATAAATAGGTGATACAATAGAATCTTACATTCCAGACATTTTTCCGTCGCCAGCCTAAGGGTGAATATCTGATCAATCGCTGATTTGCCTGGAATGAAGCCACACTAATATTGACCAATGATGACTTTAGCGTATGGGGCTTGTAGGATAGAGGAAAGTATCTCATTGGCGGTACTCAGCAATGTTATACCCCTGTAGTTGCTGCACAGTGTGATATCTCCTTTCTTATGTATGGGGCAAATTATTCCGCGACGCCAATCTTCCGGCATCTCCCCTTGTTCCCATCCGTGCACCACGATCTCATGAATTGCGTGATGTAACGCTGTCTCGTCTTCTTTGATCAGCTCAGCTGATATGCCATCATCTCGGGGGGCTTAATTTGATTTGAGCTGTCTTATGGTTTTTACTGTTTCCTCAATGCTTGCTGGCGGCAGCATTTGGTCTTGATCTTGCATTGGTGGAGTCTCTAATTCTCCTGTGGGCTGACCATTTAGCAATTCATTGAGGTGCATTTCCCATCGCTCCAGAATGTCTTCAGGATCGGTGATCAGATTATCCTCTTTATCCTTGCAGTAAATGCAGCGTGGTGTGTACCTCGTCATACTGTGCATTCCGCACCTAGTGCTATCTACTTTTCTCCATTTCACAGACAAGGTTTTTTTCCCAGACACTTTTTTTTTGTCTGTGAATTATTTTTTCAGATCTTCTGAGCTCTTTGTATTTCTCCTCGCGTACCCGCATCCTATGATACTGCTGCATTGCCCGGTATGCAGCATTCTTACGTTCAGTCGCTAGTTTGCACTCATTATCAAACCAGTCGCTTGGATCTCTACGACTACTGCTTAGGATGGAGTTGGCAGTACTAATGAGAGTATCCATTTCTCTTTTACGCCCGGCATTCTAGCCCCAGGACTTACTCTCCCTCCGCCGAGCTCTTCGAGGGCGAGTCTTAGCGCATGACCAATGGTGTTACTGGTATTGCGTAACGCAGCGGTGTTGATTCGAACCGGATCCAGTACGTCTCCGTAAGGCAATCCGCGTTCGAAAAGCTGTACCAGCAAGATAGTGATCCGCGTCGACGTTGGTACCTCGGTACGTTTGTACCGTCATCAGGCTCAAAGAGTGGCGGCGATCTATCAACACGTGGTCAATTTGATTGCGAGTGGCTCCATCAGGTGATACCCAGGTGGCTTATTGGATATCTTTACGCGGAACCCTGGTACTCGCAAAGACCAAGTTTTTTGATGCTGCCAGTTCGATGACTCGTAGTCCATTGTCATTAATGTTCTCATGCAAACTATGGGAACATGCTTAGTGCCTGAAAACCGGCTCCCTACCTGACGCATTCAAATCACCAAGAACGATTTCCACATCGTATCTTGGGCAGGCATTGAGGGTCCGTTCGACGTTCTCGTAGAATTCTTCTTCTTCATCATCAGGGGACTCCTCTGTAGGTCTCTGTAGGTGTTTGGAACGTTTAGGAGTTTAGATTGTGTCTACATATTCGTTTGGAGCTTGAATATGAGTATATTGATTATGAACGCAATCTGTATGATTTTCTATCGGGTCGTGTTCATCACGTTCTTTCTTGTTTGAAGTCACTGCGACAGGAGAAGCATTCAAATCACTGCACGGCTTCGAATTTGATATGGTTTCTATTGGATATATAACATTTTGTGATGTTCTCGATACACTAGCCGATATTTGGGTTTGCTCTGTATAGAGTTTTCTTGTCTGTAATTTTTGGTCAGTGACTTCTTCTTTAGAGCCACTCAGTCGTCGTACGAGAGAGTGTTTCGACTTCATTACATTAACCAGTTTTTGTATCAGAATCTGTGGTAAATAACGTGAAAGGTCTCACGAAGACTGAAGGCGAGTGAGCGCTGACGGTGATGGTGGTGACGCTGTCTAAAAAAAGAAAGGAGGACGAAATGAATGTGCTGGCAAGCAAGAGATCGAGATACCATTGGCGTAGGTGCTTCAACCGGATGATCACGTTCTAAGTATCAACCGGGAGGAAGAACCGTTGGCGTAGATCACCATTCCTGACAGGGTCAATCGGGAGACAGCGCAGATTGAGAGAAGAACATCCCGTGCGTGATGATTTGAGTGGGTAGGCCCGCGACGAGGGTCATCCGAGACGAGGATGATGTCACTACTTGGAGAAATCGAGAATGCACGCTTCAGAGAAGAATGAAAACGCGACCACCTGCAGTCGTCATCGAAGAATCATAAGCCCTAGCCTAGGGGGGGGGGGGGGGGGGCTGTTGGTGTAGACGGTTATTCACGATAGTCGTAGGTGCCCAGAGAAAAGGAGGTTACTCTCATTGATTTAACGAAAACCCATGGGGTCGACACATAGAAGAGGGGCATGCCTAGAAGTGTAATGACGGGGGTCATCCTAATGCTGCAAGAGGAGAGAAATCCGGGAAACCCGTCAAATCATCACTTGAGGATAAGCCCCGCTGCTCTCCTCCAACGTCCATGGCAACACGACTGTAGAAGGCCAACACACTCACTGAATAAATCATACACTATTGGCTAGACGATCGGGTAAAAGAGCCGAGAACCCTTCCGACATACACTTCAGTTACTACTGGAATATAATTTTCTCTTACCTGAGATTACGCCGGGAGCGTAGTGATAGTCGCAGCGATGGTGGGCAAGCGCAACTTCCGTTTCAAAATTGCCCGGCTAAAGTCCTTACTAGAGTTACGTTGATAGTCGTCCTAACTCGAGTTCACTGGTGTTGGCCGTCGTTTGGAGGTGAACTAAGTTTGAGGGCTTCCTATCGATGAAATGAATATTAATTATCACTTATTGGACACAAATTGAAACGCGGACACTCCCAGTTTCAGTATTCACGCGGCGAAATTTTCTTTTCCTTTCTTTTGCTGGTATATAAAATATTTTTATGCCTAAAGCTTGTCGTTTATGTCTTTGGCACTAATGATTGGCGTTTAATCGCGAATGGAGTAATTACGATACACGGATGTGAATTGTGAAAACTGAGCATCTTAATGCCACGGCGAAGCACCAAACTAAATCCGAACGGTTTTATCAACAAGTAAAATCGCAAAGTCTAATAATTACAATAATGCAATCACTTTAAATATCACGATCAATAACCCGGATTGAAACAAGAAAAAGGTTACCCGCAATCCTTCTCTGTTTTTATACTACCGTTGTTGATCGAAGCGCAAGTTACGACTAACTCCCGAATCGTTGCATCCGCTTGACTCGCGCTCACTCAGAGCGTCAGTCTTCCACATCCCGCAATCAACATAAAACATACACACAGAGATCCTTTTTGCCACCCTTTGCCTTAACGCAAGCCTAGCCACCCGACCGCGGGGAACTACGTAGAATTGGCACAATAGAGCCGCCATCCAGCAGATGGTTAGAGTTACAACCCAGACGACAGCGACGTAGGCTGCGGGATCGTGACCTATCGATTGTAATGAGGAGATAAAACAGAACATTCGACGCACAACTCTTTATTTTTATTTCAGGGATAACGTAAACACAAGGTATTTAGTAGGGAATTCGTAGTACAACAAAATGAACTTCAACAAAACAAGCAGGAAAAAGAGTGCTAACATCAGCAAATGAAAAGTGTTTCACACATTGGTGCCATTGACGGGAATTAAGAAGCGCGCAAGTGATCTGGCCGGAAATCGTTCGTTTCACCATGCGCCGATGGGTTCCCGTGTGGAGTTTCATTAAACAATGTGATTTTGCACTGTAAGCGAGAGCAGATGTCTCTGAAATTTTTTTCGCATCTAGGTCCCGAACTTTGCAAAAATGATTTGGAAAACTAACTATACCGTCAAGTCTACCTAGTGTTTTAAGTTCTCTAACATTTCTTGGTATTTTGTCAGAGTTATTCCTTCGTGTCCGCCACAGTGTACATCCTGCTGCTCTAGCACCAAATTCTTAGGAAATAGTTTTAAATTTACTGTTAGGTGATAGACCCATTTTTCGCTGTCTGAAGTTCTTAGTATCTTTGAAGGAAGATGACCGAAAGTTAAAGCTGCCAATTTGATCACTGTTTGTTAAACGTTTATTACCTATCAACCTTGGAGTGCTTCTAATCTGATTTGATGTCTACGAATTCAAGGATTGCTCGAATTTTCGGCTAGGATCACTGTCCAGTTCACATTTTAAGAATTTTGAATTTAAATCTTCATTCTGACTTAACCCTAATTTAAGTTGTTCCTTCAGATTATTAATTCCTGTACAAAGATCTTCGATTCGTTTTTCGAGTTCTAATATCTTTATTATTACTTTGTCGAGCAGTTTATCGCGCACTTTACGCAGTAGAAGAGCATTGTCGCTTGGAAAAGAGTCTGTGCTATTACAACGAGGAATCTTCCTTCTTGTGAATCCCAATGGCAAACGTTTCCGTAACAAAGCCGATTGAAAACAAGCTCTAAAGGAAGTCGATTTCAATATTCACAGGCGCGCAAAAGAGATTAATGCGTCGGCTGACTACAAGCCATCACCGAAGCCACTTTCCAGTTCCTTCAACACCACAATGTCTGCAACCAATCCATCGCCGAAAACTACAATTAAGATAGATGAAGGAAAGCCAAGCCCGACTATTGAATGCCACACAGGTGCAAGACAAAGGATCTAAGCCCAACGAATTACTGCAACAGGAAGAAATTCAACAGCAACACGAGACTCCCTCTGACAGCAACTTTGCATTCATCGGTGGAATGAAAATCATCGATAATCTCTTCCATTGTCCACAGAAGAACTGCTGTAAGACTTTTCACAAGAAGAATAACTTACAAATTCACATCAAGCAAAGATCTTGTTAAAACACATTTGGCTTGTGTCCAAATATGCAAGACTTGGCCTTAAAGCGGACCTTCGAAAAATCGGGCGCAGATCCGGCTCCCAAGAAACAGATGACCAACCGAAAGTCGCTTACAAAAATTCAACAGCAATATGCAGACAACATTTATGCCCACCTAAACCTACTGGGAAGTCACCAACACTCCCACCGTATCTTCCCCCCGAGGATAGACAGCGTGCGTCTTCCATCCCCTATCCGCGGACGACTCAATAGATTTAAAAACATCAAGTCCTACACCCAACCTAAGTGATGCCATAATAGGATCTGATGTGTCTTTGGCTGCAACGAAACTTGAAGACACTATCTCTGAAGATCCTCCATCGGTCAGCACGCCAAACAACGAAGTGACCACTCCGTCGCATCCCGTATTAGAGAGATGTCGGTTTTTGTTGGGTCGGAAAGATCCAAAGAAGAAAAGCAGGGTTAGCAGATGAAACGGAGTCCAATTACATCGCTTAGACGTACGTTTCCTGGAAATAGGAGAAGCGATAACGGGTCACCAACAAATACATCTCCAAAGTGTCCGTAGCTGCAACTCCTCCATTGGATGAAGCAACTGCTTCAAACGTCATGGCTGATACCCACATCCCGTCTATACTAGAAAACTCTCGTTCTGTAAGAAGTCTTGCTTTCTTTCCACTTCCGTAACAAATTCTGGTGGGCTCTCCGATATCACCACCACTTTAGAACACCAGGGCGAATCTCCAAAATACATTCAAGAGAACGACGAGTTTATCAAAATCCCCCGCATGAAACAGGAGGAGATTATTAACTGTATCTGCTCGTTTGGCGAAGACGACGGCCTGATAATCCAGTACGATTTATGCCTCTGTTGGCAGCACGGAAGCTGCAATGGTATCGTGAAGGAAGTTGATGTGCCCGAAAAGTACATCTGTTCCATTTTCCGTAATCCAGAACCCGGCCATGAGAGTCGAAAGTATATAGGCGACCAGGACTGGTTGTATCAAGGAGGACTGCCTGTGGCCAGTTACCACGAAGAAAATCTTTGCTGCAACATCCAGAGCGATATCGAATCCTTTAGCGAAGCCATGTACTTTCGGGAAACCTTGTCGAATTGAAACGCTACCTTCATAACCCCCAAGATGTATCTGTGGGAGAAACCCTGGGAGTCGGAATTCACCACGGAGGGTGAAAAAACCGAGGAGACCACTATCAAGACTGAAGAGGATACCGATGTCCAAATAAAAGAAGAAGACAACACCGCCAAAGTCGAAGCATACACTACTCCAAAGCCACGTGCCCCCCAACCTGAAGCGGCGATTGATCCCGTCGAATGCCAGAAACGTCTGATCCTGCAAAACATGATGATGTCCAGGCTTCAGGGAATCGAAGACGAAATCAACGAACTCGAAAATGAAAACAATCTTAATGGCTTGAAAGCGGCCACTGCGGAGGAAACCACCCAAGTTTTGGGAACAGTCATCAATACTCAGGAGAATGTCACTCAAGGGACATCTACAGCGAAGTACAGTTAAAGCAGCACGATATTAGACAAAGCTCACAAACGCAACCATCGGTCCAGGGAATATTGGCCAAGCCGCCTTCTGTTGTCGACGCATTACACATGTTCCATTAAATATAGTTCACTTTCTGGATTCATGCATTTCTAGTACTAATTAAAAAAAAAAACAGATGTTTGGAATAGAAACTGACGAAGTGTATGCATCGTATTTGTCTCGTTTATAGTTCTGCATAGAAGAGAACTTCTTATTTTTGAGGTTTTCCGATATATCATCATCATCATCATCATCGGCACTACAACCGGGATCCAGTCATGGCCTTATTTAACAAGTCTGAGGCTTGTTAAATTTTCCATAATAGATTGATTTTCCGGGCAAGGTTATTAGTCTTGCCCCAATTTCCGATATATAGGGTGGGCCATAAATGTTTGCACATTTGAAACATGAATAGAAATAAAACTGCAAATGTTATTTTGTTGATCATTTATTTAACGTAATAAACGTTTATTGATTTTTTTTTAAATGGCATCGTCTAACAGTTTTTAAGAAATCAAGTGTTACCGTGTGCAAAAATGTATGCCCCACCCTCTATACCGGAGATGTGGATGATTGACTGTGACTATCTTTAGATGATGTTGTCTCCGTCGAAAAGCCAGAATCCTGAACAGCACTGCCACTGCCACTGCCATTACTTTACGATTATTTCATCGATTTAGATTATTTCATCTTTGTCTTATCGAACGACTGTTTAATTCGATATGATTGTTCAACAAGTTTTGTCTTCTGATAAGGCAAAGACGGTTTTACGGTTTCAAATAAATTTTGTTACTCAATATAATTCTTGAACTTGGAAATATTTGCTCCAGTGATTTTGGATGCCATCCATAAATTGAAATGGCAAGACTTCCGAAACACGCTTTCATGGCTGTCATTACGTTTTCGTTCGATGAAAATCAGTTGCCCCGAGTGAATACATGAAGGCCAATGAAGTCAGAGGGTGCCAAAAATAGGGTGAAATTGCAACAATTCATACAATTCACTGAGTCTTGCGATCGTTTCTGAGCCTGAGGACGCGCTGTCCTGATGAAAAATAAGTTTTCTTCTGCAAACCAAGTCTTTTCTTACGATTTTTGAAGTCCCACTGGTCCAAAAGGTTACAATAATAATTTGTGTACATTTTTTTACCAGTTTGGAGACGATCCTTAAACAAAAGTCCTTCTGCATCACAAAAAAAAGGACGCTAACACTTTTTAGTCCGACTTGTGGAATCTAACTGCCTCCGGAGCCGAACTACCGTGTTGGCACCACTCCTCTTGCTTTGATCATGGTGGTAGATGCAAGTCATCCATAGTTTAGTTTAGTTTAGTGAGGTCAGAAGCCCCATTTATGTTGCTTAATGCAAGCTTAAATTAAATTTAAATTAATTAACATAAAAAAAAAATTTGAAAAAAAAGTGCCATTGTTTCCTGTCCCGTACGCTCTCCTTCCACGTTCGACCATCTCCTCGTCTTTCTTTATTAGAAAAGGGATCAATCATAAAGTAATATATAGTGGAGTAGTGCGCAGGTTCCGGGTGCTGGAAGCCTGTATCGTACGCATACCCCTTCAGCAAGGAAGGGGTTTGTATGCGATTGCAGTCTACGTGTAGTGGTCCTTCTCTCAGGGAGCGTGTCTTGTCCTGAAAAGGACAAGGGATCTCTTTAAAACCGCTCCTGAGGGGACCTGTTGCGGTCGCCACCGTGCTGCCGGGGCCTTCGGAAAGAGTGACAATCGATCGTTTAATATGGCTCCTGGGAATTTTCCAGGCCCAATAAAAATACTTTTTATTTTGTTATATTATTATTTTATTTTTAACTAAATTTATTGACGTCCTACCACTTCGGACGCCAATCGAGACTGATCCTCGAATCTGAAATTCATCGCCCTTTTATGCAAATCTTCATTGAGATTTGTAAGTGAAAAATTGGAGAAAAGGAATGGAATATCTATTTTTAGAATATACACATCTGGCTGCAATCCAGATGGAGATAAGGATTTTAGAATTGTGTGTATGGGAAGGAAATGAATATCTTTTAATGTGTGTTTGTTTGTATATGAAGATATTCATCACGATGTTTAGTTTTTAGGAAGGATTTGGAAATATGAGTATGGTAATTGAACAATTCAATCTGTTTAACATTGGATTGAATGTTAGTTTGGGGATATGGATTAATGATAAAGTAGGTGGGTGGAAATGTATGTGGGAGGAAAATGGTAGGGCTTCTTGGAGCACTACATACGCACCTGAGGAGCACCAACATAACCTATTTATAGCAGAGCTCGAGACACTCTTTCAATGCTTACAATTGCACCTGGGCAAAAACTACTTTATCCTAGGGGGAGATTTGAACGCCAAGCATAGAAATTGGGGAAATTATGTATCTAATGCCAGAGGAAATCAGTTGGCTCGTTGGTTAGATCAGTTTCATATTGAATATAGAACTGACCTGCTAGCCACGGAATATCCATCGTTCCCCAGAGGTAGATCGTTCTTAGATATCTTGCTAATCGACTCACGACTGAGATTACTTAACACCAACAGACGAAACACAAACTGTTTACGGACAGTTAATTACGACAGTGACCACTGTGCATTCACGGCAGTAATAGAGCTCCCGAGCAATCTCGCAGATCTGGAAGAATTCGTGATCTCGCAACCCTACAACTACGGGGCAATGCGATGGCCACGGTTCGCCAGATCATTAACAAGAGAACTCCGTTCGAACGACTTTAATCTGCCAGTAAACAGAAACCTGACAAATGACGAAATCGACAAATATATTCAACTAATGAACGAAAGCGTAAAACGAACAATGTACAAAACAATTCCCAAAACAACAGTTACAGATCACATAAACATGTACAGAAACACAACAATAAACACACTGCACAAGAAAAATAGCAGCCTGCCTTCGAATCTAAAACAATTACACAGACAGTTTACAGACAGACAAGACCAGGAGATAATATCACTGAAATCCCGATTAAAAAATCTCCAACAACTACTTAAAGCTAACTATAGATTAGCAACAAATTTGTATTGGAACAACAGAATTCGGGCTATAAAAACGAATAACCCGAATATGTTCCCACAAATAAATAAAATATTCAGGAGAAATAATCAAAACGAGATTCAGTGTCTCCAAATTCCACGTACTGATGTAAACAAGCAGCTGCTAACCAACATTGGCATAGATGCAGAGAACGCTATCCTCAATAGTGAGCTGTTCGTGATCGAAGATCCTTTGGAAAAGGCGAACGCTGTGGCAGCTGTCTTTCAGGAAATGTACAAGGTGAATGAAAGCATTCGGCGAAATCACGACCTGGAGGACAGAGTTCTACTCAATCACCTGCACCTCCTAACTGAAATTTCACATTGGCAATCGGAGAATAGGGGTTTTAACGAATTCAGTGACGATAATCTGTCAATTGACATTAATGCCAATGGTGGGGCTAATAGCCTTTTAATTACGAGGGAAGGAATCCAGAGTATCTTCGACTCATTAAGAAGCAAAAAGTCAGTGGGAATAGACGGAGTACCTAACATCGTACTCAAAAACATGCCCCCAATGGCAATAGATGTATGGACAGTCCTGTTTGACAACACGTTGAATAATGCATATTATCCCGCGCGTTGGAAAACGGCTATCATTCAGCCCATCCCAAAAAAGGGCAAAGACTGTACAAACCCAATGAACATGCGTTCGATAAGTTTACTCTCAAGCATCAGTAAAGTAGTCGAAAAAACCATTAACAAAGCTCTCCTAAAATGGGTAGACGACAACAACATTATTCCTAATAACCAGTTTGGCTTTAAGGCGGGTCATGATACCACACATGCCGTAGCTAAACTGGTCTCCGACATACAATGGAATAAATGTAGGAACCAATGCAAAGGTGTGTATCTGATCGACTTGGCATACATAAGCCTTTACTATATGTGCTTTACGATATGTTAAAGGACAGGAGGTTCGTGGTCAAAAATGGTAATGTGACCTCTAATAAAACGTATAATATCAAGAATGGCTTGCAACAGGGCGCGGTACTTTTTCCGATTCTTTTTAACATTTACATTAGCGACTTATTAGATGCACTTCCGCAGGCTATTGCGTACGCAGACGATCTCATCATTTACAGAACAGCTCCGAAAGTTGAGATCATAAATAGTTTAATACAGCGGGACTTCAACAACGTACAGCGCTATTGCGATGGCTGGAAACTTAAGATCAACTTCCAGAAATATGAAGCCATCCTATTTAGAACTCCATTACATAAAGCCACGAACGACACAAGGAAAAACTGGCGAAAGCTAGTTATCGTGGGACCGCATGGAGATAAACTGGAAACCAAGAGTTTAGTTAAATACCTGGGCATCTGGCTAGACAAATATCTGTATTTCAACAGACATGCAGAGGCTGCTTTGCTCAAAGCGCGGAAAAGTTTCGCTATGACAAGGAGGCTATTTCACAGTAGCCAACTTGACACCAGGGTACATGATGCTAATCAGGCCAATACTCATATATGGTTGTCCAGTGTGGTTTAACATAGTTCCAAATTTGATGGAAAAGATTCGGGTGTTCGAAAGGAAGTGTCTCAGAAATTGTCTCAGATTATATCGGACACCGGAATCGGACTATAAAAAGTATTATTCAAATGAGACTTTATATAATGAAGCGTACATAAATAGGGTGGATAATTTTATGATTAAATTAATCAGACGACATATTGCGAGAGCAATAAGCTCGTCCAATGACCTAATTTTCGGGGCCTATTATCCAAATACCCTGTACTATGAGAACGTGCGTCGTAGCGGTTTCGTTCCACCAGAGGCGTTCCTTGATTTGGATATGGACGGGCTTATACAGGATAGATCCGGAATTCCGCTGATCTATCATGTAAGTAGATCATCCGTAGACGGGCGATTGTGCTACGAGCGGGAAGTAACGCGCACCGAAGAAGAGCTCTTGCGCTTCAGTAGGGCTATCTCCCACAGAGACTGGGACGATAGTATTGGACAGCCTCAACAGTTCTGGTGGTTGAATGGCATATACCTGGGTACCAAAGTCGGTAAAGAATAACAATATTATAAGCCAGCCTACATAGACTTAGCTTTTCTAGAATTAGGGTAGTATAAGATTTAAGTTAAATTAAGTTAAGTTCTTTTAAATAACAAAAACAAATAAATAAATAAATAAAAAGTAGGTTAAATTTTAAGAAAAAAAAAAAACAAAAAAAATTGGACAAAGTTTTCAAAATTTTTCTTTGTCATTTAAATAATTATAAGTACTCCCACAAACAAAATTCTGTCGCCGAAAGGCAAATTATACAATAGTTATGTAATGTTTAGCTTAGAGCGTCTGCGTAGGACCAGTAAGTTGTAATATAATATAATTAAGCTAGAATTTAATCATTTTTTGTCCAGCACGTAATTTAGAAACTAAGAAAATAAAAAGAAAATAAAAAAATCTTTCAAAAATGGAAAAATGGAATGCACTTGTGTGACCCCGTTCAGGGATGATCCCGCCATGTTGTCGTGTCGTACCTTTCTGATGGCGTACTCGAGGACAAGGTTAAAGAGACATGGTGAGAGGTCATCGCCCTGTTTTAGTCCGTCCCGAAATTCAAATGGTTCTGAGAGGTGGTTTTCTATTCTAACTCGCCCTTTGTTTTCATTCATGCAGATTTGAATGAGGGCGGCATCTTTTTTCGGGATTCCCAGCTCAACTACAATATGGTAGAGTCTTTGCCTTGCGACTGTTGTATTGTAGGTTTGCGGTATAGCTCTTCCAATTCGAGGTTGTGGAGTTTCCTCCAATGTCCTGTCTCGTCATATTTACCTCCAAAGATACTTCTCAAAACTTTATTCTCGAATACGCGGAATTTGTTTTCTTCCCGTTTTGTGAGAGCCCATGTTTCGCATCCGTATAGAGCAATCGGCATGATTGTGGTTCTACAGACACAGAGCTTGTGATAGCAGTTTATTGACTGCATGCTAACTAGCGTTGCCGGAGTGTAGTCTTTTGTTAATTTCTTTCAATATTTCGTTAATGGCCGTCAGCATCGTTCCCAGATATTTAAATTCTTTAACTTTTTCAAATATCTTGCCTCTGACGTTTATATTACAGTTTCTAGATTATCGCCCAGAACGGCGATGTCATCATATGCGAGTACTTGTGTGACCCCGTTCAGGGATGATCCGGCCATGTTGTCATCTTGTACCTTTTTTATGACATACTCGAGCACAAGATTAAAAAGACACGCTGATAGGCCATTCCCCTGTTTTAGTCCGTCCCGGATTTCAAATGGTTCTGAGAGGTGGTTTTCTATTCTAACTCGCCCTTTGTTTTCGTTCATGCAGATTTGAATGAGGGCGGCATAAATTTTCGGGATTCCCAGCTCAACTACAATATGGTAGAGTCTTTTCCTTGCGACTGAGTCGTAGGCTTTTTTGAAGTCAACGAACAGTCGGTGAACCGTCTCTCCGTATTCCCACTTCTTTTCCAGTAGTTGCCTTATTGCGAACATTTGGTCGCTCGTTGACCGGTTCCTACGGAATCCGCATTGATAGTCTCCCAATATTTCTTCTGCGTATGTGGTTGGGAGCAATGATATTCCTCTGTAATTTTCGCAGTCAGATCTGTCCCCTTTTTTGAAAATGGGGACGACTATTGAAGTTTTCCATTCTTCCGGAATGACATCCTTATCCCATATTGTTTTAATCAGTTAGTGGTTCTTTCGAGCAGTTGCCTCTCCTCCATGCTTCACAAGCTCTGCCGGTATACAGTCGACTCCGGGAGCCCTATTGTTTTTCAATCGATTTATTGCGTCTACAACTTCGTTGAAAGAGGGCCATGAGATCCGAGGCTCGACTGTATGTACGTCTGCTGCGTTTGTTTGTGGTTGATGGGTGCGCACATTGAGCAGGTTTTCAAAGTACTGCTTCTATCTTGTCACGATATTTTTTGTTTCTCTCACCAAACAGCCGTTTGTGTCTCGGATTATGTTGGCACTCTCTCGGTAACCATTTCTAATTGAATTTATGCCGGCATACATACCTCTGATATTCTTTTCTCTGGCATTTTCTAGGATTTTTTCGATCCGAGTCTTCTCTCATTCGCGTTTTTTGCCTTTGAAAAGTCTCGTTGTCTCTTTCCGAATTGTCGCGTATCTTTTTGCGTTGACTGCATCATATTTTTGTAAGTGGATCACTCTGAGGCGTTTACGTTCTTCGATCTTTGCCCTGCACTCATCGTCAAACCAAGGCTTGGACTTAATTGTTTTCTTAAGTCCTATACCTTTTGGGCTGTATGTTTGATTGTGTCTCTGTCCACATATTGGTTTCCTCTTCCTCACTACTGTCATTCTCTAGGATGCTAAATCTATTCGCTAGTTCCTCTTGATATTCAGCCCTTTTGCGTAGGTCTTTTAGTTTATCAATGTCGAACTTTTTGCTCGTCTCCCGTGACTGCCCATGTGGGTGTGCTGCGAGCCGCCTTCTAATTTTGCCCATCACTAGAAGGTGATCGGAGTCGCAATCTGCTCCTCTATATGATCTTACGTCAAGGATATTCGAGTGGTGTCTTTTGTCTATGAGAAAGTGGTCTATTTGGTTACGCGAGTTATGTGTTTTCTAAATTGCACTTAAGTGAAATAAAAAAGCATTTTTCAATTAAAAATTTATATTTTTATTTAATTTTCATGAGAGTAAAAATCGTCTGCTCTTCGGAGAGTCGTTTCTTAAACTGAATTTATTTTAACAGCAAATCTTATACCTAGGCTTATTTTTCTACATTGCAATATAGTATCTTTCTCACAATGGATATTGTATTGCAATTTGCTTAATTCCTTTTTCGTGTTACCACGAATTCTTGTTAATTACCTTTTAGTTAGTTCTTAATAGATTGTATTTCCATCTAGAGAAAATGTGTAATTAGGTATTGTCGTAACATATGTTGCGATAGACATTACATTGAAATTTGCTTATTTTATATTTTAATGTTTCTATTGAATTTTATTATTTGTTACCTGCAATTCTTATTTTTTAGTTTATTCTTAATTATGTTTCTGTCTAGAGGAAATGTGTAATTAGGTTACACATTTCGGTAGATGGGTTTTTTTGTTGACGTCGAAGGATTCTTTGACGTAACACACACACAGTACAAGGCGGCACAAACATACACACACATCGACCAAAGCGCAGATCATCAGACACCAGAGACGTGATCTGCGTTTACTACCACACTCAAGACCTACCGGTCTTGTACGATTTCTTTCCCACCATCCCTCCATCCAAGTAGTTAGAGAACACCTGAACTAACTCTCCACGCTATCCTTAGATACCTCCCCTCTTTCCCTTTTTCAGATATCTCGAGACCGAGCCCTGAGCTCCTCGATAGTATAGTGGTTAGTATACCCGCCTGTCACCCGGGAGACCGGGGTTCGATTCCCCGTCGGGGAGCCTCTGGCGCAAGACTAATGACCTTGCCAGAAAAAATAAATCATTATGGAAAATTTAACAAGCCTTAGGACTTGCTAAATAAGGCCAAGACCGGTCCCCGGTTGTAGTGCCGATGATGATGATGAGACCGAGCCCAACATCCTCACGGATGTGGGTGATTCTGGTTATCGCAAGATGACCAGAAGCCAGAGACAAGATGAAGGACACATCTGTCCTTGTCTCGCCAAAGTCGGCCTCTCGACACCCTTTTTTTTTCTTTTTTTTTTTTTTTGTTGTTGATTCGAGGATCAGTTTCTAGGTTGGCAACATACAACTGAATCTCTGTAGAAGAGTTATGTGGAAACCCAACGGACACCCCTACAAAGTCAAACTGCTCATCTATAAACAAATAATCAGACCCACACTCACATATGCGTGTCCGCTGTGGTATCATATAACACCAGCCCAAATGGAGAAGCTACGCACTTTCGAAAGGAAATGCTTGAAGCTGGTCACCGGCCTCAACCGACAACCCAACTCCTACAAATATTACAATAACAGCTTGCTATAGAATGCCGCTAATATTGACCGTCTCGATAGACGCTTCCTAGAGCTGTATATCAAATTTATTGAAAACCTCGCAAATAATCCCAACCCCATAATAACTTTGTGGGGGTACGAAGTCGCGACGCCAGCATGGGCGAGAGTTCTACCTCGTCCCCACCAATCACGAAAGGTTTCTCCGAATACGAAAGGACTGTGTTCGCCGCAAAACTATCGCCATAGGAGTCAAGAAAACATCAAACACCGGAGAAGGAAACAAACTAGATCACGGTTTTTTTATTGTTAATTGTTGTTTATTGGTGGTGATTAGCGTTTACATATTGTTCTATGTTTGGTGAAAATATTAAGTTAACTTTAGTATGGTTTGATTATTGTTCTATTCTATTGTTACTTAACACTCGACACGAAAAATTTACTTATTACTATAAACGCGCAGACGACTCGCAGGACTTAAACACGCTCTTTGGTGTTGACACACCGTACCCGCGAGGTACGGTGGAAGTCAGACGACCCGATCGCCTTGATGGTTGTAATACGACTCACCGATATCTTGCTCGTTCAGAGCTCACTCGCTCATCGTGATCATGGTGGTATGTGTGGTGATCGTTCAGATCGATGCTATTCACACGTGCTCGATAGCGGTGGAACAACGAAACAGGCAGGCGGCAAAGACAAAAGGGATAAATGACCAAATGCGCCGCTGGTAATGCGGGTCATTGTTTACGCGATGCCTCGTCGCTATTATCGACGTTGGGAGAAAAAAGGTGCTAAAAGCAAATTGTATGTTTATGGCATCTCTGGCTGCACTAGAAACCGGGTTCATGTTGGCATTAGGAAATGCTGGAGAATTTGGTTTCAGCGTCTATTGCGCTAATTATATGCAGCTGCTTGGGTTGTTTATTGATAAGACAAACAAAAAAGGTTGCAATGTGTATGAAAAGGTACACGACGCGGCTGGGAAAATAGACGGCGCAATATTTATGGTCCCTGTCATGACGGTTACATTGAATGCAATCCGAATCATTTTGTTTACAGGAATTTGTCTGGTACCGAATTGGTTTAGAATACCAGATAAGCAAAGAAAGAAATCTTACGGAAAATTGTAAGATTTAAGTAAGTTTTCTTTATAGGGATTTTAAGATTACAGATGGTGATCTATATAGTGCGTGAAGCATTTACAGGTACTAATACTGTTGCATTAGCAAACTTAAGGAAGTTGGGTAGTAGTTATGGGGGTTTTTTCAGATAAGTGCGCCGTAGGGTTTGGCGGAACCGCTACAACTTCACTACTACCAACTGCTCTAGATAACAGGGCTCACTATCTGAATTGTCTCCACACCAGAAGTCTCTTCACCTCTGGAAGATTGGTTAATAACTCCAATGAAGTAGTGTACCATAACACTGATCTGGCACCCAATCAGTTCAAACACTGTAACATACAACCATTCTCCAACATTCTGCGCTTTAATGAACAACCGGAAAGTGTTACCGCACCCGAGACCACTAACTGACCATATCCCACGCCAACCTACCACTCACATTACATATTTAACTTATTATAATATTAATTAGGTTAAGCTAGAATAAGTTGGAGTTAAGTTAAGAATTAGATAAGATTAAATTAAAAAAATAAAAATCCTGGTTTTCTGACCTTTTCCAGAAAAACTGTTAATATTACAACCTATAATACTCAAATAGTTATTCACACATTCAATTATGTTTGAAAAATGTGTAATGTATACATGTAAACAATTGTATCACTAGAATTATAAGTTAGCTGTAGTACTTAATGTAAACATTGATTATTGGTCAAATAAACACAGTATGTTAAAAAACAAAAAATTGATTCGGGGATCAGTCTCGATTGGCATCCGAGGTACAACGACGCCATTAAACTAAATTAAACTAAAATTAATTAATAAATAAAGTTTATTTTTTTCTTGAAAAGCTAGTCTTTCAATTGGGCTATGCGAAAAAGCAGAAAATCATATTCAACAATCGGTCTTCACTCTTCCCGGATGCCCCGGAAGCACGATGGCGTCTGCAACGAGCCTTCTCAGGAGCGGTCTATCAAAGAGACCCTCGTCCTTTGAAAGGTACTACATACTACATAAGCTGCCGTTGCTCAGAAGATACATTGACAACACCCTCGTCGGGTCGGACAGTCACGACCAACACCAGGAATACCTGTATCAATTAGCGAACACTCTCGGAGAAACCGAGCTGTGTATCAACGCAGAAAACGGCTATCGGCCAACAAAAGGAAAGCTACTTAGGCTACCAGATTTGAAAGGAATTATTCCAGTCGCCCCCGACAAAGATCGACGTCTTCACAAACTTTGCGAAACCGACCACCTCAACTGAACTCCGCCGTTTCTTTGGCATCGTCTCAACTATTACCCGAGCTGCATCCCTTACGCCCACAACCTGTAAGTACGCCTGTGGGGTTTATCGAGTAATTCTGCCAGCACGGGCACGGGTTCACGAGAGACGAATTCCATAATAGGTTCACCAAATAGCATCACAGACGGCGACGATGAACAAAAAGTGTCAATTTGAATCAATAAGTTAATTTAGTTAATTATTAACACTTTATTGGAAATCTTTCTTCAGTTTGAGTCAATACAAATCCTCAATGAACAGTTTAATTAATTATTAACACTTTATTGGAAATCTTTCTTCACTAGCGCTTTTCATTATTTTTGACAGGAATCTTTCAAGTTACCATAAAGTTGAAAAGGCAATGCAAATTATTACCACACCGACTCAGGACTTTAGTTTCGGCCTGCTTCACATCGACTTCCTGGAGCCCGACTCAGGATAATAAAAAGTGGAATGCGCGCTCGGTGGCGGTTGTGACTCGACTCTGTTTGCTAGTGAGAAAAAGTTCGTCACCATTTACTAGGAACTTTGAAATGAGTCGCTATGCTTGCATATGGGATTTAGTTCCGGAGAATCATCGCCGTATAGACTGGGTTGGATTCTTTGGTTGTGTGTACCGGGAAATTGGTTTCGGTGGCATAGTCATGTATGGATAAGGGTCTTGATCGTTGCGATGGTCGTTTCGTGGGAAAGCGGCGCATCATGCTGGTGGCTTGCCAGTAAGAGGGAATTGGTGTGATTCTACACGGTTTAGGTGGAATGGGAACCGAAATAGTTTTCGGGGGAACTAAATGTTGCTTGGTTACAAGCGAGGAGATATAATTTAGATAAGATATTACCGAAGCGGTTTTTTTGAGAAAATGTATGCGGCTCGATGTAGTTGATGGAGATGGTGAGTATTTCGTTGTAAATTTGAATTTTACAGAGTATGATTTTCGGAGGAAATTAGGATTGCTTGGTCGCAAGCAAGGAATATAATTTAGATAGAGAATTAACCGAAGCGATTTTGGAAAATGTATGCGGCTCGGTGTAGTTGATGGAAATGGTGAGTGTTTCGTTGTAAATTGGATATGCGTTTATTACAGCTTGGGAAATGGGTTCTTGGCAGGTTGGGGATGTATGGAATTACGGATTTGGGGACGGATGCTGTTGCATATTGGGATGTGTTTTTGCATGTTGGAAACACGCGTTTTTTATATTTTAAGAACTTTTTTATATACAAATTTGTCGTACATAATGCGTAAACAGGCAGTTCAGCAGAAACTTTCTAGCATGGAATGTTGAATTACTCATGAAAATCGAAAAATAATGTTCTAAGCCCCAAAATGTCAGTAAGAAAACGTTTTGACATTAACGATCTTTTCTATATATGCTAGTCCCTATAGCACATGTTTTTTAAAAAGTACTCACAAATGGGACGGCATGTCGTAACTGTGGCCCGAATATCAATCAATCCGAAAGCATTAGAGGCATAGATCCGCCTCAATGGCTGAGTTGATGAGGAGGTTGTGTCTTGCGTTTGACTGTGCGAACCTAGATTCAACTGACGACTCTTGCTATTGTGCAGTTCGGGACATTTACTGAGTGGTAGTTAAGGTCCCAAAGTCCAGCCGGCCGGCGAAATACCACCCCATTAAGATATGGGTTTCGTGAAATGGTTGGGAGATATATTTTGGAGCTTGGTTGCTGGAACCTATCGAGTAAAAAGGAACCCCGGGGCGCTGACTCAGCACTATAGGTTCGCCTTTTCTGGGAGAAGTAAAATAGAAAAACACGGTTGTTTTGTTTTGCTTATATTATATTTTAAGAGACATGGGCTTGCAATGACTGAGTTTTGACAATCAACTGACAAATAGTGGATTAAGAGTGTTTTATTTTGTCGCGAATATAATTCACATTCTGTAGCAAATTAGGGTTCGCTAGAGAGGTGTAAGCGCCGTTGTGAAATTGCAAGATCTATCTAATGGCCTTGTGGGGGTTCTTTAAAGCATTCCCAAAGAACCACCCATTTCCCTTAAATCAACCTGCCTTCCCCTCACTCAACAAAGCCACTTTACTTACCTGCAATCGAGCAGCGTAAGCTACCTTTTATTAGCTTTCACCTGAAAGTAAAACCTCACCAAAGTCATGCATATCAATTAAATTATTCCGTTCATAATACATGAACCATATGCCAACCCGATCGGCTCAGCTCGTCTGCTAGCATGATGGGTAAACACACGCCAATCTTTCACCGTGTTCTTGTTCCAACAATCCGTTGGTCCATAAAAAAGGCATGCCGGGCAACTTGTTTGCTTGCACATTTGCAAGCCAAATTTCCGACGATGATCACCTAAACCGATAGCTGATCATCGAGTTGGACACGATCATAATTGTTGTTTAAACAATCCAATCAACGGCCGTGTCCCAAGATCGGTTTTCCCAAACCAAACACACAGTAACCTCACTGTGTTTATTTTACCTACCATTCATTGGTCCATGGCCACCCTGGGTAAGTCGTATGCTTGCACATCTGTAAGGCAAATTCCGCATGAACGGTCATCCAAGCAACGAACGATCATCGAGTTTCACACGACCCATAATTGTTATTTAAAGAATCGTATCAATGGCCATGCCCTATCATGCTTTCCCAAACCAAACATACAGCCATCCAGCCTGGTCCCTTGCCATCGTTGGCGAAGTTTCTGTTGACTTAACATCAACAAAAATATCTATCCTCCATCGTTCACCAGAGCAGTACAGCCAGCCTCCATTCGCGATCATCTATTTGATCAGCCGGATATTTGAATTTCCTTTTGCGCACCCTTCGCATCTCATTTGTCTTGGTTTCTAGCGAACGGGTTTTCATCCAGACCTGTACGGTCACCACAGGGGAATTCTTCCAAAAAACCACAACCGATCGTTCATTGGTCATCACCAAAGAAACGATCCGATTCGGCTCCTCCCATATCGATGGAAATTCACCACCACTGCAGCTAAGGGATGTTGAGTGCAGCAGCCACTCGGGGAGTCAAAATTCATCCTCCGTGGAGTTCGCTTTCCGTTCCGCAAATTCTCGGTTTGAGTTCGCTAATTCATAAGTACTAGAAAAATCTTTTTTTGTCATTTCTTGTTCTGACGATTCCACGGCGAATCGAACGTTTAATGAATAAATGAGCAGTGGCGCGATTAGTTCAATTCGACTTTATAAAGTGCTTTGACTTTCTTTGAATAATAATATGTGCTTTTAATCACAACTAACATTTGTAACTTCAAACAGAAAAGAAATTTGTAACAATAAATAAACAGTGCTCAACACCAACACAAAGCGTTTTATTCTTTACTTCTTCTGGACGAAAAGCTGCTGGCTGCAGGACGACTGTGCGCAGCTCGAAGGAATTTCGGATGTGTCGATAGTGGAGTATCATCAATAAAGGAACTCAAGCCGTGTTTCACTTCTACCATCTTCTCTGGTGCAGTTATTGTTTTTGTTTTTTTCAACAGTGGAGTTTTTATTGATCCCGTATCATTGCCGATAACAAATAAAACCCCACAGCCTTATTGGGCACAAATAAACGGAGTTCATTCGAATGACATTTCATTTTCGCGCCAATATCTTTTATAGAAACATTGGACCACAACGCTTAAGGAACTGGCAATCATTGAAATTCAGTATACAACATCTCCATCGCATTTCAAGTGTTATGTAATTTTATTGAACGATTTAATTTAAGTAATATAGTTAAGGTATTTAATTAATTTATTATTAGATTGTAAGTGAAGAGACTTACTTGGTTGACCGTGGAGCGGTCGCTGTAGCTGAGCCGTTGAGCTTTGTGCTCCCCTGTTAAGCTTGTTGTTCTTGTTGTGGTGTTGATCTGTTTCCCAGATTTGTTATGAGATCAGAAACTTTCTCCTTCCACTCGGGCCGACTTTTCTTGTCTTTATTTAACTTTTTGACCTCTCTTACAGACCGTTTGCGACTGAAGTTTTACGGCGAGTGTCGAATTGCGAATTGTTTTCGCCGTTGACGTTTATTTTTTATTCGGCGCCAACGCTGTTTTTTATTAATTTTCTGCCAAGTAGAATTTGCACAAAGTAGTTTATGCAAATTAGCTACTTGACGATTTGTCTTCCCTTTACAGGTAGAGAGGAGGAATTTGCGAAAGGGAATTAGTGGGTGTTAGGCGAGTACATGGACGCGAGGTCCGTAACACAAGTATCTGATATCATCTATACGGAGTACTGCACACCGTTGTCTTAAGATTCATAATCTGTGTGAATCACAAGAATAGTTTCATATCTAGATTGCAACGGCAAACGTCAGCAATTTGCAGTCCACAAAGGTTGCGAATGGTAATACAACAGTGGACTAGAACCGTCTCTTCCGAAATTAATTTCTAAACCAAAATTTCAGAAATACACAGATATTTTATTGCCTAGGCCTTTAATATTACACAATTATAAATAAAAGCTAACATAAATAATTACCAGTTTGACCTTAGTCGTATTTTGTCATATTTTCAGATATTTTTTCAAGATCAACTACCATGGAGAACATTATTGAATACTGCACGCTGCCAGCAATCAGTACATTTCCCCAATTCAATCGACCTACATCAATCTCATCGCCCTTGGATTTGTCGTTACGCTCATCATCAGTACCAATTACTCCACCATCAACACCATCTCCACCAAGGAAACGTATAAAAATCCTTGAAGAAAAAACTATCTGGCGGCCGCATAACATGAATTTCATGGATGAAACACCTTTCACACGACGTAAGCTAGAAATCCCCAACAACGCACCCTCATCATTTTCTCCCTCCATCCAACAACAACACACAATGGATAATATATGTCTTGGAAATAAATCCGAAGACGTGGGGGCCGACACCGACCAGTCAGTAAATATTTTCGATGATGAAACAATTATTTTAACGGAAGACGAAAAGGACAGTGGACATGACTCAAACGATGAAGAATATGTAGACATTCTGGGCAATGATGATGAAGAGTCTACGCAAGAAAGTCAATTGCCCCCCAAGAATCAGGAGCAAACTGTTATAAGTTCACCCAATGTATTAACAAGAGACAAATTGATTTACGAAGACGAAGACTTACACCAGAAGGCAGTCGATGGGTTTGCCAAATTATTTGTCAAGGACTTTAAGACAGACTGCCCAGTGGAACGGAAAGAATCACCAACCACCAGTACAGTTCAGGAAGAGCTTATAAGGGTGTCTAAAGTTGAAAAAAAGAAAATTAAAATGAGAAAACAGTCGTCCTTGGATGAGGACAATACGAGTCCTGTGTCGGGGACAATTATTCGTAAACTGCGCGACGATGAGGAACTAGTTGTTCGTAAAGGTGACATAGATCCGGCGTTCAATGTGGTTGAAATCACTGAAGAAGCTAAGGCGATTTTGGCCAGCATCGATAATAAGATCGGGGTGTACTTATGTCAGCTTTGTCGGACTTTGTACGACGATGCTTTTCAACTGGCGCAACACCGTTGTCCTCGAATCGTACACATTGAGTACAAGTGTTCTGAATGTGAGAAGGTAATTCTTTTGGTCAGTTTCTTGCTCAAAGCTCTTCCTAAGCAAACCATTTGTAGGTGTTCAATTGTCCGGCTAATTTGGCTTCACACCGTCGCTGGCACAAGCCGAAGATTGAATCGGTAAATAATGCACAATACAGAAAACGTTACTCTGAAAACGGGGATGGCGACAAACTAGGAGACAATGCAGATACTCTCGGAGAAAATGTCTTCGGTTGCAACCAATGCTCAAAAACTTTTAGAAGGTAGGTCAAAGATTCGATGCAAATTGTTCAACAAACCCTGAATTTTGATTCTTTAGGCACGCTTACCTTAAAAAACATCTGACATCACATCAGTTGATAGATGAAATCAAAACTTCAGAATCTTTTAAACAAACGCCGATGGTTTTCCACCATAATCTTGTGCCCAATTATCCGTATCACCAAGGAAATCAGCTTCATCAGGCCCAAAATCACCTCCTACACACAACCAAGTCATTCACAACCCAGCCAGGAGGAATACGCTTGCCTAATCTATTTACAAATTTCGACCAACGCCGGTTCCATGCTCTGAGCGATTTGTACCTGTCCCGGCAGCTAGATCAAGCGTCGGCATTTCAATACGTGCATAATCAGAACCTTTGCGGACTGCCCTTAAATCCGATGGTTCCACCGTTAATGCAAATGCCTGTAAAATGACAAGTCTTGAGGCCAGTGCCTAGAATAGCACTGAATAGTAATGCCACCATAACTACAGCTACAGCAGTCAAGGCAGCTAGTGGCGACTTATCGTTGGCCGTACCAAGACCGCCTTCTGATTTGAGTACAATGCCATGGACGAGCAACACTGTGGATTTCACAAACTTGTGATCCGGGAACGGTAACACCTCAACTAAGGCTGCAACGGTTCGATGTTTTTCGTCGTTTTATTTAATTTAATTAATTTCAGCTTTTGCGGATGGTTTTGTTCTAATGTACCTTTAGTATGAGATATAAGCATAAATAAAATTGTTAAATCGTCTGAAAAAAAATGGATTTTTAAATAATGTTAAAGGAAGTGGGAAAGGGTCACAGGTATGCAGGACTAATTTTATATTCGCCGACTAAGTTGTTGGGCTTCATAAGTTTAATTTTGATTTCTATGTCACTTATTTTATTGGATTTTGATTTTTTTAAATATGAGGGCCGTTAAATAAGTCCTTAGAACACCCAAGAGATGCCGCTCGTAGTATCGAAAATCGTTTGTTTTTAGTAAGCATTATTACTCACTAGACAGCTACTAGAAAAATTAGGTGTGAACAAAGTCTCAGCAAGATGGGTGCCACATTTACTCTCATTGGAGAGTAAACACAATCATTTCATTGGTTCTGATGCTGTTTTGGTATATTCCTGGGGAAGTCTGGACGAGTTTGAGACTGAGGAGGAAATATGTATACAGTACCGCACTCTAGAAACAAAGGAACAAGCAAGGCGGAGAATTTTTGAATACCAACAGGCTCCGAAGAAGGCGACGATGATGAAATTGGCCGGCGAGATGATGGCAACGATATTTTTGGATCTACGCGGAATCGCCTTCATCGATTACCTGAAATAAAAAACAATAACTGGAGTGTGGTTTGGACACAGGTTATCATTCTCATCGCCGCCATGGTATAACCACAAACTACGCACTCTTCGTAACAGGAGGAATAAGTTGTGGAACACTTTCCTAACCACGCGTTCTCCAATTGACTACTCCAACTATCCGGGTTACTTTTACCAATTCACCGAGCTTTACAGCTCCCTCTACCACGATTACCTTGCCAAAGCTCAATTCAACCTGATCAACGACCCCAAATCTTTCTTCCACTTCATCAACCACAAACGGAAATCGATGTCTATCCTACCTCCCATTTCTACGGCTCAACTACTACAAACGGACTCCCAAACCATATCCAATCTTTTCGCGTCCTTCTTCAAACTATCCTTCACGGACGACTCGTTCGAGCCTAACCCCTCCTACTTTACTGGCACGTCTGAATTCTCCCTCGGCCCTCTCATCCCTCTACACATTCAACAAAACCAAGTCAATAAAAAACTTGAAGAACTAAAAGACGATTTCAGTCCCGGCCCGGACGGGCTCCCTGCTATCCTCTTAAAAAATGTTCCCCTTCTCTCCCCCGCTCGCGTCAATCTTCAATCTATCCCTTGCACAAGGTCTATTCCCTGACTTTTGGAAATCCTCTTACATAACCCCCATACATAAAAAGGGAAAAAACGATATATCCAATTATCGTCTCATTGCCAAGCTCTCGCACATTCCCAAACTGTTCGAAAGTCTTCTATATGAGGCGTTATGTTTTCGCTACGCACCCATCATCTTTCCAAACCAGCACAGCTTCCTCTCAGACAGGTCCATTACCACTAACCTTGTCGAATTCACATCTCACACACTCCTTGCCCTAGAAAACGGCGATGAGGTCGATGTAGTCGCTACCGACTTTAGCAAGGCCTTCGACAAAATCTCCCATAAACTCATTCTCTTCAAGCTATCTTCCCTCGGTTTCGAACCCCTGCTGATTAAGTGAGTCTCATACACTCAGTTATCGAACCTGCCGCGTGCGATTTAGATCTACCCTCTCCGATCCTTTTTTTCCAACCTCGGGTGTCCCCCAGGGCAGTCATCTCGGCCCTCTCCTATTTACCCTAACCATAAACGACATAGGCTCTTGCATTAATCACTCCTTCATCTCGCTTTACGCGGATGATTCCAAAATGTTCAGAACAATCCACTCTCCCCTGGACTCCTCACTTCTCCAATCGGATCTTGACAGCTTCTCGACTTGGTGCCAAAATAACTGCCTAGAAATGAATATCGCCAAATGTCACACAATCACCTTCTCTCGGAAGAGTTCCCCCACTCACCCACGCTCCTACCTCTTACTGAACCAACCGATAACATCGGTTGAATTGATTCGCGATCTGGGCATCATATACGACAAGTAGCTCAAATTTACTGCACATATTGATCACATAATCCTCAAGGCCAACGCCGCCCCTGGGTTTGTCAAACGCTGGTCGAAGGAATTCCTTAACCCCTATGTCACCCGATCACTCTACACAACTTTCGTCCGGCCACTACTCGAATACGCTACTCAGGTCTTGTCCCCGTATCAAGTGACTCACATTCGCAGGATTGAGGCTGTTCAACGTCGTTTCTTGTGCTTTGCCCTCCGCGAACTAAACTGGAAAAATCCGCTGATTCGACCACCATACACAAGCCGGCGCCCTCTAATCAATCTAAACACACTTGAAGAGCGCAGAGTCAATGCCGACATCATCTTTGTCTATCGCCTTCTGTCTGGCTCAATCAATTGGCCAAGCTTGCTCTCCACTTTAACATTGCATACAAGCCCCCGTAACGTACGTAACCCTTGATTGTTTTACGTGCCCGCTCCTCACACTTCTTACGGGGCTAACGAACCCATCACGCGTATTCTACGACAGGCCAACTCTTTCCCCACCCCCTTCGATTTCAACATCTCCACTCCCGCTCTTAAACGACGCCTCAGAACAAACCCGTCCTAAATCCACCCCCTCCCTTCAATAACCCCTCTACCCTGCAATCCTTTTCTCTCCCTCCATCTAACTAGTTCTCCCCTACACCTTTCCAACCCCACCCACAACCCGCACCCTACTCCCTAAACCCCGCCCCCGTATCAGTTCGAACCCATGCCCTCCACTGTCGCACAAAGGCCGCGTTTACCACCCCCACATACACTCGCTCTTCCCTGGCCTCCTACCTCCCCTATCGCCCAGTAATCTTCAACTTTCCAGTTTTCTTCTCCTTTTTTTTCGATTGGATAATCGAATAAAGTCTTAACCACTACTCTAGATTTTAAGATAAGCTGTAAAGTTTTATGTTAAGTTAAATTTAAGCTAAATAAAAATGGGGGTTCCGCCTTCAATCAATCAATCAATCGCTATTACACACATTGAGTACAAAAATCAAGAAAAAACGTTCACGTTTCAAAATGTTTTTCTAAGGATTTATTGAACAATCGCCGTACCTTCGAATTTATTAAGACAAACATAATTCATTACATCTTTAGTTAAGTCGTGAATAAAATCGTTTGTATAATACGCGCCCACAAAAGGGATCTTTGATAATCTTAAAAATCAGCATACATCACAGGTGGAAAGGAAAGCTGTGGATTGGGAAAGTTGGTGTCGATGTAAAGGGCCTTGAAAGCACAGAGATTGTAACCGAAAAGGTGCAAATGGCCTAAGAGAGAGAGAGAGAGAGAGATACATGCTTGTTCTGTTTGATTCAAGAAAAATTCTCTTCGTTTATGTGTCCCTCTAAATAGGAAGTTTGTTGGTGTACATTTGATTTAGAGGGCAGCAACTCTCAACTTCACTTGAACAATGTACGAGGGCAGTTTGATAACTCAGTGACTTATGAAATTCCCGCACAGTAACTTTAAATGCTCCCGTCAAGTGACATCTATAAATAGACTACTCTCGCCGTTTTAGTAAGCTACTGTTTACCAGCTACTGAAAGCAGACAACCTCGTGAATTTTAACAAAAACGGAAAAAAGTGAATTTCATCTGCTGATTAAGCATGATCAAGCAAAATACATAAATTAGGCTACGCACTGCTACCCCATCCATCATATTCTCTAGAATTAGCCTCCTGCGACTATTTCCTGTTTCCAAACCTGAAAAAATTGCTGGGCGGTAGGAGATTAGGTTCAAATGAAGAGGTCATCACAGAAACTAACGCTTATTTTGAGGGACTTGAGGAAATCTATTATTTGGAAGGAGTCAACAGATAACAAAGTGTTCAGTTTTGCGAATGATTACGCTTGTCTCGTCTTTTTCGAGTGATCAACATCGCACCAGCTGAGATGTAGTCGGATCGACTCTCTGAATCGGGATCTGGATAAGGTCCTGCTGTGGGGAAAGGCCAATCTCGTCGAGTTCAACGAAGACACAATATACAGCATTCACAAAGAAAAGTGGATCATCGGTTTGTGCCGGTTCCGCCAAACCCCACGGCCCACTTACCTGAAAAAAACCCCATATCCGCAAGTCAATTACCATTGTCTCCAGCCAATGCAATCGCATTGGCACCTGAAAATATTTCCTCTTCCAAGGACATTAATGCATACAAGCATTACATAAAATTCCTAAAAAGAATTGCATCTACAAGGGCATTATTCATTCATACATTACCAATACATCTCTGCTTTAGCGACCCAAAAACCGAATTTCCAATTAGTGTAGATATTCACACTATAACTCGATGCAGCCGTCGCCATAGATGCCATGCATAATTGACACAGATGGTATACACAACCGTCATTGTGTATCCATATAAATTACTTTCCGAAGACTTGCAACTATTGATTCAGTTGCAAGCACTTCTCGCGGAAATATTTCTTTGTTTGAACCTTCAAACAATCACCAACGCCACGTTTTGCCGTCGGATCGGATTCAATAGCATAAACATATGCAAACAAAAGAATCCGATTCTCCCAGTCGGCAGAGAGACGATATACGATCTCTATTGTATGAATTATCGCAATCCCTTTTAGCATCTAATGAGTGGCTGCTATTTAGACAGCTGACCCTCATTACCGAAAGATGCCGTAGGTCGAAAGGTTTTTCCTCGATTCAGGTTCTGTTTATCCTTGGCTAAACGCATCGATGAACACGGTGATGTGTACGAACACACACATACAACATCGCGTCCCCGAGATCGCCTTCCAGTGGTCACTGGTCAAAGGAAATTTCATTTCCTTTTCACCACACCACCAAAAACACACCCCAAACGATCGAATATCGTTGAGTCTGATCCCAACCATTGAACGGAGCGGTCGAGCCGTTCATCATCCCTTGTAGGGTGTGCTCGGAGTGCACACTCTGAAGTTGTATTTTAACATCCAGAAACCGCTGGTCGGTTTTTCTGCTGCACCCCGTGGGGCCGCGGGGATGCATCAGTCCCAGAGTCTATTCTCAATCAGCAGGAGTGCCCTCTTTGTGTTGTGTACGTGTCCCGGAAGTATAATCCAAATCGTGTATATCCGTCGTGAACGTTTTAAACCTAACTTAGCATAACTCTACATGAACTTGTAAAATGCGACAAAGACTTAATTTAATTTAGTGAACGTTCATTATATGTTTTAAAATTAATACAAATAGTTTTACACCAATTAAGAACAATAAAGTAACCTTTTAATAAATAGACAGTACTCAGTGCATTTTATTTTCAAGCTGCAGTTCCTGGGTGTTTTCTTTTATACTTTTCACTCGTGCGACCAGTGTTTCGATCTCTCAGCAGTGCACCGACCGGCGAACAATTCGTGGGACGAAGTGGAACCCCGTGCCATACGCCGGCACAACGACTTTGCTTTCCGCAGGTTCCACAGCTGATGATGAATGGCCAAGCCCTCGAATCTGCGGAAAGCTTGAAATTGCTCGGTGTCCCAGTCTGTAGGAATGTCTCGTGGCGTAAACCCGTGACTAACATCGGTAGGTCCCCCTAAAGACAACTGAGTTTTCTTTTTAGAGCCAAGAAATATTTTACTCCGGCCCAACTCTTTCTCCTGTATAAATCGCAAACTTGATCCACGTTCGAATATTGCTCTCATGTTTAGAGCTCTGCTCCTAAACAGACCCACAACCTACTGGAGAGCATACAGAGACGAGCGATCCGCCTGATCGAGGACACGGCGCTGACGTCCAGACTACAGTCACTATCACATTGAAGGCGCGTAGCCGACCTCTGTATGTTTTACAGATATTATCACGGGTACTGTTCTTCGGAGATTCGTGGTATTGTTCCACGCAATTCGGTTTAAATGCGCTTCACAAGACAATCCGGTGCATCGCACCAATTTGGGGTTTATCTCCCGACGGCGCGAAGATCTTTGCATCAGAACTCGTTTGGATACAAAGTGGGAAAGCTGTGGAACTCCCTCCCCGCGCGAGTTTTCCTGGAGCGTTACAAGCTGCAACTGTTCAAAAGGAACTGCAATAGTTATTTGGTGACATCTCGGGGCGCCAACTCGGTGCTATAGGTTCGTCTCTCTTGAGAAAAGTATAATATTGGGTTTGTACCATATGAAATGTCCGATTATATAGTAAAAAAAAAATTAAAAGTCAATATTATTTTTCCGTAAATTTTTATTCAACCAAACTAGAATCCATTGGCATCTATGACATTCTTCCAACGTGATACAAGGTCAAATATTCCTTTTTCGTGGAAGTGATAACTTTTTGAGGCAATGAAATCTTCAACGACTTTTATGACATCTGCTCGGTTCCGGAAGACCTTCCGCCGACAAAATTAATCCATGTTGCGGAAAAGATGGTAGTCCGTTGGGACATGTCAGGAGCGTACGGCGGATGTGGAAGAATTTCAAATCCCAACTGTAACCGTTTTTGCACCGTTACTTGCGAGGTATGGGGTCTAGTATTGTCACACGAAAGGATCGGGTCGCGCCTATTGACCAACGTAAGTTACTTTTCGGCCAATTTCGCATGCAACATGTCGATTTCCTCACAATATTTTATAGCGTTTATCGTTTCTCCTGGTTGAAAAAAATGAAAAGTGGATTGGTCCTTTCGATGTCCACAAAATTGTCACCATAACCTTTTTTGGGTGAAGGTTTGGACTTGGGGGTGTGTTTTGGTTTTTCGCCTGCAGCCAACCACTGCCCAGGTCTTTTACCTTTCCATACAAACGTCGTATAGTGCTAGTTTACTGCTACATCCTCAAATGCGCCATTAATGTTTTTCATTGCCAATGACGCATTATGTCCAATTTAAAATTCATAAAGGAAGAGGGTTCAAATTTGAATTTCCGACAGCATGGTACACAATTCTTAGAAGAAAAAAAACGGTACTTGTATTGAACCCTAAAATTCTCACACGTCAAGCACACATACCACTTTACTTTATAAAAAAAGATAATTTAACGTTCTGGCACAGATATTCACTCGAGAACTTCTTATTTCCGACTGAGCGAAAATCGGGTATTTCATGTGGTAGAATCCACTATATTGAAGTATACGAGTATCTAAAAGAGATAAAAGCGAGATCCGGTCTCGGCCTATTTTAGCAAGTCTCTCCACCGGTATCCGATCCTTATCGAAGACTTGTTAAATTGTCCATAATAATTTGTTTTTTCGGGCAAGGTTATTAGCCTTGCGCCAGTAACTATCCTCTACTCATCCTTAATATATCTGGCACTCCTTTATGTTTGCTGTCATGGGAGTCATCATTGTTGAATATTCACAAGTTCATATTGATAGAGCATACTCCTCATAAGCTTTACTTGACGTACGTTGGCCTTTGAACTGTTTTTTTTGAATTGGAAGCAAAAAAGGGTTCGTAACATCCTCGTCGTTAAAACAGCAAAGTCATTTACACTATACCGAAATGAAACCTGCCTAATCATGCTAAGATCCAAACAAGCATGATCCATAACTAATGATATTATATGTGACATAATGCAGCAGTTACGACGAGACGGGACTCCGTCCCACCCCGCGACGGAATATCTAAAAGAATATTCCGCGGGGATCTACGGGAATATGTGCTGGCGGAAGGTGGTTGTAGTGGGGAAAAGCCGGCATACCTCTAGATCGATCCAGATGTATCTTTTCGAGATTTCCACCTTCCTACCGAAACCAAAAACAAAAACGACCGATAAATAAAACGTAATAATACCGCTTTAACATAGCATTGGTTGCAAAACGACCCGATGCGATTAAATATCAGTAACGACCTCTTTTATAAATCGTTAAATCTTACTTGTAGGTCTAATAGTTTATTTGTATCGTAATTCAACAAATTAGATTTGCCAAATTGGTGTCAAGCAACACCTCGAAGACTCCATACTTATCCATTGTTTGTTGCTATGGTGCTTGAACTACCATAAGGAAATACATCACTAAGGTCTCTAATTGTTCATCGCCAAATTGAATGTCATTAAAACCTATAAAGAGGTCTCCGACTAAAAACCCTCTGAGTAAAGACAACTGCCTGTTAAACTAAAATTAAGATTGCAATTGAATAATAAATTTGAAAAGACCAAACAACCTTTCATTCCTCTCACACAGTTTAACATATGTACTCTATGCAAAATCAAACAATTACCAGGACCTGCTGTTCTGTCGCAATCACAATCAATTATTTAAATATTTCATTACTTATCGCATTAAATACTGTTTGCAAATCGCACATTTAGTTGGCGTAGTATAGTTCGAGAATATACAATTGGAAAAGGACATTTCTATTACTTGGTCTGTAATTAACCATCCAGCGGAAGGGATGCCAAACCCAAAATCGATACATTGATGGATATCATAAATACTACACACAGGTAATATCTTTAGTGTTCAATCGCAGGACAATTGTCTTTGAATTGTTTATGCCCTTTCAAAAGTGTCACATGCAACCACAGTTTGTTGTGTAGAAGAGAACCAACTGTAGGGCAATAACACGGACTCATCCTAGTGCTGGCTTTGTGCACTACAATAGAATTTGTCACAGCAATCGTCAATGGCATTCTTTTTTATTTTTTCTCCTTCCAAAATACTCGGTTTCCTTTGAAGTTCCTAAAGAATAGGAAGGATCTTTGATTTACTCTCGACAACAAAAACAAACAGTCAACGTTGTAAGTGGTCAATTATTTTGTGCCTGCCGACAAATGTCGAAGGATGATGGACATGCAAGCTAAGAAGCGGATTATTAATGTCATGGATATTTTTAAATCACCAAGGATTTGTCTTTTTCTTTTTTGAACTTTACGTTAAAACATGTATTTAAGAAAATGGCAATTTCCGCGCTTGCAACTGGGCGTATTATCAGTTTGGGTATTTAAAGCACCTGTTCAGGAATTAAGTCGACTCTTTCAAGTGTTTTTATTAATAATCAATGTGATTCGTTATTTATAACCTAAACGTAGTAATGAATTATTATTGTGGAAAGTATATTACTTTTTTCAGAATAGATCTTAATTTGAACCCACATGCGAAAAAGTTGAAACCAAAATACCAACACATCAAACCACAGCCGCGTGTACTCGAGAATGTAGTAATTCGCTACATATGCTGTGATTCACACTCTATGCTCTGGTATACGGCTCTGATGATTAATTATTACCACTCTCTTTTGGTGTTTTGTTTTATGTCTTATCTGTTTTATGTTTTATCTAAACTGTTAGAACTACGCCTACTATTTTTATTGCATTTTTAATTGTAATTGCGCGGAGATAATAGGATTATAGACGACGAAGCCCATTTCAACTTGGATGAGTTTGACAGTAAACAGAATAGCCCCTGCTGGAACATTGAAGACCCTCAATTGATACACCAAAGACCACCACACTGCAGTAGATGCGGTGTGTGGCCTTTAGAATGGCGTCGTCATTCAGCCATTAGAGATGTAATACTGTTACAATTAGTGGTGGCCGTTATCAGGCCATGTTGGAAAACTTTCTTGTGGTTGAATTAGATCAATTAAGCCTGCAGAATATTTGGTTCCTACTTGACCATATTTTGGATGTGCTACATCATTTAGGAGAAACAGGCTGGCTCACGGTATCATACTTAATAGACGGTACTAAAATATGAAACAAAGGCGGGGCAAAGAAAACATCACATAGAGAAAGAAGTTCCACAGGGTGTGTGTTCGGACCACTCCTACAGAAAGTGATATATAAGGGGGCATAAGCAAATCACCAGGAGTAGAGATCATAGGCTATGCCGACGACGCGACGTAGTAATAATCACAACAGCAAAAGTACTCAAAAAAATCGGGGATAAATCAAAGTAAGCGATAAAAACCATTCGACAGCGGCTGAACTGGAACTAGCAGAAAACAAAACAGTAGTGGTACTGTTTTCCAGATGCAAAAAATTAGAACAAATAAGTTGGTAGTCATCGAATCTAGCTCTAATACACGGCGACACCACATGTGTTTTATGAAACACACGAACTATGAGTGGCAAAGAAAGAAACAATAACACACCCACTGTAATGCAAGGCGGCGTCTCGATAAAGTCGCGAGAACGGATCGTCTATAAATTAGTGGACCACCTTCTTGGAATTTATTCAACAAATTCCCATAATCCCGTTTTTTGAAGTACACAAAATCTTATTTGTGCTTCTTGGAATTTTTAAGTAAAATTTTTTACGAAATCTCTGTCCCCACAGATTATAAAAGGGCGGCGCATTTTAGTTTCGCGATCAGTCTAATGACGGTTGGGATAAATAACGCTGCAGCTCGACTTCACGAGATTCTAGTTGAAACTCCAGAGACACATGCCCCGAAGTACAACCTTGAAACGACCTATCAGATTCCCCTTGACGACTTCACTCTTCATCTCATTCGGGAGCGTAAAAAGCTCTGCAGAATGAGATATCGTCACCGCTTCACGCAAAGGGAGCCATTATTGCGATCCATTATTCACAACAATGGTACACTGATAAAACAAAGAATACAAAACAATCGTACCCGACAATTGGAAGACAAACTGAAGGGTATTCAGATGGACCAGAACATTTATAAAAATGTTAAAAAGATATGTCACTTCTCGTATCACTGGACCAATCATGCACAACGGTCTTGTTGTCAATAATAGCAATAAAGCAAAAATCGGCGTAGGGACCTTTGAAAGTAATCACAAGCTCACTCTCGAGGATGGCGACCCGTACACTAATGCAATAATTAGTTCAGAGGTCCACAATAAATTAGACAACTTTAACGAACCAATAGTTGTTTTTAACTCAGCTAACAGTGCATACTTCGACGACACACGTCATAATGACCATGGTTTCATCACACCAAATACCCTACAGAACCTAGTTACATATCGAAATCCTAAGAAGTCACCCGGTATCGACAACATGTCTTACCATTCGTTGCGAAGGGTTTCTGCTTTATTCTTTATTAAGCTCTCCATTCTGCCCAACCATGCCTACAACATGGGATACGTTCCTCAAACTTGGTATCATGCTATTGTTTGTCCAATAGCAAAAGTTGGGAAACCAACGTATCACCCCTCAAGCTTTCGTCCTATTTCGCTCCTCACTTGCATCAGCAAAATATATGAAAAATTCATATACGAGAAATTAAACAACTTTATCAGTGCCAGGAATCTAATACCTGATTTCCAATTTGGATTTAGAAGAGCGCACAGCACCACTATGGCTCTCAACATATTTCAAAACCAGGTCTGCGTGCGCCTTTTTAATAAGGAACCCACCATTGCGATGAGCTTGGACATTGAAAAGGCTTTTGACACAACCTGGATCGGAGGTATCGTTTTTAAATTACTGAATACTGGCCTCAGTAAAATGCTGTGTACTATCATCTACCAGTTCGTTCTTAGCAGAACCTTCCAAGTTCGAGTGAATGGAAACCTTTCCCGAACTTTCAACGCCGCTGCAGGCGTACCACAGGGCTCCATTCTAGGCCCCATCTTATTTAAAATCTCATCATCATCATCATCATCAGCACTACAAGCGGGAACTGGTCTTAGCCTTATTTAACAAGTCCTGAGGCTTGTTAAATTTTCCATGATAATTTGTTTTTCCGGGCAAAGTCATTAGTCTGGCCCCAGAGGCTCCCCGACGTGGAATCGAACCCTGGTCTCCCGCGTGACAGGCGGGGATATTAATCACTATACTATCGAGGAGCCCGATTTAATATCACCGCCGCGACAGGCTTACCACAGGGCTCCATTCTGGGCATCTTATTTTATATCTACACCTCAGATATTGCTCGTCCTGCGGACGGGAGTGTACATCAGATATGCTATGCGGATGACGTTCTGGTGTACACGTCATCTAAAAGCCCAAAACTCGCAACAAACCAACTTAATCGTCATCTGGACGAACTGTATCAGTATTACAGTCGATGGAAAATTCGACTTAACCCATCCAAAGCACTAGCTATAATTCTGAGTAGTAAACACTCCCAACCCATTTGTCGATATTCACAGAATATTTGAATACAAATAGGAGGTACTACGATTAGACCACAGGACAGGATGAAATATCTCGGGGTCATCTATACCCCAAAAATGAATTTCATCAAACATATGACCCACATTCTTCAAAGGGGCCTCAGTCGGTCTAAGCAATTGCACAACATTTTGAAGTGGAGCAATTAAGTTGATACCAAAGTTAAGCTTCTCTGCTATAAGCAGCTAATCCGCTCGTAATATCGTACGCCTTTCCCATATGGTCCTGCATATCTTCGGCTCAAATGGAAAGACTTCGAGTTTTCGAAAGAAAACTCCTCAGAAGATGCACCAACCACTCTAGAAGGCCTAACGGTCGCCATTACCCGAACTCTCACCTATACGAAGATGCCTCCATTACCCCTATCGACGAGTACTTGCTACAATTAGCATACAAGTACCTCGAAAGCATTCAGAACAGCGAGAACCTACTTGTACGGGAGTCTTGCGTTCTTGACCCTTCTCTCTCTCAATCTCTTCGGATCAGACCACCACAATTTGCTTTTCAATACAAAACTGAAGAAAGCACCCTTCCCAACAACATTCTCTTTTATAACAGAGGATTGCTGGACCCATCCCACAGGGTATACTGCTAACATACCACACGCGCGCACGCACGCATAGTAGAAGACGGCACAAACACACACACACACCGACCAAAGCGCAGATCATCAGACGTGATCTGCGTTTACTACACCACTCAAGAGTTACCGGTTGTACGATTTCTTTCCCACCATCCTTCCATCCAAGTAGTTAGAGAACACCTGAACTACGACCGGGAAGAAACGCGCACCGAAGAAGAGCTCCTGTGCTTGAGTAGGGCTATCTCCCACAGAGACCGGGACGATAGTATTGGACAGCGTCAACAGTTCTGGTGGTTGAATGGCATATAAAGACCTGGATACCAATGTCGGTATAGAATCACACTATCCTCAGCCAGCTTACATAGACTTAGCTTTTCTAGAATTAGGGTAGTATAAGATTTAAGTTAAGTTAAGTTGTGCTTTTAAATAAAATTAAAAATTAACAAAAAAAAAAATAATAATAAGTAAGTTAAATTTTAAGAAAAAAAAAAAAAAAAAAATTCAACACAAAGTTTTTCAATAATTTCTTTGTCTTTTAAATAATCATAAGTCCTGCCACAAAGTTCTGTCGCCGAGACAAGATTATACAATTGTTAAGTAATGTTTAGCTTAGAGCATCTGCGAAGGACCAGTAAGATATAATATAAGATAATTAAGCTAGAATTTAAGCACTTTTTGTCTAGCACATAAATTAGAAACTAAGAATATAAAACGAAATAAAAAATGTTGTAAAAAGGAAAATGAAAGAACACCTGAACTAACCCTGTCCACACCATTCTTAGATACCTTCCCCCTTTTTTCAGATATCTCGAGACCAAGCCCAACATCCTCACGGATGTAGGTGATTCTGGTTATCCCAAGATGACCAGAAAACAGAGACAAGTTGAAGGATACATCTATCCTTGTCTCGCCACCCATTCTTTTTTTGTTTCGCGATCAATAAAGTTCCAGAGGCCGAACCCATGGCCGTTGAGTTCGAATCCGGAGGTCGAGATAACGGCCGCAAAAAAACAAAGTCAATTTAGGAACTGATAGCTTTGCTTTTTCATTGCGCACCCCACTAAGGAGACTAGCAACCTTGAACCAACCATCGACACCCCACTGAGGTAAGCTAAACAAACTCAAAAAATATAATCCTACAATTAGATGCTCACGACGGTTAAGTACAGGATTGTCTAACTAAAGCTAGTGCTCTTTACCACTATTTATGAGAATTACACCCAATAAGCGACTTAAAAATCATTTAACTGACCACAATAGATGATTTACTTATTTGTATAATTTATTGATTGACCTGAAAAATACAAAGAGTACATAACTTAATAATCAGCCACAATATCAATAAGCGGCACAAACAACAACAGCCGCAATAGCAAGTAGCGAAGGGAACCTCAATAGTTGTAAGTAGAAAAAGAGTAAGAAAATTTAATAAAGCCTTAGTTCTTATTCCATGTACAAAGTGTACATAAATTATTATTCAACCATAAAAAAAACTGACGCTATCGAAATCTTGCAAGAATTGTATGTGATTGATGAGGCTTTGCTGATACGTTTCCAAACGCTCGCAGTATGAGTTGTCAAAGTGTCAAACACCACAAACGTATTCTACAATTTTACGGTGAAGTAAAATTATTGTATACACTTAGAATTTTACAGGCAAGCCACCACAAGCCCGTCAGGCTTCTATGGAACTTCTACGGAACTTCTACGAATGAAGGTGAAAATGCCTAAAAAGCTGTTTGAGATAGATTTTTTGATGAACGACTTCTAAGAACATTGTTTCGTAAGAGCGTTGATCAGGACGCAAAAAGCATTAGCATGACATTTGTTCTAGATAGGAATCATTGGAAGACTGGCTGCAGGTGGTACAACCAATAGAAATAAGTAGGAAACTAGGAGAAGCGATGCAAATTTTTATATTACGTTAGAAAGAAAAATTCAAATTGAACTTATTGATAAAAAGTCAATTTCCAATAAATTTGCAGTAACCTTACAGGGATACCATGTTCCCAAATAAAATAAGTAACCCACTGCATGAGGGTCCTACATTACAGATTTTATTATTAAACTTTTACGAAAGATTTTTTGGACAGTAATTTGTAAAAGAAGACTCAAGGCACATACCACTACTGTTACGTTACAGAAATACACATAATTTGTTTACTGTACAACCTTAAAATTGCCTCATATGATCCCTCTTCTGTAATGTTATAAATAAGCTCACCTGTGTTGTATCCAAGTGTAACAGTTTTCTTCTGTGTACTCACCAACTTCCATCAAAACTTTGAAAGCTGAATTAAGTACACCAGGCTTTCGCTTTTAAAAATTTGAAAATATATAAGCTCATATAAAACTTTGGCTTGGTAAAGCTTTCATTGGGTAAAGTTTTCGGGAGAATGAGGCTTAGAAAACAATTAAAAAATGATAGACAGCACATGCAGAAACCAATTCAACCTTACAAGCCATAAACGACATCTGATTTTTGTCGATATAAAACTTTTGCGAATTATAAACAAAAGCAAATATTTGCTCTAACCTACCAACTTTCGACAGAAAGTAGCTGCATTACTTACTATACGGGTCCATTGGGTTGAATGTACAAATGTACAAGTGATAGGTGGAGTCCCAACAACCTGTCACCTAATGAAATACCACTCCATCAAGCTATCATTATCGGCACTACACCCTGGGTCCGGTCCATATCCGAGACTTGTTGAATTGTCCATAATACATCGTTTTTGCGGGCAAGGTTATTAGCCTTCGCCGTCCATCAAGCTATAGGCCCGTGAAATGATCGCCTTTAGGCGCTTGGCTGATGGACCGACTCGAGAAAAGGTTGGTTTAGGTGGTAGTCGGACCCAAGGTGATACAGCACCCCACCACGCCGTTCATTCCGCGATATCGTCAGGAGAAATCTTCGACTATCCCCGGACTGACACGGAGATAGGTCATAATGGTATCTTCTGAGATAAAGAATTCTAGAGGTAAACTAGTTTCCCTTTCGGATCTCCGGGGGAGACTACGTAAGGGGGAGCATCATGCAAATGTTATGATAAATAATGAGGTGGCGACCCAAGCAGTTGAGGCACAGTTTCTTCCTGCGTGCGACAGACTTCCGATGGACAGGTGTGGGGGATCGAAAACCCTCGCAAACGTAGATGTAGTGGTGTTTCATTTCATTTCATTTTTAAAACATTTTTTATTTTTCTTTTTATATTCTTAGTTTCTAAATTAAAGGCTAGCCAAAAAATGCTTAAATTCTAGCTTAATTATCTTATATAATAACTTACTGGTCCTTCGCAGACGCTCTAAGCTAAACATTACTTAACATTTGTATAATTTGCCTTTCGGCGACAGAACTTTGTGACAGTACTTATAATTATTTGAAAGACAAAGAAAAATTTGAAAAACTTTGTGTCAATTTTGTTTTATTTTTTTTTTTCTTAAAATTTAACTTACTTAACTTACCTACCTTTTTTCTTCTTTTTTTTTTTTAATTTAATTTAATTTTATGTAAAAGCACTTAACCTAACTTAACTTAAATCTTATACTACCCTAATTCTAGAACAGCTAAGTCTATGTAAGCTAGCTGATGATAGTGTGAGTCTATACCGACTTTGGTATCCAGGTCTTTATATGCCAATCAACCACCAGAACTAATGACGCTGTCTAATACTATCGTCCCGGTCTCTGTGGGAGATAGCCCTACTGAAGCGCAAGACCTCTTCTTCGGTGCGCGTTACTTCCCGCTCCTAGCACAATCGCCCGTCTACAGATGATCTACTTACATGATAGATCAGCGGAATTCCGGATCTATCCTGTATAAGCCCTTTCATATCCAAATCAAGGAACGCCTCTGGTGGAACAAACCCGTTGCGACGAACGTTCTCATAGTACAGGGTATTTGGATAATAGGCACCGAAAATTAGGCCATTGGACGAGCTTATTGCTCTCACAATATGTCGTCTGATTAATTTAATCATAAAATTATCCACCCTATTTATGTACGCTTCATTATATAAAGTCTCATTTGAGTAATACTTTTTATAGTCCGATTCCGGTGTCCGATATAATCTGAGACAACTTCTGAGACACTTCCTTTCGAACACCCGAATCTTTTCCATCAAATTTGGACCTATGTTAAACCATACTGGACAACCATATATGAGCATTGGCCTGATTAGTGTCATGTAGCATATGACTTTTACCCTGCTGTCAAGTTGGCTACTGTGAAATAGCCTCATTGTCATAGCAAACGTTTTTCTAGCCTTGACCAAAGCCGCCTCTACATGTCTGTTGAAATACAGATATTGGTCTAGCCAGATGCCCAGGTATTTAACTAAACTCTTGGTTTCCAGTTTATCTCCATGCGGTCCCACGACAACTAGCTTTCGCCAGTTTTTCCTTGTGTCGTTCGTGGCTTTATATAATGGAGTTCTAAATAGGATGGTTTCACATTTCTGGAAGTTGATCTTAAGTTTCCAGTCGTCGCAATAGCGCTGCACGTTGTTGAAGTCCCGCTGTATTAAACAATTTATGATCTCAACTTTCGGAGCTGTTCTGTAAATTATGAGATCGTCTGCGTACGCAATAGCCTGCGGAAGTGCATCCAATAAGTCGCTAATGTAAATGTTAAAAAGAATCGGAGAGAGTACCGCACCCTGTTCCAAGCCATTCTTGATATTATACGTTTTATTAGAGGTCACATTACCATTTTTGACCACGAACTTCCTGGCCTTTAACATATCGTAAAGTACATATAGTAAAGGCGTATGTATGCCATGTCTGACCAGTTTGTAATACAACCCTTCGATCCAGACGGTATCAAAGGCTTTTTCCAAGTCGATCAGACAGGCCCCTGTGCATTGGTTCCTACATTTATTCCATTGTATGTCAGAGACCAGTTTAGCTGCGACAGGTGTGGTTTCATGACCCGCCCTAAAGCCAAACTGGTTATTTGGAATAATGCTGTTGTCGTCTACCCATTTTACTAGAGCTTTGTTAATGGGTTATTCGAATACTTTACTGATGCTTGGGAGTAAACTTATCGAACGCATGTTCATTGGGTTTGTACAGTCTTTGCCCTTTTTTGCGATGGACTGAATGATAGCCGTTTTCCAACGAGCGGGATAATGTGCATTATTCAACGCGTTGTTAAACAGGACTGTGTATACATCTATTGCCATTGGGGGTATGTTCTTGAGTACGATGTTAGGTACTCCGTCTATTCCCACTGACTTTTTGCTTCTTAATGAGTCGAAGATACTCTGGATTCCTTCCCTCGTAATTAAAAGGCTATTAGCCTCACCAGTGGCATTAATGTCAATTGACAGATTATCGTAACTGAATTCGGTAAAACCCTGGTTCTCCGATTGCCAACGTGAAATTTCATTTCGGAGGTGCAGGTGATTCAGTAACACTCTGTCCTCCAGGTCGTGATTTCGCCGAATGCTTTCATTCACCTTGTACATTTCCTGAAAGACAGCTCCCACAGCGTTCACCTTTTCCAAAGGATCTTCGACCACGAAGAGCTCACTGTTGAGGATAGCGTTCTCTGTATCTATGCCAATGTTGGTTAGCAGCTGCTTGTTTACATCAGTACGTGGAATTTGGAGACACTGAATCTCGTTTTGATTATTTCTCCTGAATATTTTATTTATTTGTGGGAACATATTCGGGTTATTAGTTTTTATAGCTCGAATTCTGTTGTTCCAATACAAATTTGTTGCTAATCTATAGTTAGCTTTAAGTAGTTGTTGGAGATTTTTTAATCGGAATTTCACTGATATTATCTCCTGGTCTTGTGTCTGCCTGTAAACTGTCTGTGTAATTGTTTTAGTTTCGATAGCCGTCTCCTCTTTTTCTTGTGGAGCGCGTTTATTGTTGCGTTTCTGTACATCTTAATGTGATCTGTAACAGTTGTTTTGGGAATTGTTTTGTCCATTGTTCGTTTTACGGTTTCGTCCATTTGTTGGATGAATTTGTCGATTTCGTCATTTGTCAGGTTTCTGTTTAATGGCAGATAAAAGTCGTTCGAACGGAGTTCTCTTGTTAATGATCTGGCGAACCGTGGCCATCGCATTGCCCCGTAGTTGTAGGGTTGCGAGATCACGAATTCTTCCAGATCTGCGAAATTGCTCGGGAGCTCTATTACTGCCGTGAATGCACAGTGGTCACTGTCGTAATTAACTGTCCGTAAACAGTTTGTGTTTCGTCTGTTGGTGTTAAGTAATCTCAGTCGTGAGTCGATTAGCAAGATATCTAAGAACGATCTACCTCTGGGGAACGATGGATATTCCGTGGCTAGCAGGTCAGTTCTATATTCAATATGAAACTGATCTAACCAACCAGCCAACTGATTTCCTCTGGCATTAGATATATAATTTCCCCAATTTGTATGTTTGGCGTTCAAATCTCCCCCTAGGATAAAGTAGTTTTTGCCCAAGTGCAATTGTAAGCATCGAAAGAGTGTCTCGAGCTCCGCTATAAATAGGTTATGTTGGTGCTCCTCAGGTGCATAGACCGCAATCGCATACAAGCCCCTTCCTTGCTGAAGGGGTATGCGTACGATACAGGCTTCCAGCACCCGGAACCTGCGCACTTCTCCACTATATATTACTTTATGATTGATCCCTTTTCTAATAAAGATTGCGACCCCCCCCCCCCCCCCCCCCCCCCCCCCCCCGCCCCTGAGAGGAGTTAGGTCGGTCTCTTCGTATAATATCGTAGTTTTTATGTCCTATCTTATGTCTCTGGTTTAACTTTGTTTCCCCCGCCAGAAGTACATCAGGTTGTTCCTCTTGCAACAGGTTAAAAAGATTGGCTCTTCTCTCAGTTCTTATTAGTGAATTTACATTCATGGCAAGAGCTTTTATTGATGTTGTGGTTAGAGGGTTTATATCGACTTGTTATTTAAACTGGGCAAATGCGAGTAGATCTCGTTTATTTGGCTTTGTAGCTGTGTCATCTGTCTCTGTAGATTGAGCAGGATTGCGAACACGTCTGCTTGCGGTGTTGTTTCCGTCCGTGTGGGAATATTTGTGGCTACCTGTGATGTAGCCTGGTTTGGTGTTCTCCCACCCGACGCAACTTGTGCGTACGACCGCTGTGATGTTACGTGTGTTGTTGTTGTACGAGCTGGCTCTGTGTTTTTTTGCCGATTCACGCTTCTTGCCATTATTTCTCAGAATTTAGGACAACCTCGATAATTAGCGGGATGTCCCTCATTCCGACACACTGCGCACTTTAGAAGGGCTTTGTCTTCTACCCTTTCTTTTCCCAGAGGGCATTCTTCTGCCTTATGGTCCTTTCCGCATTTTACGCAACGGCGCTGCATTTCACAGTTAGCCGCGGCGTGACCAAACCTTTGGCAGCGGACACATTGCAGGATGTCTCTGCCTTTTTTTAATTTGTCCCATGTGACCATTTGATGGTCCAAGACTGTAATTTTTCTTAGACCACCAATTCTAATGCTGGGTGTTAATTGAACCAAAAAGAAGGGTAGCTTGCGGTTTTCTTTTCTTGCCTTGGGTGTGGTGAATGATTTTACCGCGGTAAACTCGAGATCTTCGTGCTTCAGGTTTTGAAGCATTTCGAGCAGAGCCTCCGGTTCCATTTCAGGGTCGACACCCTTTAATAGAACCGTTACGCTCTTCGTTTGTTTTGGCGTGAACGAGTAAAATTCAGCGGTGGCTCTTTTTAAGACCTCTTTAATTTTGTCGTGGTCTGCCACCGTATATGTTTGAATGGCATGCCTATTACCCGTCAGTCTTTTAACTGCAAAATTATTTCCTATGGCTAGCTTACAAAGACTTACCAATTCCTTACAGTCAACATCTATTGTGTTGATTGGTGGCATCTTACATTTACAATTCAATTCAATTTTTATTTGGTAGATAATTACATTTATGATATATTTTACAACTAGTACTTAAGAGATTTAGGATAGCAATTCCTTTACAACTATAATATTAAATCTATATAACGACAATAGCACAATTTCAATGAATAGCAAATAATAAATTAAGGGAAAACTACAATAAAAAACCCTTATTTGAATCTTAAGACTAATATTGCACGAGCTTCCGGTTATTTTATATAACAATAACCTCGATATAATTTTCATAGACAGAGTACATATGTAATGATTTAGGATAACGCAAGACGGGAAACGAGAGTATTGTCAGAAAAAGAACAATTGACGAAGAAGTTTCGATTGAATTTGTCAATGTAGAACTCTACCTGTTTAACGTTAGCGTTTTCATGTAGTTCATGTGTCGAATAATGCCATGGCAAATTCAGCAACATTTTCAATATTTTATTTTGACACCTTTGCAATTTTATTTTGTGTGTGCGAGCACAATTACACCATACAGGGGCCCCGTACAGGAGTATCGCTTGAAAAATGGTTTTATATATTATAATTTTATTTTCGATGCTAAGCTTTGACTTTCTACACACTAATGGATACATAACTCTTACGACTTTGTTTATTTTGTCTATTGTGGTAGTGATGTGTTTTTGAAAGATAAGTTTTTTATCTAGAATAATACCTAGATATCTACAGTCTTCGGACCAATCAATATCAACTGCACACATACTGAGTTTAGTGCCATTTGGTAGGTAGCAGTGTTTCCTACATCTCGAAAACCAGACAGCTTGTGTTTTATTCCCATTTATTTTTATTTTCCATTTCCTGTAATACACTGCTAGTTTGTCAAGAGCTGCTTGCAAAGAGTTGTAGACATTAGTGAATAAAGCACCCGAAGAGAAAATGGCCGTATCATCGGCAAACATAGCTACCTGAATGTTTTCACCTAGATATGGTAAATCTGCGACAAACAATGTAAATAATATGGGACCAAGAACCGAGCCTTGGGGTACGCCATGGCGGATTTGGTGAGTAGAGGATATGTCGGTTCCTATACTCACAACATATTTTCTCGAACAAAGAAAGCTCTGGATAATTTTGATAAGCGGTATTGGCAGCTTAAGTTTTAGTACCTTATAAATCAAGGCATCGTGCCATACCGCATCAAAAGCTTTTTCGATGTCTAGAAGAACCAGTCCCGTTGACTCCTTGTCGATGAATTTACCAGCTATGTGGTTTTTAATGCGCAAGACTTGGTGGATTGTGCTGTGACCACTACGGAAACCGAACTGAAAGTTTGGTAAGATGTTATTGTCTTCCACAAAACGATCAATCCTTTCCTTAATGATTTTTTCGAAGAGCTTACTTAGACAGCTAAGTAGACTAATAGGTCTGTAGCTTTCGGGGCTGTTCTTCGGTTTACCGGGTTTCGGGATAGGTATTACTTTTGCTGTTTTCCAACAGTCCCGAAATTAACAATTCTTAAGACAAGCGATGAAAATGAAGGTTAAATAGTTACTTGCAGCAGGTGGATGTGCTTTGATTAATTTGTTGTTAATATTATCGAGACCCGCAGCCTTTTTTGATTTCGATTTTTTTATCAATTCTTTAACTTTGCTGATATTAGTTGCGTAAGTACTTTCAGCTGGTGTTTGAGAAAGTACATGGATAGTGTTAGCAACTTCAGCTTCAGTATACGCGTCGCTTAGATGCATAGATATGGAGTGGTTCTTACTAAACGTGTTAGCAAGTAGGTTCGATTTCTCCACTGAAGAAATAAACAACTTGTCGTGAACTTTAAACGGAGGAATACTTGACCCTCTCTTTTTCATAATTTTTGATATTTTCCAGAACGGATTGCTTGCTTTGTCAAGAGAGGAGGCTCCCGCGCTGGTCCATGTATCAGGACATGGGCCGGGTTGATATCTGGGCAAGCGGCACTTCGGGCAGCGTGTTGGTGCTCACTCTCTTGACTAGGATGCGGTTCCTTCCCTGGGCAGGCGGCGCTCCAGTCGGCGGCCTGGTGATTCTCACTCACTGGGGAGTGGTGCGGTTCCTTTTCCGTTGACTTGGTGGTGATTGCTTGCAGCTGCATTCGCCAATCATTGGCGAAACCGTTGGTTCCAGGGGACGGAGGCCCAGGGCGTTGGTCTTCTGGTCATGCGGAGGTGTGGAGATAGCCGTTCGCCCTGAGTTGGTGAAGGATGAAGGATTGGTGACGACGAGAGTTCCCTCGTCGGTGTTCGGTACCCTTGGTTGCGGACCATTTGATCTGGGTTGGAGGTGTAAGTTCCCAACCCAGGATCAACGACCATGCAATGGCTGGTGGTCAAAAGTACTGCATCGAGTCTTACCGATGGGATGCAGCCTTTGGCATGTGAGGCCACAACGTTGAGTCTGGTGCGGAATGACAGGTGCGGACCCAGTGCCTGCTGGGCTGAGTGAAGTACCGCCTCTTCTGGATTACTGAGAGGCGTGCTGGTTGATTCTTGAAAGATAGGAGGAGTTTGGCCACCCGGTGTCTCTGTTAGGTTTCCTGTACCACGGACAGTTGCTGAGAGACCATCGCTTGATGAAAGATTTCCATCCGAGTAGTACAGCGAATTAGACTTGATTGGGTCGATCGACATCGCCGATAGATTGGTGAGTGAAAACTGCGTTTGGACTGCTCCTAGGTTAGTTCCTGCTGAATATTGCTGCTGATGCTTCTGTAGTTGTTGCTGTTGCAATGGATGTTGCTGATGAGACTGACTATTAAACGGACTCTGTGTTTTGTCACGGTCACTGCGGATTTTGGGCGTGGCTACTGTTGCTGGGACAGTTGATGGCGTATTCGTGGAATTCACTGACGTTATATCTGACCCGGATCCTATATTTTCCACGGCCACTGCTTGTTCTTGAATCGTTTTGAAGGGAACCAGTTCCTCTGGGTCGGAGTTGTAAGTTCCACCCACGAGGAACGGCCATGTGATGTTGTGTCCCACAACGCGTGCGCGGCATCGGTTTCTGTTGGTCCGAGCATCGGGACATGGGCCGAGTTGATCTGTGGGCAGGCGCCACTGTGGTCGGCGGCCTGCTTGGTCATACTCAATGAGAGTGTGTGCGGCTCTCTTCTATGTGCTGTCGGACTGAGGATGATGCCACAGGGGAATAAAATTCTTGGTGACTCTGGCATGGATGTTGACGTCTTTTTACTAGTCGGCTTCCATTAGATATAGTTGGGGAGACTGGATCGAGCGCAAGCTGAGCCTTGAGCAGTCTCGTTGATTTGGTATCATTGCCTTGCTCGGTGGGTTTCTCTGCAGCAGGCTTATTTCCTTCTTGTGGTGCATCGGATTTCTTGGCATCTTTCTTCGCTGGTGCTAGTGCACTGGCAGCTGCTGGTGCCTTCTTGCTGAATTGTGGTGTCGCTTTAGCGGTAAGGGATGCTGCTGCAGTCGTTTTCACTTCCTTCGCTGCTTCTGGAACCTTCTTGATGTCTTTGGTGGCGTTAGTTGCAGGTGGTTGCGACATCAACGGCGGCAAACGATTTATTTGTTGATAAACGGTGTCCGTCGCAGTCTTGGAAGCGGTCGGAAGGTCGGCGATCAGCGCGTGCCTTACCTCAGCAAGCTCCGTGGCCTCGGTTTCGCGGAGTGTGCGCAGGTCTGCGGTTGACTCCTTAGCAATGACAAGTTTTCGTACATGTGGCCGACTGATGGTGCCGGCTGCTGCCCTGGATGTGGACGGAAGATCAGCGGTAAGGGCATGACGTACCTCGGCGAATTTGGTGGCCTCTTCCATGTAGATCTCCCTGGCTGCGCCATAGAATCCTTCCTGTCTCCTGTCGTGCAGCGGATGTTGTGATGAAACACCGCTAAAAACAAAATGGGTGAAAGAGAAAAAGAATACCTATTGAATGAGCAGCAATCCAGGAAATAATCTTCCTCAACAAAAGTGGTGGTTTTATGCTCTTAACAATTGCATTTATTTAATTAATTAGGTCGATTATAACTTGATTATAATTGATGCAAACGTCTCGCTCGAAGAGTTTACGAAGAAGTGAAATTGTTTATTTTTATTGCTTGACAACCAATTTCGATTATATCAGCTCGTTGCTGACATTTGTTATTGTGTTGCCAAGGGCAGTGTTTATGAGATCATGCGGCGCCATTTGTGCGGTGCCGTCGTTCGTCTCATCCATGCATCTCAATGCCACGGCCCAGCCATACTTACGATTATAAGAGCATGCTGAGCCATTTTCCGCCATTTCCAATCATTTGAATGTCGTCCCAGCCATAGTTTATGACTGGACAATAACATAGATTTTAGCACCATGCCGCCATCACTACCAGACTCAACATAACAAGATCTTTTGCTGCAACCGGAAATTCCAATCCACTATCCACATATACACTCATTACCAGAGCTGATATAATTGCATCCGTCGCCAATTCCATTGACCGTCATAAACCCACGGCGTTGATCCGCTTGCACTGCGATACACCATCATGTAGCATTTAGTTTTTTTTTGTACAGGAATATGCGTTCCTTTTGAATTCGGTATCTTTCGTATCTCAATGCCTATTGTCTTGTTCAATTTGTAGATGATACCTCAGTACCTTGTAATGTTTGGTAATTAAGTTTTAATGTATGGATAACGCTCTGTTACGGGCAGATATTATTCAATTTGAGATGCTACCTTTATTACTTGTTTCTTGTTTCAATGTATGCATTAGTAATGCTCTATGGCGAGCAAGAAATTTTGTATCCGTTAAGTATAACAATATTAGTGTATAGATTTTTGTATATATAGGCTTGTAAGTGAAAAATAAAATTAGAATACATCCGACAGTAACATCGAGTGGTTCTCATTTCTCTCTTTCAGGTTTCTACTTTGAAATATTCAGTGGCGTTGCGCCCGAATTTTCAAAACACACTTTTTTTAGATGTTTAGTGGCGTTGCGCCCGAACATCGACCAAAACTTATCACACTAAGGGTGTTGCACCCTAGTGTACAGTAGGGCCTTCAAGCTTAGGTGCCTTAATAGGCTATATACATCAGGTCAAAAGAGGCCTGATACAAACATTTGGTGACCCCGACGTGATAGTTTCACATTGGTTGCTGCCCCCTCACCGGAGGTAAGGAGCAATATCAGTGAAGACTAGTCACAGAACGCGTATCCTTGGGCGATCAACATTCGCCAAGGCAAACTACCATCAAGGTAGAGGACATCCGTGGACGTGATAGTTTCACATTGGTTGCTGCCCCCTCACCGGAGGTAAGGAGCAATATCAGTGAAGACTATTCACGAAATACGCATCCCAGGCTATCGACAGCCTAGTCAACTACCGCCAGTAGACAACATCCGTGGGGGTGTTTGCGAAGCACACCCATTGAAGAACAGCGCGTCCGTAAGCGATCCACATTCGCCACAACAAACTACCAACGAGGTAGAAGACATCTGTGGACGTGTTTGCGAACATACCCACTTAACAGTACCACGTCTTTTCAGCAGAAAAGAAGGTAGTGGAACGGAGCATGGACGCCCGTGAAATAACCAAGGTCCTAGCCAGGCAAAAGGCCTTACAACGCGAGCTGACCAAGCTCCAGGCAGCCAGTGGCAAGAAATGGACCGACGCGTTAATGAATAAAGCCAGGACGGCATGGACGCAATTCAACGATAATCATTTAGAGATTATCGAGGGTATTAAGGAGGATCACGACTATATCCGCCTTAATACATTCGAACAGGTACAATCGATGTACCAACAATTGATGGCGACGGCGCCAATAAAACGGCAGTCCGAAGGTGCAAATGACTCGGTGTGCAGCCCACAAACAGACGGCCAGGATATGGAGGACGACAGCACTGCCCAGGAGGCCATTAGAAGTATCCGACGATACAAGCTGAAGAAGGAGACGCTCATTCGGACGCTTGACAGAGCGCGAACAATGAGAGGAACAGCACAAATGAGCTTCCATCAGGAACTCCAATTCTCGACCATCACAAGGCTCTGGGCAGATCTAGAAGAATTACATCTACGGATTGGAGAGCTGGTCGACGATCCTGAGACGATAGGATACGATAGCCTCACCCATCAAGAGCTAGAAGAACAAGTCGAGTTCTCATTGGTCAGTTTGCGCAGCTCCCAACAGGAGACGAGCCAACAACAACAGAGACAGATCCCCTCGGTACCAAGCGGCCAATTGCCGAAGATCACCATCCCAAAATTTGATGGGGATTATTCAACGTGGAGACAGTTTGCCGATCTGTTCGGAGAAATGGTGCACAAGCAGCCATTAAGTAATTGCCAAAAGATGTGGTATTTGAAAACCAATCTGACCGGAGAAGCCGAAAGATTGGTCCGACATTTTACCACATCAAACGACCAGTATGATGCGGCATGGCAGATGCTGCAGAATCGCTTTGAGAACCATCGACTACTGGTTGGTTCACTTATTAATAAACTCTTGTCCCAGCCATCACAGTCAACGACTGGGTCGAATTGCGCGCACATAAAGGCCCTGCATGACACTACGCAGGAATGTCTTCTAGGTTTGAAGAACCTCAACGTCGACACCAGCAGTTGGGATGCTCTCTTAGGGAACATATTGTTGCAAAAATTGGACCGCAACACCCATTCCCTGTTCGAGCAAGGCCTGGCAAAACCGAAAGAGATCCCATCCATCAAGGAGCTGTTGGCATTTCTGGAAGTGCGTTTCCAATCTCTGGAAGCAATCGGGTCCAAGGATCATAAGAAGGATGACCACAAATCCCGAACAACTTTGACGTCTTCAGTATCCCAGGCCACATTCAAGAAGGAACAACAGTGTGCTGCCTGTGGAAAGGCACATGCCCTCTATCAATGTCAGCAATTCCAACAACTGGCAACGGAAAAGAAGATGGACATCGTGCGCAATGCAAGGTTATGTCGTAATTGTCTCCAGAAGGGACATTTTGCAGACAGATGTGTAAAAACTAGATGCAAGGAGTGCAATCAAAAGCACAACACGTTGCTGCATCCTCCAAACAATACACATCGAGCTCCGACCTCGGAGTCGAGTCCCCAACCTCAGCTCAAGGACCAAACACAATCGGTGTCTTTGGGAGCATCGACAGTGAGCTCATCCGTCAAGAAACTAACACTCCTCGGTACAGCTCGGGTAAAGCTGTCAAGCAGCAATGGCCGAACAATCGAATGCCGCGCCATTTTGGACTCAGGGTCACAAGTCAACCTCATCAGTGAACGAGTCATCAAGAGACTAGCATTAGTCACAAAATCGACGAATTTGACGATACACGGCATCGGGGACGTACCCCAAAGATCCCAGCGACGCGTGAATATGGAGCTCACTGCCACCACAACGAAGTTCTCCACTCGACTCGAAGCGTATGTCATCAGCACAATCAGTTCGCCACAGCCAAGTCAGGAAATCGACATTTCGGCTTGGAAACTCCCAAGGAATGTGCAGCTAGCAGATCCGAACTTCCAACACCCAGGCAGGATCGATGTCTTGCTGGGAGCCGAGCACTTCTTCTCATTGTTATCCGTTGGTCAAATTAAACTAGGACCAACACTTCCGGTGCTCCAGAATACCCGCCTCGGTTGGATTGTCGCCGGACCAACCCATCAACATCCAGTGGCAGCAGCAACTTGTGGGGTGTGTACTACCGACGACGAGGAAGGCATCAAAAGGGCCATCCAACAATTTTGGGAACTGGATAATCCGGCGGACGGTCAGGAACGACGACTCTCACTTAAAGAACAACAATGTGAGACATTATTTCGCCAGCATCGCATCAGAGATTCCGTGGGCCGCTTTACTGTTGGGCTACCATTTGCCAGCGACCCACAAACGCTAGGAGATTCCAAGGAACTAGCACGCAATCGGTTCCTGTCCCTAGAACGACGTTTGGAAAGGAACTCTGAGATCTACGACCAATATAGGACCTTTATGAAGGAATACCTCGAGTTGGGACATATGGAACCAGTAGATGCGATGAAGATTCCGTCGCCGCATTATTACATTCCCCATCATCACGTGTTGAAGCCAGACAGCACCACTACACGATTACGAGTGGTATTTGATGCATCGGCAAAGACAACCACTAATACGTCGTTGAACGACATTTTGCATCCCGGACCAGCTTTACAGGAGGACTTGTTTGCCGTGCTGCTCCGATTTAGACTCCCACGATACGTGTTCACAGCAGACATCGAGAAGATGTATCGGCAGATCAGCATCAGGCCCGCTGATAAGCAATACCAACTGATTTGGTGGCGAGCTAATCGCGAGCAACCATTGAAATGTTACCAGCTCAATACGGTATCTTATGGCACGACTTCAGCACCGTACCTGGCCATCAAGTGCCTACGTCAGTTAGGTGAGGAGGCCTCACCACAGTTCCCACATGCAGCAGAAGCTATCAAAAACAATTTCTACGTGGACGACGTCATGACTGGCTCCAACAGCCTGATCACAACAGGTGCGATGCAAAAGGAATTGACGGCGCTATTGAGCCAAGGAGGTTTTAAATTGCGAAAGTGGTGTGCGAATCATCCAAAACTCCTGGAACATATTCCAACCACAGACCAGGAAGTCGAACTGGACTTTAGCAATAATGAAGATACCACCATCAAAACATTAGGGTTAATATGGCTCCCAAAAGTAGACGAATTTGGAGTCCGAGTTAACCTGCCACCCAGAATACGTTCATCAAAACGCACCGTAGCCTCCGACATTGCTCGAATATTCGACCCACTAGGACTGATAGCGCCAGTAACAGTCATCGCCAAGAGATTCCTCCAAGAGTTGTGGGGATTACAACAAGATTGGGATGCAGCACTCCCAATGGAATTTCAAACCAGGTGGGTTCAATTCCGCGAGAATCTTAAGACGATCGAGAGTCTAAAGGTTCGACGACATGTGTGCGGCGGAGCAATTACCAAGGATCCTCAATTACATGTGTTTGCAGACGCTAGCGAGAAGGCGTACGGAGCTGCCGTATACTTACGATCAACGGGATCGGATGGACTAATTCACGTTCATCTATTATGCTCAAAAACGAGGTTGGCCCCACCTCCACCTAAGCGAGTGACCATTCCTCGCCTGGAACTCTGTGCGGCAGAGTTGGCGGCCACCCTGTGTGGAAAGGTGCAACGGCACCTGCGACAAGACAACATTCCGACCTATATGTGGACAGACTCAGAGATCGTGTTAGCATGGATCCATTCAACAGCGGCTGAGTTCCAAACATTCGTAGCCAATCGGATAGCTACCATACACCAACATAGTGTACCTGCACAATGGCGGCATGTAAGATCAAAGGACAACCCAGCCGATCCGCTATCAAGGGGGGTGGATCCGGATAAACTAAGTGCATGTGCTATCTGGTTCCACGGCCCATTCTTCCTACATGGGGACGAGAAACATTGGCCACCCGCATATATCAGGAAGAAGGACTGCGACGTGGAGCGCAAACGTACGGCCACAGTCGCTTTATCAATTGAAGCAGAGGATCAGACGATCGACCGCATCAACCATAGGAACTCGTTCCAGCGACTTCAACGTATAGTGGCATACATGTTGCGTTTTGGAACCCCGACCCAACGACGAAGCCGTGTCTTCGGGTCTTTACAACCAACGGAACTTGCCAACGCTCGGGTTAAGATCCTGCGCGCAATACAGAGGAAGGAATTGGAAGGGGAAATGAAACACATCCACCAGCACGGCGAGCCAGCTCGATCGAGTCCCCTCAGTGCCATGAACCCATTCCTCGACTCTGACGGATTGCTGAGAGTAGGCGGGCGACTTGGATCATCTAACATATCCTATGATTCCAAGCACCCCATTATTCTACCGCATACGCACGCCATCACAACAATCATCATACGAGAATTGCACGTGGAACATAGGCATATCGGCCCACAAGGCTTACTCGCAGCGACGCGGCAAAATTATTGGCCAACCAAGGGAAAGAACCTCACACGCACCATCGTCCAGCACTGTGTATTTTGCGCAAAAACCCGGCCAAAATTATTGACACAGATCATGGGGAACCTACCCGTCACTCGAGTACAACCCGCTCGTCCATTCTCAAACGCAGGAGTCGATTTTTGTGGACCGTTCCAGACCCACTTTCACATCAGGGGTAAGCGACCCCAAAAGAGCTACATAGCTCTGTTCTGCTGCTTTGCGACAAAGGCGGTCCATCTGGAGTTGGTAACGGACCTTTCAGCAGAAGGGTTCATCGGCGCTCTCAAGCGCTTTTCATCTAGACGTGGAAACTGCTCTCACCTATATTGTGACAACGCTACTAATTTTGTAGGAGCGCGTAATCAACTGAGAGAGGTCGGAGAGTTGTTAGCGTCAGAAGGAGCTATCAACAAAGTGACCTCATCTCTCAGCACTAGGGGAACACAATTTCATCTGATACCGGCCCGAGCCCCGCATTTTGGAGGACTGTGGGAGGCGGCGGTCAAATCAGCAAAACACTTGATGCGATCATCACTGCATGCAGCATCCCTCACATACGAGGAGTTGCAAACCATCATCACGGAAGTCGAAGCCATTTTGAATTCCCGGCCACTTACACCAGTATCCGACGACCCAAGCGATTTATCGGCACTCACCCCGGGGCATTTTCTCATTGGAGAGCCTCTGACCGCACATGTGGATGCTCACGCTGTTCCGCTAAACGTGAAATTACCCACACGCTGGAAATTGGTCACACAGTTGAAACACCAATTTTGGAGACGATGGCATGTGGAATATTTACACCAACTACAGGACAGAAGTAAGTGGAAGCAGCGAGTCCACAACATTAACACAGGGACAATGGTCATCATCCAGGAAGATAATACCCCACCCTTGCGTTGGAAGCTCGGCCGAGTACTTGGCACATACCCAGGGGATGACGGCCTAATTCGAGTAGTGGACGTGCGAACATCTTCCGGAGTGGTAAGGAGACCCATTCACCGCCTAGCACCACTGCCAATCGAATGCGACAACACCAGCGACTTCTCTCGCCCAGCATCTACAACGGATGAATCACCCAATCACGAGGATTCCCCTTACAAACGACGCCGAATGGTCAACGATCAGGATCTTCGGCCCACCAGTCATGCTTCAGGGTTGAATTGTTATTCAACGGGGGGAGTATGTTTATGAGATCATGCGGCGCCATTTGTGCGGTGCCGTCGTTCGTCTCATCCATGCATCTCAATGCCACGGCCCAGCCATACTTACGATTATAAGAGCATGCTGAGCCATTTTCCGCCATTTCCAATCATTTGAATGTCGTCCCAGCCATAGTTTATGACTGGACAATAACATAGATTTTAGCACCATGCCGCCATCACTACCAGACTCAACATAACAAGATCTTTTGCTGCAACCGGAAATTCCAATCCACTATCCACATATACACTCATTACCAGAGCTGATATAATTGCATCCGTCGCCAATTCCATTGACCGTCATAAACCCACGGCGTTGATCCGCTTGCACTGCGATACACCATCATGTAGCATTTAGTTTTTTTTGTACAGGAATATGCGTTCCTTTTGAATTCGGTATCTTTCGTATCTCAATGCCTATTGTCTTGTTCAATTTGTAGATGATACCTCAGTACCTTGTAATGTTTGGTAATTAAGTTTTAATGTATGGATAACGCTCTGTTACGGGCAGATATTATTCAATTTGAGATGCTACCTTTATTACTTGTTTCTTGTTTCAATGTATGCATTAGTAATGCTCTATGGCGAGCAAGAAATTTTGTATCCGTTAAGTATAACAATATTAGTGTATAGATTTTTGTATATATAGGCTTGTAAGTGAAAAATAAAATTAGAATACATCCGACAGTAACATCGAGTGGTTCTCATTTCTCTCTTTCAGGTTTCTACTTTGAAATATTCAGTGGCGTTGCGCCCGAATTTTCAAAACACACTTTTTTTAGATGTTTAGTGGCGTTGCGCCCGAACATCGACCAAAACTTATCACACTAAGGGTGTTGCACCCTAGTGTACAGTAGGGCCTTCAAGCTTAGGTGCCTTAATAGGCTATATACATCAGGTCAAAAGAGGCCTGATACAAACAGGCAGCATTCAGGTGCGAATTCGCTGGTTGTGTCCAGTGCGAATCCGCAACAATAGATAACGTAATTTTGTAACATCAGGGACATCGGCTTTACCAATGCAAATGTAAATGCCGTTCACCAATATTTGCAAACAGCAAAATCTGATATCTTTGCCCTAACTGGGACCCAGGTGCATTCGTCAATTGATTCAACATATCTTCGTTACTCAGATACGACTCGCATTCGAGATTTCGTTTTAAGGGTAGAGTCTGCGTCTTCGTACGGTCCGATCTGGCTTGCCAGAAGATGGAGGTGTTGGAACCCAATAATATGGACATCATATGGTTGAGGGTCGTGCTGAGGAATTCTGTTAAATTTGTTACGGACCGACATTGAGTCCAGGTCCCCCCAGAATCCACTAATCCCCCTTTGATTCCCCTCTTTACCTGTAAAAGGAAAATAACGCGCCAAGTAGCTAATTTGCATAAACTACTTTATGCAAATTCTACTTGGCGGAGAAAAAAATAATAAAATAAAACATAATACACCGGAAATAAATTCGCAAAATTGACAATTCGCCGTAAACTTCAAAACTCGAATTTTGCCAAAAAAATGTGTTTTACTATGGAAGGCCGGGGACTTTTCAATTGACCTGCTATGATTGACATACGACGCCATTTGCAAAAATTATAACATCTTCCGATAGGGTGATTAATTTTGCGCCACCTTGTAAAACTTTATAAACTAAAGAACGCAAGAATTAACTTAACTACGCTTAACGCTTAAGGTTTTTTTTTTTTTTTTTTTTTTTTTTTTATTAGACTTCTCTCGGGAGAGGCGAACCTATAGCGCCGAGTGGGCGCCCCGAGATGCCATAAAATAACTGTTGCAGTTCTTTTTGAACAGTTGCAGGTTGTAACGCTCCGGGAACACTCGCGTGGGAAGGGAGTTCCACAGCTTCCCCGCGCTGTAACGGAACGAGTTCTGATACAGGGATGTTCGCGCCGTCGGGAGATGAACCACAAACGGGTGCGATCCGTCGGATTGTCTTGTGGAGCGCATATAAATCGAATTGCGTGGAACAATACCAAGAATCTCCGAAGAACAGCAGCCGTGATAATATCTGTAAAACAGACAGAGGTCGGCCACGCGCCTTCGGTGTGATAGCGACTGTAGTCCCGACCTCAGCGCCGAGTCCCCGATCAGGCGGATCCCTCGTCTTTGTACGCTCTCAAGTAGGTCGAGAGTATGTTTAGGAGCCGAGCTCCAAACATGAGAGCAATATTCGAGCGCGGGTCTAATTTGAGATTTATATAGGAGAAGAAGTTGGGCCGGAGTAAAATATTTCTTGGTTCTAAAAAAGGTAACTCAGTTTTCCTGAGGCTGATCTGGCGATACCCGATACGTGTTTATGCCATGATACATTCCCACAGACCGTGACGCCGAGCAATTTCAAACTTTCCCCAGCCTCGAGGGCCCGGCCACTCATCATCAGCTGTGGAACCGATGATCCAGTTTTCTTTGTGAATGTTGTATACTGGGTGTTCGTTACGTTGAAGTCGACAAGATTGGCCTTGCTGGATGGAAGAAATTTTGTTTTTTTTTTGTTTCAATGATAGAACTTGTTTTATTTTGTCGATTTCTTTAACAAAAAGCGTGATCTCAATTTAACGTTGTCTAACAGATCCAAAATTGATTTTTTTTTTCAAAATCCTTAGCCCACTCTCGAGATTGAGTAATCTACCAATGGAATCTCTTCCGCTTTTCGACTTTAAATGAACTTGTCTTGATTTTATTTACACATTACGCTCTCGAGTAATTTATTCAAATATATACATGCTATATACTTAAAGTATTCGGATTTAATGGACCATTTGTTTAAAAAAATTGTGTTTTGAACTTAATCAGTATATTTACTTAAATATATTAATCAGTATATTTACTTAATTTAAACAAGCCTCAGGACTTGCTAAATAAGGCCAAGACCGTTTTCCGGTTGTAGTGCTGATGATGATGATATTTACTTAAATATATAGTGAAAACGATATTAGAGAGTCTCTTTCAGAAGCTGTGAAACCAGCTTTTTAATCACAACTCAATCAAAGTCGAGGAACAGTTTTAACTTGAACTGCAAGGAAAACGTCTCTAAAACGAGATAGTGGTCTATTACCAGAGCCATTGAAAACAGATCCCACCCAAAGTACAGCATGTTCATACCGTTACTAAGTTAAATACGAGGGTTGCCTCTTATGTTTCGGGATTTGGAAACCCTAGTGTTGCAATCCGGCAATTGACAGCTCTGTCGGAAAGTTGGATATTTTTGAGGTTATGCGCACTCAGAACGTTTTGACATACGAGCGCTATTTGTATTGTTTACAGTAACTTAAAAGATTCATCTCGGCCCAAAAATGGAATTAAATCGTCAACATTTTCGTGCGATTATTTTTTACAACTTTCGGCGTGGATTAACTCAGCAACAGTGCATGGATGAACTTAATTCAATTTTTGGCGATGAAGCTCCATCAAGGACCAGTGTTTATCGATGGTATGGTGAATTCAATCGTGGTCGTAGTTCACTCCAAGATGAATTTCGTGAAGGTCGTCCAAAATCAGTTGTTGTTCCGAAAACCATTGATGCTGTGCGCGAACTGATATTGGAAGATCGTCATGTGACCTATCGTGAGATTGAGACAACCTTAGGCGTTAGTGGGACCAGCATACATTCAATATTGCATAAACATTTGACTGTCAAAAAAATTTGTTCGCGTTGGATCCCACACAATTTGTCAATCGCCCAAAAAAAGGCTCATGTCAATTGGTCGAAAGAAATGCTCAAAAAATACGGTCGCGGTGCTTCGAAACACGTCTATGACATCGTGACAGGTGATGAATCGTAGATTTACGCGTATGAGCCCGAAAGTAAACAGCAGTCGACTGTCTGGGTGTTTCAAGATGAGCCAAATCCAACAAAAGTTGTTCGCGCACGAAACACTTCCAAGCAAATGGTCGCCTGTTTTTTTCGGAACCAGAACAACGCAGAACAGTCAATTCTGAGTGGTACACAACCATTTGTTTGCCAGTTGTCTTCTAAGAAATCAGGAAAACCAACCGCCGAAGACGGATCAGTCTTCACCACGACAATGCGAGCTCTCACACATCGGCTGCGACAACTGCATTTTTGAGCACCCAAAACATCGATTTGATGGGTCATCCGCCGTATAGTCCTGACTTGGCACCGAATGACTTCTTTTTATTCCCGTACGTAAGAAACAAACTGAGAGGTCAACGTTTTTCGACACCTGAAGAAGCGGTTGTTGCATTCAGAATGCATGTGTTGGAGATACCTCAATCAGAGTGGCACAAGTGCTTCGACAATTGGTTCAAACGCATGCAAAAGTGTATAGATCTTCATGGGGAATATTTTGAAAAACAATAAAGTGATTTTCGATGATCAATATTTGTTTTTGTTCTCTAATCCCGAAATATAAAAGGCAACCCTCGTAATCTAAATGCGTTACCAGACATGAATGAGCACCTCAACACTCTTTAATTTTGCAATAACGCACACAAAACAATTAAAAAGAAGGCAAATGCAATTATAACTCACTGAGGAAAACACAAGCAAATAATACAGGAAAGAAAACACGAAACGCAATCTGTGAACTTGAAGCAGCATAACACAAATTGCACATCAGCCAACAGTTCGATAGCAGGGTGACTAAAAACACAAAAACGAGGAAATTCACCTACAGACACATATTGACAGGATCGGAGATTTAGATTGCTACAGGGAGCCAAAGGTAACTGAACTGAAGCACCCCACGTTACAGGTAGAGAACCATCATCAGCGGCTTAATTCGGCACTATTGTCTTCAACTACATGCGACTTTTAGATTGTAGCCCAAAAGGCTGAACAATCCACTCATTAATCAGCAGTTGTACGCCGTACCGAACAAAGCGTTGGACTTAGGCGCGCAGGACTTGACCTCAAATCGCGGCGGAGTCTTATTCATTTTATTTTTTGTTTTTTTAGTTTTTTTTTCTTCTGTGCTTTAATAATTCACTTTTTAATCTTTTAATTTTTTAGTTTTTTATTCTTAAATTCTTGTTTTTTTTTACCCACTCTTATTTATATTCACAATTTTTTCTTTTTTTTATAATTTGCATTCATATTCATTTTTGTTTCCTGTACTTTATATTATTTTTGAATTTCCTTGATTTTTGTCAATTCCATTCTCTCAACCATTTAGTTATCTTAGATTTAATTCTCTTTCTTCTTTTTTTAATTTACTGTTTAATCTTTAATTTTCAATTTTTTTATTCTTTAATTCTTGTTTTTATTTATTTTTTGTCTTTCTTTTTATTATTTTACTTACTCTCACTTACTGTCTTTATATTCATAATTTTTCTTTTTTATGATTTTCATTCATATTCATTTTCCTTTCCTGTTCCTTGTATTATTTTGAATCTTCATGATTTTTGTCATTTCTATTCTCTCATTTATCTCAGATTTTAATTTCTCTTTATTCTCTCAACTCCCATTTTTCTATCCTCTATTCTATTTGTAACCCTCTCATTCTATTTACTTACTTACCCATTTATTTAATTACTCATTCATTTCTTTTTTCACTTTTTCATTCTTGCTCCCTCTGAATCTCCGTACACTATTTATTCTGCCACTGTGAACTTTCCGTGATTCCCCCCTCCTCCCCCAACCCCCTTCTTCACTTCGCTGTCATTCCTAACATGCCTTATGGCAACTCAACCTGTGGGATTAATGATGCTAATGCCGATTATGTCAGCTGTAAAGGAATCTGTGGCAAATTTTTTCACACCTCCTGTGCAGGACTTAATAAGCGAAACATCACTTCGTAAAGGAATTCCCTGACAATCTTCTAGTCTTTTGCGACGAATATCTCAACATATCGCTCTCTCACGTCCTCCTGGCTATAAAATGCCTGAACGACGCTAACGATAGTTCTCACAACTGCAACCTTAAATCAATCACCAATAAAATTGTACATCTTGAGAGTAGTCTTGTGGGGGTTCTGTATACCACATGGAGAACCAACCCACAATTTCATACTTTATTTAGACCGCTTTCAGCGCGTCATTTCTACCCATTCCCCTTATAAGCTATTCCACCTGTAAATCATCTTAAACGGACGCATAGCTAAACTCATTATCCTATGCAGATAATGCATAATTGAGTTTAGCTATCTTTTCGCCATACGGCAACCCCATTTCGCTAACCCATGAGATTTCTACGGAAATCGTATCATGTCCGTTAGCAAAGACATAGTCTGATCAAACGACGCATTTGCATAGTCATGTAACCGCTGGGGAAATTATCAAAGCATTTCACTTAGTTCCCATGATCAGATTTCCCTAGCCAATTCGGCGTCCTATTCACTTTCTCCAGACACTCCATTCGCTGGGGATCAATGCTCTCTTTTCGCAGGTGAATAGCACCAGCTTAATTTTCCTCTCCTTCACAGTTCTGTCTCACTACATGTCAATGCACGCTGAGGTCACCACATTCACCGAATTGGGTCAGTGGGCTAGTCTCAGAGCTGCATTGATTCATGCACACACAACCAAAGCCACCCAAAGATCATAGTACTTTGTGTTGCTGTTCTATCATTCTCCCATGTTCGTCGACTATCGAATTAACCGATGTATTCACCACACATCTAAGGGCGTGGCAATAAGAGAGCAGAAGTATGATCGCTATTGGTTGTCCCATGTACAAAAATTAAATTACCCATCTTCATCCCTAATTCAAGTCAGTCGTTATTCAACTACCGCGGCGTGTGCACGCTGCTGCACACGCTCGAGTCAGAGGTAAAGGAGAAGTGTTGTCAGACGAACGTAGTGTCCCGTTAAAACCTACTCGAGGTTGGACTACAAAAACTCGACACTGTCCTAGGCGAGCTCGCGTCTCCCCGATACCTCCTAGGCTACCTTGACGGCACCATCTCATCCTTACAATTAAAATTTACCAACCCCCAGCCCTCCCCACGATGCGAGTTGTCTTTGTACGGCGAACTTCACAACGCGGTCGCATCCCCCCCCCCCCCCCCCACCAACCAGCGCCGCCCCCCTCTTCTGCGACGGTCCCCGATGACAATACGCCAATCGTCCATTTTGGTACTCCTTGAACCCGCGCAGAATGGCTGGCCCGTATTAACAAACTTAACCGTTCCAATAATCCAACTACCTCTTATCTGCTAAAGGGTGCCCCCAAATCCGCGAGCTCCGAATGGATTTCGGAATTCTTTCCGAAAAATTACAAGTTTCCCGTAACAGAATGCCTCTTGCTTCCTCCCTCCGAAATTGGGTCCAGTTTCGGCATAGTTCTTCCCCCCAGGTAGGATTGAATTTTCCACCCGGATAAAAACGGTTACTGCAGGATTGGCAGGCAACAGCAACCCCACCCAATCAACAAAACTCCATGCCCTCTCTCCTAAAGCTTTAGTACATAGTTTTAGCCCCCCCCCCCCCCCCCCCCGGCGCTAAATCTCTCCCAAAACACCAATTCGCCTCCCCGTCCCCCCGTGGCTACCCGTTCTCAATTACAAACCATCCCGACCAACACGTACTCCCGCGAGAAGTCACCTTTTTTAACTCGTGGAACAATTTTTAATAACTTTTATAATTATTAATATTTTTTTAATAAAAAATAGTCAGTTGCCTTTCGTTAAGCTTTAATAAACATTATCCATATATTTTTAAATAAATTTATTCAACCGCCTTTTAAAAAAAAATTGGAAAAGCTTCCGTTTTTTGTTCTCATTGACCTTTAACCAATTACACTGGAATAGTTTAGAGCGCTTGTGGGTAATCAATTAATTAGATTAATATAATTTGTTGTTAAAGTAAATTTTCCATATAACATACTATAACTCGTTGTCTTTTTAATTAAATACGTTGCCAAATTAATCAGAATATCAATAGATTTTTCATTCAGTAGTTTTATTTCCAAGTTTTCGACTTCTTATCACTGAAGAAGTCACTTTTCGTTTAGCCAGTCAAAGGTTATAGCGTGCTGCTGAAGTAAGAGGTTTATGGGTATAGCGTTCCCTGTCTGAAATTAATAGCAAGTTTCTTAGCCTACTTTAATTTTCCACGATGATAGAAGGCCCATATGCAAAACCAATAACAACTTATTTAATCTTCGACAATTTTCTACGATTATAAGGTCGAGCTTTTACTTAACTACTATCGGACCTTACGTGTCCCCGCTATTAACTTAGCACAATTCAAAGGGTGAGTCAGAAAGCCAGATGTGTGGAACATATGGATAGATATCGAAAAGGACCAAATGAATAGTGCAGAAGTATTTTTAGTGACCATTGCCAATAGTGCAATCCCACGCTTCCAATTTATTATCTGCATTTCTAAATATCTCATACAAAATATATAAGAAAATGAAATATTGATTTGTCTAGAACAATTGGCTGCTTTTTCAGGCAACCCCCATCCACTTTGCTGTTTGCATACCTCGAATATTGCATAAAGAATTTCCGTTTAGAGGCCAAGGTCACAACTACAATCAAATGGATTGAGTTCTCTTGTTCCTTAGCTCGCAAATGCGCCTGGAGAGCTGCATGGTGTTCTCCTAAACGCTGCAAAGCGCATGGCTTGTACGCGAACTATTGCATTTCTTCCTACTTCCATCCGTCTCTGAAATTGTGTGAATATATGTACCTGGATATCGTGGATTATCCGGACAAGATTCTTTTTTTAATTCTAGTTGAATAAATACATGATTCCACATCGTACATTATGTACCAGCACACATGTACAGGTAAATCTGTCACCTTGGATCTTCGGATATACGGTTTGGAATTCAAAAATCAATGCTTTAAATTCCTGATGATGCAGTAGTTTATCCCGAACTAATATAACTTAAAAGTGTTTTCCCTGTTTTTAGAAATTATCTTAGAATGCGAGTTCATGGATAAATGAAAGAAGCAGCGTCTCTGTTTGTGAGAAGTTAACTACCTTGACTAGGAAAACGTTTTCATGGTTCTTTCAACCAGAATAAGTCCAGAGAACATAACACTTCGGGAGACAATCGAAAGGCAAGAGGAATATACAGTGTAAACAGAAAACATGAATGAACCTTATGTTTTAATCTACTCCTTAAAATGACAAAATATTGAACGAACTTTGACATTCTCTCATCAATTGAACTAGGTTTCTATCATTTTCATGAGAAATCAATGCCGATCTTCCAAATTGCGAAGAGGCAGACCTACTGGTTTTAACCGACTTAGTTTTTTTTAATTGTGTTTAATATCATACTGATTTCGAACGGTGCGACTGAAATTATTAAGATGTTATGAATTGTAAATATTGTAAATTCAAAATATTATGAATGGATGCTCTATTGTGTATTGAAGATTTAAAAAAAAAACTTGTTTACTAATTATCACAAATACTTATACTAGATTGACAAAAAGGGCAATCTTAGTTATAAAACAAACATGATTTATATGTGGGGGTTCTTTAAGCATTTCCGAAGAATCACCCATCGTCTTAACCCAACTCCTCTTTCCCAACCTGCAAATACCAGCCCCAACCATAATCAGCTTACCTGAATACGAACAGTACAAAGCTCTATTCAACAATTTCATATCTGAAACATAAGTCCACGGCAAGATTACCATCTTGCCACGTCATCAAAACCAATGGCATCAACTGAACCATCTCGGTTCATCTGTCATGAACCGATCGATTACTATGGTCGACCACATGCCCACCAAACACACGCCAATCCTTCTGTGTGTTCTTGTTCCAACAATCCTTTGGTCACAAAAAGGACATGCCGGGCTACTTGCTTGCTTGCACATCTGCAAGCCAGATTTCCAATTTTCATTTTTTTTTTTTTATTTACTGACCTGTAGGAACCCGGAAGTTCATGACCTCACCGACTCGGCTCCGCCATTGTTCCCTGTCCTGTGCGCTCTCCTTCCACGTTCGATCATCCGATCCGATCTTCTCGAGGTCCAATCTAACATTGTTCTCCCATCTCCGTCGCGGCCGTCCTGTCGGTCTCTTCCCCGTTAGTTTACCGTCAAGAATTCTATGCACGGTCCTATCATCGCCCATTCGCGCTACGTGTCCGGCCCATCTTAATCTTCGCGACTTCATCATTCTCACTATTGTAGGTTTGCGGTATAGCTCTTACAATTCGTGGTTGTGGAGTTTCCTCCATTGTCCTGACTCCTTGTCATATTTACCGCCAAAGATACCCCTTAAAACTTTATTCTCGAATGCGCGGAATTTGTTCTCTTCCCGTTTTGTGAGAGCCCATGTTTCGCATCCGTATAGAACAATCGGCATGATTATGGTTCTATAGACACGGAGCTTTATATTACGTAATAGCAGTTTGGATTTTAATAGTTTACTGGCTGCATGCCAACTATCGTTGCCGGAATGTAGTCTTTTGTTAATTTCCTTTGACGTTTCGTTTCTAGTCGTCAGTATCGTTCCCAGATATTTAAATTCTTTGACATTTTCAAATATCTTGCCCCTGACGTTTATATGTGTTCTCTGAGGTCCACCTGCTCTCGTCGTAATCATGTATTTCGTTTTGTCTTCATTTATTTCTAGGCCCACCTCTTCTGCTGCTTGCATGATGATTTCACAGTTTTTACTTATAGTTTCGAGATTATCGCCCAGAACGGCGATGTCATCCGCATACGCGAGCACTTGTGTGACCCCGTTCAGGGATGATCCGGCCGTGTTGTCTTCTTGTACCTTTCTGATAACATACTCGAGGACAAGGTTAAAAAGGCATGGTGAGAGGTCATCCCCTGTTTTAGTCAGTCCCGGATTACAAATGGTTCTGAGAGTTGGTTTTCTATTCGAACTCGCCCTTTATTTTCGTTCATGCAGATTTGAATGAGAGCGGCATATTTTTTCGGGATCCCCAGCTCAACCATAATATGGTAGAGTCTTTGCCTTGCGACTGAGTCGTAGGCTTTTTTGAAGTCCAGGAACAGTTGGTGAACCGTCTCTCCGTATTCCCACTTCTTTTCCAGTAGTTGCCTTATTGTGAACATCTGGTCGCTTGTTGACCTGTTCCAACGGAATCCGCATTGGTAGTCTCCCAATATTTCTTCTGCGTACGGTGTGACTCTTGCCAGTATGACATTTGTTAATATTTTGTATGTGATTGGGAGCAATGATATTCCTCTGTAATTTTCGCAGTCAGATCTGTCGCCTTTTTTGAAAATGGGGATGACTATTGCGGTTTTCCATTCTTCCGGAATGACTTTCTTGTCCCATATTATTTTAACCAGTTAGTGGATCTTTCAAGCGGTTGCCTCTACTCCATGCTTCACAAGCTCTGCCGGTATGCAATCGATTCCGGGGGCCTTGTTGTTTTTCAGTCGATTTATCGCGTCTACAACTTCATCGAAAGAGGGCTCTGGGATCTGGGGCTCGGTTGTATGTACGTCTGGTGCGTTTATTTGTGGTTGATGGGTGCGTACATTGAGCAAGTTTTCAAAGTACTGCTTCCATCTTGTTACGATATTTTTTGTTTCTGTCACCAGACAGCCGTTTGTGTCTCGGATTATTTTGGCTCTCCCTCGGTAACCATTTCTAATTGAATTTATGCCGGCATACATACCTCTGCTGTTCTTTGCTCTGGCATTTTCTATGACTTTTTCGGTCCGAGTCTTTTCCCATTCGCGTTTTTTGCGTTTGAAAAGTCTAGTTGTTTCTTTCCGAATTGTCGCGTATCTTACTGCATTGACTTCATCATATGCTTCTAAGTGGATCATTCTGAGGCGTTTACGTTCTTCGATCTTTGCCCTGCACTCATCGTCAAACCAAGGTTTGGACTTAGTTGTTCTCTTAAGTCCTAATACCTCTTGTGCTGTTTGTTTGATTGTGTCTCTGATCGATGCCCATTTAGTGCCCACACTATTGGCTTCCTCTTCCTCACTACTGTCATTCTCTAGGATGCTAAATCTATTCGTTAGTTCGTCTTGATATTCAGCCCTTTTACATAGATCTTTTAGTTTATCAATCTCGAACTTTTTGCTCGTCTCCCGTGATTGTTCATGTGGGTTTGCTGCAAGCCGACTTCTAATTTTGCCCATCACTAGAAGGTGATCGGAGTCGCAATTTGATCCTCTATATGATCTTGCGTCAAGGGTATTCGAGTGGTGTCTTTTGTCTGTGAGGAAATGGTCTATTTGGTTACGCGTTAGGCCGTCGGGTGATATCCATGTGGCTTTATGCTTGTGCTTGAACATCGTGCTTTTCACTACCAGATCTTTTGACGCTGCGAACGTGATAATTCGAATACCATTATCATTTGAAACGTCATTTAGGCTTTCTTTACCTATAGTTCGTTGGAAGATATTTTCCTTTTCAATTTTCGCATTGAGGTCGCCGAGGAGGATTTTAACATCGAATGATGAGATCCCATCAAATGCTTCCTCTAGGGTCTCGTAGAATGTGTCCTTCGTTTCTTCGTCGGTAGATTTTGTTTGGGGCGTGTACGTTTATAAATACATAATTGTACCGTGGGCCCTGCATTTTTAGCACCGACATTCGGTCATTAATAAATTGCACATCTTTTACATGGGAGGTAATCTTCTTGCTTATGATGAAGCCAGTTCCGAGGTTATGTGTATCGGTACCTCCGCACACCAGTGTAAACCCGTTGGTTTCGATTACTTGACTGGTTTATATAACATTCGAACATTCCACGTGCCGACGCGTATATCCCGCTTTTTCAGTTTTTCCCCACGTCTTCTTTTTGCCGAGTCGGTGTTTTTTTGATGATTTTTTCCCTTATGGTAGTGTCGGCTCATCACACCTACGCCTACCGGGTTTTTCGTCGGATTGTTTTTTGTATATTGGTTATTCATTTTTGATCCCACGAGACTTGGGGTTTCAAATAGTCCGCCACATCAGAGCCCCGTTTTGAGACTTTACTGCTCTGATTCGACCCGGTGTCAGAGAGGCGCCGTTATAATACAGCCGGTATACCCCTGGCTGTAAACCATCCAATGGGCACGGTGACACGTAACACTCTGGATTAGGGGTGGTAGATCTTTGTGTGTTACCCCTCGCTAGCCTGTCTGACATGGGTGACCCTACTGGAAGCATATGCTTCCGTCAGCATAGCCTGAGTGATTCATTGTAGTTTAAGCGCCCGCACCACGTCAAAGTTTCTACCAACCGGAGGTTCCAACTATCATGCCTTACGATATATGTTTCGTAAAACAACCTTTGTCCTAGCCCTGGCCATGGCGAGCAAATCTTCTGTGGGCCTAACACCACAGAAGAATCCATTCCCACCGTCCGCAATATCTCCTATTACTTTCAACTACATGGGTTTAGCCTTCACGTATGTGCATTTATTTGTACAGCTGCATGACCGATTATATGATCCGTTGCCTTATCGAGGAACGATCACCGCATCGGTCATGTCTAATGATTCGTTGTCTAAACAACGAGCAGCCACGATTCTCACGCTGGCTATCGAAGGGAATCCTTCTGTATACTCAGAAGAAGCTATTTTGCCCTGCACGGCAACATTCCCTTATATTAACGAATTGCTCAAATAAACACGCACCCAAGCATTGTAGCCTTTGCCATCGCAGCGATGTTCTGTTGACATAACATCAACAGAAAAAATCTTATTCCCTATCGTTTGTGATGGCCAGCCTCTACATTCGATCATCTGTTTGATCAGCCGCGTATTTGGATTTGCTTTTGTGCACCTTCGCATCTCCGTTTGTCCTGGCTTTCAACGAATGGGTTTTCAACTGGACCTGTACGACACCATGGAAATTTTCCAACAAAACTCAAATCGATTGTTCATTGGTCATCGCCAAATGAAAGATCGAATTTGCTCTTCCCATTCGATGGAATCCATCACCACTGCAGCTAGGGGGTGTTGAGTGCAACAGATCGTAACCACCGAGAAACGCACATGTACCGGGGACGTTGCGTTTTCGAGAGTTGCATTTTAACCGCCGAAGGAGACCCTCGTGCTGAGATCGTTGCTTGTCGGAAATTAATCGAATAACCATTCGTAAACATTGTCGAGTCGTGTAAGAGATCCGCGCCCTTATCTTAATTCAGAGAATGAGAATTAAAGAAAACCGAATTCTACTTGGATAGTGAACACGTGAAAAATAATTATTAAATAAATGATTTGTGAATTACAGTAAAGGCAGAATATTGTTTTGATTGTACTGGATTTTTCTGAAATAAAAACTTTAACATCAAAACTACTCTGGTGTGTTTTCTTTGGAGAGCTATTGTGTTCGCTGTTGTGCGCTATTCCTTCTGGTAAGAACAATTTCCAATGTACTATTGTCGGTGGTTCTGCTGAACCACCGTCCGTGTTGACGCACCATAGTAGAAACCACCACATATGAGGCGTCCTATTCCAAAACTGACTTACTCCATTTTTGAAAATGTTGGTAAATTAAAAAAAACAAACTTGTAATTTTTTTAAAATAGTATTTGTTTTTTGGCGCAATTTTCAGTTACATTTAGTTTTTAGGGCAGAAAAGAATGACTTGGTATGGGAAATACCACCTCTATTTGTGTTATATTCCTTGGTGCAACCGTACGTAAAAAATAACTCAGCATAAAGATCAGAATACTATTACGGTTTTGTCCACCGCAACCATCAGCACACAAACGAATGGAGTTGTACTGACTTAAATCTATTTTTTTGGAATGATTTTTATTTGTAAAATCACGTATATTAACCCACTAAAAACAGTGGTACCAATATCTCGTTTTTTTTTAAATGGAGAAAGTTAGTTTTGGAATGGCACGCCTCATATATACACCAAATTTTAAATACATAGTACCGGCCGATTATCATGATCATCATCATCGGCGTTACAACGGGCATCCGGTCTTGGCCTTATTTAGCAAGTCTCTCCACCGGTATCCGCTCCATATCCGAGACTTGTGAAATTGCCCGTAAAATTTTTGACGTTTTTTTTTTCAATGTTGTTTGCGAAACTCATGTTGTAATATAATCATTGTACGTTAATTTTTGTTTTCAGACATTAAGTGTACAACAAACGCGTACCCACATATATAGACGACTGTAGGAGTATAAAAATTGTTGTTATAATAGTACATGTAAACTGTATAATATATAACACCTAATTGTTACACAAATATATTACATCTAATCCGGAACACACTCTGCAGTGCGTATGCTTTACATTATCTGGCGTAATCGTAAAAGCCAATTATCGGCTTAAGGTTGAGAAGTGAGACAGAACTGTATTTGAAATTGGCGGCATTTCAACTCATCTCGTCGCCTCACTGAAACCTTTCATTTTCATAATCAATAATTCTCTTTCATGTCAGCGACATACTTGAATGTAGAATTGAAACGTCGCGTCGGTGCAAATACGGAAATAAGCGGTTTAATTAGGAAACGATATCAAAATTCTGAAATAAAGTCGCTATATCTGATTATGTAAACATCTGAGGCGGCCCCAAACTTTTAAGTGTTTGCAAACGTCAAAATATTTACAGATAATTTTAACAGATGAGCCGTTATTTTTGAAAGTTGGACAAGTCCATTATTTCATAAAGAAATATATTTAAGTTTTTACGTTTGAATTAATTTAAAAATATTGGTAAATGTGTAAATCAACTCCAGTGATGTTTTGAATACTAATAAACGGTTAAATTTTGTTATGCAATAATCATTATAAAAAATTATTAAGGAAAATTAAAGATCTCCAAAAGGACTTACACCACTTTCAATAATAACATATTATGAGAAATAAAAAAAACGGAGATTCAAATATTTCAATTGACATTAGTTTTACTAAAAAGGATTCTGTAATGTAAAAACTAATAAATAAAATGAAGACATGTAAATACACAAATAATAAAGTTTATTAAAAAATTTACTGATCAGGTGTAAAATGTAAATAAATTTCGTCAACATAACATTAGTCACAATTTATTTCTCCTCCATAGTCAGTGTTTATGAGAGCGTACGAAGCCATTTGTGCGGTGCCGCCGTTCTTTTCATTCGATGCATTTCAATGCCACGTCCCAGCCATGAGTATGTTGATGAGAGCATACTGAGCCATTTGCCGCCGTTTTTCTATTCATTTAAATGCCACGCCCGAGCCATAATTTATGACTGGGCAATAACACAAATTCAACGTCATGCCGCCATCACCACCAACAGGATCTGCATTTGCCCGCAACTGGAAAATTCCAATTTGCCATCAGCAGCAAACACACTCGACAGCAGAGGTGATAATTGAATTACCGCCACCTCTAAAAGTACCGCCATAAAATTTACCACTTCTGTTTTTCTTTGTATAGGAACTTGCGTACCTTGTTTTTTGCATCCTTTAATATTGTTGTGTATTTTGTAAATGCCTACTGTCTTTCAGCTTGCTATTGTATAACGCTCTGTTAAGAATTTTTAGTTGCTACCTTTTTGTGTGTATCTCGTAATGCTTTGTATCTAAGTTTCATGTATGTATTAATAATGCTCTGTTGCGAGCATGAATTTTGTATTCCATTAGATGTGATAATATTAGTGTAGATATTTTTGTATATATAGGATTTTAAGCGAAAAATAAAACCCCCCCACTGTATCCTTCCTCTTTTCCTCTGACCATGGTTCCGTTCACACCTCGATCAAAGTTCCCTCCTTTGAACTGCTCTACTCACACAGTCCTGTCCCGAACTTCTCCAAGACTAACTGGAAAAAGGTCAATAGAGACGTCGCCGAAAGGTTTTTTAACTTGCAAATCCCCGAATCTTCTAACCTAATCCCTGCTGATATCGATCGAGCAGCCCTAAAAATTGAGCAGACACTTAAGGATGCCCTCACCAGCAATACACCCACCACAATCCCTCATAATCATGGCTTGCAACAGGGCGCGGTACTCTCTCCGATTCTTTTTAACATTTACATTAGCGACTTATTAGAAGTACTTCCGCAGGCTATTGCGTACGCAGACGATCTCATAATTTACAGAACAGCTCCGAAAGTTGCGATCATAAATAAGTTAATACAGCGAGACTTCAACAAAGTGCAGCGCTATTGCGATGACTGGAAACTTAAGATCAACTTCCAGAAATGTGAAGCCATCCTATTTAGAACCCCATTATATAAAGCCACGTACGACACAAGGAAAAACTGGCGAAAGCTAGTTATCGTGGGACCGCATGGAGATAAACTGGAAACCAAGAGTTTAGTTAAATACCTGGGCATCTGGCTAGACCAATATCTGTATTTCAACAGACATGTAGAGGCTGCTTTGCTCAAAGCGAGGAAAACTTTCGCTATGACAAGGAGGCTATTTCACAGTAGCCAACTTGACAGCAAGGTAAAAGTCATATGCTACATGACACTAATCAGGCCAATGCTCGTATATGGTTGCCCAGTATGGTTTAACATAGGTCCAAATTTGATGGAAAAGATTCGGGTGTTCGAAAGGAAGTGTCTCAGAAGCTGTCTCAGATTATATCGGACACCGGAATCGGACTATAAAAAGTATTACTCAAATGAGACTTTATATAATGAAGCGTACATAAATAGGGTGGATAATTTTATGATTAAATTAATCAGAGGACATATTGCGAGAGCAATAAGCTCGTCCAATGACCTAATTTTCGGGGCCTATTATCCAAACACTCTGTACTATGAGAGCGTGCGTCGCAACGGCTTTGTTCCACCAGAGGCGTTCCTTGACTTGGATATGAAAGGGCTTATACAGGATAGATCCGGAATTCCGCTGATCTATCATGTAAGTAGATCATCTGTAGACGGGCGATTGTGCTACGACCGGGAAGTAGCGCGCACCGAAGAAGAGCTCCTGCGCTTCAGTAGGGCTATCTCCCACAGAGACCGGGACGATAGTATTAGACAGCGTCAACAGTTCTGGTGGTTGAATTGCATATAAAGACCTGGGTACCAAAGTCGGTAAAGAATCATACTATCATCAGCTAGCTTACATAGACTTAGCTTTTCTAGAATTAGGGTAGTATAAGATTTAAGTTAAGTTAGGTTAAGTGCTTTTACATAAAAAAAAAAAAAAAAAAAAAAAAAAAAAAAAAAAAACGTAGGTAAGTTAAGTAAGTTAAATTTTAAGAAAAAAAAACAAAAAAAAAATTGACAAAGTTTTTCAAATTTTTCTTTGTCTCAAATAATTATAAGTATTGCCACAAAGTTCTGTCGCCGAAAGGCAAATTATACAAATGTTAAGCAATGTTTAGCTTAGAGCGTCTGCGAAGGACCAGTAAGTTATTATATAAGATAATTAAGCTAGAATTTAAGCATTTTTTGGCTAGCCTTTAATTTAGAAATTAAGAATATAAAAAGAAAAATAAAAAATGTTGTAAAAATGAAAATGAAATCCCTCATAATCATTTAGGAAAACCATTACCCAGCATCCTAACTAAATTGCTGCGTCTCAAAAAACAACTCCGCCGAAAACTTCATAAAAGATTCTGTCCCTTTATTAAAAGTCAGATCCAACTCCTGACCACCCTAATAATTGAACATTTAAAAAAGTTCGCGGATCAGACTTAATATTAAACCCAATCGTGATCTCTTCAAAAACATCAACCGACTAACTGGTCAGAAGTTTAAACCGCGAATCGATCACCTTATCAACCCACTCAGCAACAATCTTAGCCAATCCGACATCGGACATAGCCAATTGCCTCGCTGATCACTTCTCAAAGATCCATCAACAAAATGATTCCCTCTCAGTCCCTAATTTTCGAAATACTGTCAACGAATATATTTCACACAGATTACCCGGATCTTATACTCATTTCATTGGGGAATTTAACGACACAAACAAGGCGTCACATCCTTCAGACACCAGCACATTTCTAACCACAAATGAATTAATCTTCATAAAATCACGATCCAACAAAAAATCTACCGGTCTATATGGAATGCCACACCTTCTATTTAAAAGACTTCGCCCGCCAAATCTACTTCCCATTCTCGTCCTTCTTAACCATATCACAAATGCTGCACATTTCCCAGAGAACTGGAAAATTGCGGTAGTAATCCCCGTTAAAAAGTCCGGCAGTTCCAATAACACCTCCAACTATCGTCCAATATCTTTAATTAAACACCCTAAGCAAAATATTGGAATATAAGATCTACCAAAACCTTCTCTCGTTTGCCAGTGATAACGCTCTCATCCCTAATTCTCAGTTTGGTTTTCGTGAGCGACACTCCACTTGCCATGCGTTACTAAAACTTACACACGATGTAACAACTGGTCTAGAAAACCAATGCCCTACCGTATGCATATCTCTCGATATTTCCAAAGCATTTGATTGTGTCTGGATCTCAGGACTTCTTTATAAGCTGCACTCCTTATTTGGTCTGAATTCCACCATCACAAAGCTCCTAGCATCTTATCTTTCTGGGAGGAAATTCATGGTCAGAATAAACTCTTCCCTCTCACAAACTCATAATATAACCGCGGGAGTTCCCCCAGGATCCATTCTCGGACCACTTTTATATCTTCTATATACTTCCGATATTCCCCAACCTCATCCTAGTGTTGTAATGCTAAATTATGCTGACGATACTTTAATCTACTCTAGCAGTAGATTTGTCAAAGCTGCAAGAAACCGCGTTAACAACTTCCTCCCGCTCATCTCAGCATACTTTAACAAATGGAAAATTCGCCTCAACCCAACCAAAACCGAGCTAACAGTGTTTAAGGGCAAAAGCGCTCACTGCACAAACAACACCTAACGTTGCCACAACAAAATTAAACTAAATCTTAATAGCACCCTCATAAAACCTTCCAAAACCCTAAAATATTTGGGAGTAACCCTTTCCAACAACTGGTCATTCTCAACCCACATCAAAAATTCCCTTCATAAAGCCTCAATACAGCTTAACCTGTGCAGACGAGTATTGTGGAAACCTAAAGGCCTCTCTCTCAAGGTCAAATAGCTCATCTACAAACAGATAATCAGACCCACTCTTACATACGCCTGCCCATTATGGTACCACATCTCACCCTCCCAAATGGAGAAATTACGAGTGTTTGAACGAAAATGTTTCCGGTTTATCACTGGCTTACACCGCAAAACCAACTCATATAGATACCATTGTAACAACGACCTTTACAACACCGCAGGCATCGAACGACTGGATAGACGGATCCTAGAACTGTCATAAATTTCATAGAAAACCTTCCTAACAATCCCAACCAGATAATAACAGACCTACCATCACCCTCCTCCAATACGGGAACTCACTACCGTAATTGTCTCCAAATCAGGACTCTCTTCACCTCAGGCAGACTGGTTAACGATCTAAAGGAGGTCGTGTACCACAACACCGAACTGGCACCCAATCATTTCAAATATAGCAACATCCAACCATTCTCCAAGATTCTTACTTTTAACACAGAATCGAGTGGCAACCCCCTGTTACGTTTTATTTTATAACAATTAAATTTATTAAATATAGAAGGTGGGACTTACTGTGGTTTATCTTGGGTATCTTGGGATGATGTGGCGGCTCGCGTCAGGTTGCAGGGGGCGTTGAAGGCTGCTCCCCTGTTCAGCAAGCTTCGTTAATGAACATGCATCCGCTTATTACTTGCGCCACCAGAGATAAGTTAGATAAACTTGCTAAGCTGAATGAAACGGTCAGCTGATGAATTTATGAAGTGTTTCTGATTCTTCTTGACTTGTATTTGGACGTTGAAATTACATCAAATCCATAAATTTAAATATTGTTGTTTTTTATTCGGAGATTGACGGCAAATTGTCATTTTTCCGAATTTATTTTCGGTTGTTATTTTATTTTATTATTTTTTTTCTCCGCCAAGTAGAATTTGCATAAAGGCAAGCGGACCGACATTGAGTCCAGCGGACTGACATTGAGTCCAGGTCCCCCCAGAATCCACTAATCCCCCTTTGATTCCCCTCTTTACCTGTAAAAGGAAATAACGCGCCAAGTAGCTAATTTGCATAAAGTAGTTTAGTTTTTCCTTTTACAGGTAAAGAGGGGAATCAAAGGGGGATTAGTGGATTCTGGGGGGACCTGGACTCAATGTCGGTCCGTAACACCCCTCCTTCAAGAACACACCTGACCATATCCCTTACTATCCTCAATCCCAACGAGAAATCCCACATCCATAACTAAAAATTGTAAATATTATTTTTAAGTCAATTTCAAATTGTCACTATCATTGTATCAAATATTGTAAATTGTAAATAGGATTAGATTTACTTAGATTAAGTTATGTTAAGTAATTTTAAGTAGGCTAAGTTAAAATAAACAGAGTTTCTGGTTTTTCTTCTGACCTTTTCATATATATAGGTTTTTCTTCTGACCTTTTTATATATATATAAATCACATTAAATCTTAAGCACATCTAGAAAGAACGGTTTGAAAAATGTTATCAAATAACATGTAAACACTTAATATGTAACCAATCTATTATAAGTTACCTGTATTACTTATTGTAACTATTTTTAAATTAAGGTTTTTCCTTTTCGTATTTTCCTTCGATTTATTCTTTTAATTATTAATTAAACATATTTTTCTTTTCTTTATCCAGATAATGTTTCAGTTGTAAGATATAACTTATCAAATCTCTGAATTGTAAAATGTGCGGTCACAGACTTTTTTTTGAATATATTATTACGAAATAAAAGATTTCTCTCTCTCTCTCTCTATTGTAACTATTAATTTTTGGTCAAAAAAATACGGTTTTGAAAAAAAAAAAAAATGAAAAAAATAAAATTAGAATGCAACGATAACTCTGCGTGTTCTCACCTAATTAATCCTTTTTCTTTTTCAGCTATTTTTAATTCTATGTTACTCTGAAATATTCAGTGGCGTTGCGCCCGAACATCACCCCAAAAATATCACACTAAGGGTGTTGCGCCATAGTGTACAGTAGGACTTTAAAGGTTAGGTGCTTAACAGGCAATTAAACATCAGGTCAAAAGAGGCCTGATTCAACAGTCAGCATAGTGAAGTATTCATGGTCAACAGGTGGCATTATTATTATTATTTATTGGCCTGTAGGAACCCGGAAGTTCATGACCTCACCGACTCGGCTTCGCCATCCTTCCCTGTCCTGGGCACTCTCCTTCCACGCTTCACCATTCGATCCGATCTCCTCAAGGTCAAACCTAACATTGTCCTCCCATCTCCGTCGCGGCCGTCCTACCGGTCTCTTTCCCGTTGGTCTACCGTCAAGAATTCTATGCACGGTCCTATCGTTCCCCATTCGCGCCACGTGTCCGGCCCATCTTAATCTTCGCGACTTGATTACTCTCACTATTGTAGGTTTGCGATATAGTTCTTCCAATTCGTGGTTATGGAGTCTCCTCCATTGTCCTGTCTCCTCGTCATATTTACCTCCAAAGATGCCTCTCAAAACTTTATTCTCGAATAGACGGAATTTGTTTTCTTCCCGTTTTGTGAGAGCCCATGTTTCGCATCCATATAGAACAATTGGCATGATTATGGTTCTATAGACACGGAGCTTTATGTTACGTGATAGCAGTCTGGATTTCAGCAGTTTACTGACTGCGTGCCAACTCGCGTTGCCGGAATGCAGTCTCTTGTTAATTTCCTTCGACATTTCGTTACTGGCCGTCAGTATCGTTCCCAGATATTTAAATTCTTTAACTTTTTCAAAGATCTTACCTCTGATGTTTATATGTGTTCTCTGAGACCCACCTGCTCTCGCCGTAATCATGTATTTTGTTTTGTCTTCATTTATTTCTAGGCCCACCTCTTCTGCCGCTTGCATGATGATTTCACAGTTTTTACTAACAGTCTCTAGATTATCGCCCAGAACGGCGATGTCATCCGCATATGCGAGCACTTGTGTGACCCCGTTCAGGGATGATCCGGCCATGTTGTCGTCTTGTACCTTTCTGATGACATACTCGAGCACAAGGTTAAAGAGACACGGTGATAGACCATCTCCCTGCTTTAGTCCGTCCCGGATTTCAAATGGTTCTGAGAGGTGGTTTTCTATTCTAACTCGCCCTTTGTTTTCGTTCATGCAAATTTGAATGAGCGCGGCATATTTTTTTGGGACTCCCAGCTCAACTAGAATATGGTAGAGTCTCTGCCTTGCGACTGAGTCGTAGGCTTTTTTGAAGTCAACGAACAGTTGGTGAACCGTCTCTCCGTATTCCCACTTCTTTTCCAGCAGTTGTCTTATTGTGAACATTTGGTCGCTTGTTGACCGGTTCCTACGGAATCCACATTGGTAGTCTCCCAGTATCTCTTCTGCGTAAGGTGTGATTCTCGCCAGAATGACATTTGTTAATATTAACAGGTGGCATTTCTCTTCCGAATCTTATCGTTTTATTTTATACAGGAGCAACATTGTAATTTTTTTTCCTATATTTTCCAAAAAAGATAAAAAAACACTTTAAATGGAGAATTTTTTTTCCATACTAGTTTTGTAAAAAACGTTATGCCGTTCATTCCTTTTAACTTCCTCCCACTACACTTTCAACCATCTTATAATTTCTCCGTCCGTAGTTTTCTATATGTTTGATATTTTCTTTTCTAGAGATTCTAGAGGAACCCCATACATTTGGCTGCACTTTTAGCCGCTTCAAATATGTGGTCATTCCAGTTAAGAGTCGAATTAATTCGTGTGCCGAGGATTGATAATTCCTTGGCTTCGTCGATACAAGTGCCGTACATAGACAGTATATTTACTTTGGGGCGCACCTTTCACGACAAGAGGCAGCACTGAGTTTTTAGGGCATTAAATTCTACTCGGTTAGATAATTCCCACTGATATATCTTGTTGAGGTCTGAATTCAATGTATCAAGCAACTTATGCTGGTTGGTAGTGACGTTCGAAGAGTTTGGACGGGAATGTTCGTATGAGTATGAGAAACTCGACGTACTATCATCAGCAAACGAGTGAATTGGGTTGTGAGTAATTTACAAGAGATCATTTATAAAGATGAGGAAGAGAGTGGGTGAGAGTACCGAATACCTGCATTAATTTTATGGGAGACAGATTTGACACCATCACGAACCACTCGGGTTGAACGGCCAGAAAGATAGTCTCTTATCCATTGGACCAGGGAATTGTGCACTCCAGGGAATTGCAATTTTAACAAAAGGGCTGAATGCCAAAGTCTGTCGAAGGCTTTTGAAACATCCAATGCGACTACCTTGCTTTCACGGAGGTAGTGGATGGAATGGTTCCACTTTTCGGTAAGGTATGCCATCAAATGTCCTGTGGACCTGTTGCTACGAAAGCCATATTGGCGGTCATTGAGGAAGTGACTTGATTCCAGATATTTCGAAAGTTAACGGTTGATATGAGATTCCATCACCTTGGAGAGAATAGAAGTTAGTGCTATGGGTCGATAAGAAGAAAGGGGCGACTTGTCACCCTTTTTGGTAATTGGTTGAATGTTCCCTGACTTCCATCTATTTGGGAAACGGCCCGTAAAGTAAGACAAATGGAAAAATGTCCGCACTACTTTGGCGAGTGAAGAAGAACATCTCTTCAAGAGAATTGGAGGAATGCCATCCGGACCAGGTTCCCCCTAACATCCACTAAAGCCCCTTTCGTAAGTTTCCCCTCTCTACCTCTAAAAGGAAAACAACTCGCCAAGTAGCTAATTTGCATAAACTACTTTGTGCAAATTCTACTTGGTGGAAAAAATAATAATAAAACGGCGTTGGCGCCGGATACAAATTAAACGTCAACGGCAAATAAAAATAATATTGACATTCGACGTTAATCTTCGAACAATAATAGTCGACAAAGTCCCCCAATAAGAAGAAGTATCGAACTAAATAATAATGTGCTGTTCCATTTTGGAGTGCCTTCAGCTTAAGAAGGCTGATCTCTGCACATGTGTCCACTATTCGACGTGTAGTGCTTCTACATCCGATGTCTAATGCGAGCTGGACTATTGGAACTTTTGTTGGTGGTTGAGGACAGTTTTCTTTCGTTGGTGGCTTTAATTCGGTCGGGTTGGGAATTCCTGCCCGACCTCTGGGAGTTTTCCGACATCTCCCATTTTGCTTTTTGCCGACACACTGTCGCCGTGTGGCTGTGTCGCCTGAAAATGTGCACCATTCACCGTTCTTCTGTCGCCTATGTCCCTTTTTTGGCCTCTCTGACGCGTCTGTAGTGGTTGAGTTCGACTGGCTACGGTTCGATTCGGGGCAATGGCGTTGTAATCGGTGCTGGCGTTGTTTTATTTTTTGAGCCTCCGAGTGTTCAGTACCAATCGAACTAGTACTACTCTTGGCTCGCGTTTGTTCACCGCCTTTGTCACGTGACTGTTTATTGTCCTTCGAATTTTTTCTTCTTTGGCCTGTTTGCCATTCTATATTGACCGTGCAGGTCGGTGGGGTGTGGTCGCGGGGTACAGACTTAACTACATTGGGTGTGTCTGTTGGCTGTTGTGGTTTTACCCATCTTGCCTTGATACGACACTCGTCCCACCTGTGACCCTTCCAGCCACAATACTCACAACAACATCGGATGCTGTACGCTCTACGATTCGATGCAGTTGCTTGTTTCGAAGTGGATGGTCGTTCTTGCCCTTGATGCGAGGTATTCACGGGTAACTTTCGTTAGTTCTGCGACCTTGGTTGTGTAGTTTCGGAATTATCCGCCTTTACTTGTGTACTTAGTGTCCGAGAATCCTAGGCATCGTGCCCATATCGATCACACTTCGTATACTTTGGTGTGTTTCGGCGTCGAAGACATTCGTTGTACAAATGCCCTTTCCTATTACAGAACCTGCAAGTCATGCACCTAACCGACGAGTTTGGTGTACGCTTTTCCCTGCTTTGACTAGAGGAGTCACTATGATAATCACCTCCGCCTCTTTGAAGGTGTCGTGGTACCTCGGGCTTCTTTGGTTTAGACCCTGTTGGTCTTCTGCTAGAATATTGTGGTGATGTTTTCGACCTAAACGGGTTTTTCCCAGGTTGTGTGCGTGTAACGGGGTGAGATCGTTCTGAGAATCTAGTGTTAGAATTCCTACTCTGTGTCCCTACTACCCGAGACGCATCGTTTATATGCCTATTTTGCCTTTGTCTCGATTCCTGGGGGTTTGGTCGACTATCCCCGTAGGTCCTATCCAAAACCCTATTTGTTTCCTCTGGGGGATCCTGTTCATCCTCCCAATAGTACAATGGATTATTTTTTAAGATTGGCTGCCTATTTGATGAGATGGTGCTATGGTATGCGTCGTTCCTTTCTGGTGAAGGTGACTGGTCATGATACCTCGTTGGTATTTCATCACTATACCATCGACTCTCGCTCCTCATCTCATTCTCAGTTTTCTCTAATTCGAGAACTCCAGCAATAATCCTATCTAGGGGGTCTGATTAGTTCAAGCCATTTGATTTACTCTTTGTTACTGATTATTAGTAGGTTACATTTATTCTTACTATTAATTGTTATTATCTTTGTTATTAATTGTTATAATTTATAATTAACTGCATGTTTGGCAGCACATTTCGTTGTGCATTCTGCAAATGATTAGTTTTCGTTATAAATTGTATTCAATCGTTTTCGTTCATTAAAGGATTTTGTTTTCGTCTATCGATTCGCTTGCGTTTTATTCGATGTCGTGGTCGTTCGCTTCCGGTAAACGAATCGGAAAGTAAACATGGTCTTTTTCTGATTCTACTATCAGGTGCCTTAGTTGGTCATTACTGATCCCTACCATCAGAACCGATTTTTCCAGTTTTTCGGTCTGGAAGGTGAACCCTATGCTATTTGCAATAAAATTATATGCAACTATATTCTCTTTAACTTTATTTACTAAATTACTAAATTGGTAACAATAACCATAACAAACGTCCGCATGCCAAGTAGGATCGTGTCTGTCAATGTGTCTGCTATAGAGTCAACATCGTTATTGAGGAAAAGTAACGAAAAATAACTGCAACCAACACCTTACGCAGTTGCTGTCACGGCACGTTAGGTATTGGAAATATCTAAACCGTGTTGGACACGACAATTCACTTCTCTGTCCGCAATGCGAAGAACATGCCATTTTTGTAAGTACCCCCTTTCTCTCAATGGAGAAACAACCTCCCGAGACAAGGGCAGCTCGTTGACTCTATGATGCAGTCAAAAGAGAGTTGGACCGAGATCTACACTCTAATAACCCTAGTGCAGAATGAGTTACGCGAATTGGAAGAGGAAGACGCGGAAAGCAATAGGAAACCAGCCTAATCAGGCCCACGAAGGAAATTCCAAAGTCAATCCCGTGGGGGAATTGGTAGGAGATGCAGGGTTGTGTTTTAGTACGTTTGCGAAGTGTTGTGGCATACTGTGCGACTCTGTGAATCGTCCATGCCTGAGGCTCGGGCATCCTTTTGCACAAGATGGTTTACTATATACGAGAGTGAGTCAAATACAAACGGTAATTTTACATTTTTTACTTAGCAACAAGTTGCGAGCTAGATAATCTTATACGTGGCTGTTGTACGGTTTATGAAGAGTAGAGGAACCGACTTGGCTAGCGGTCGCGCTTGACTTTGTAGTCAGGACAACCATGAGCGAGCAAGAGGTACATACGTCTGTTGCGCAACGGATTATTATAAAAATTTTAACGAATGAAGACGTTAAACCCTCGTAAATTTTTTCTCGATTGAAGGCACAGTTTGGTGATGATACATTGTCTCAGAATCGTGTGTATACGTGGGCCAGAGAATTTAAAAGTGGGCGAGAACGTATCGAAACCGAAAATCACGATCGACGCTTAAGGACAAGTCGTACATGTGACAACATCCGTGGCGATCGGGAGCTTATTGAAAATAATCGCTGCTTAGCTCTTGGAAAAATCTCATCAGAAATGGGTATCAGCTATGGAAGTGTTCAATCCATTATCACTGATGATCTTAGCTTCAAAAAAATTACTGCTCGATGGGGTCCGAGGTAATTGACCGTAAATCAAAAACAAGGCAGGTCGGAGATCAGTGGGAGACAAGAAGAGGAGGATTTTTTGAAGCGTATCGTCACATATGATGAGACGTGGGTACATCATTATACTCCCGAGACGAAAATAACAAGTAAAAAATGACGGAGGTAGGATGAAGGCTGCCCAGTGAAAACCAAAACTCAAATTTGCAGAAAAGTTAACACGATCATTAAGGGTGAATATTCAGTCATCATTTTCAAAAAAAAAGGTTTTTTATTTTAGTTTTTTATGAAAATTCAACGTCAGAAATATTCTTCCGAAAATTCAAATCAGTTCGAAGAAAATTGGTGAGATGGAGCATTTTTAAATACCGCCCTTCCCACCGGCTCCTATCCTTATTGAAATCTTTAAATGCGTTTATCTCAACACAGCATCAAAAAACGATCAAGAGGGTTCAAGAGGCTTCAGTTCTTGAGTTAATTTAATCTTATAATTCAAAATTCCCAAACGGCGTGAAATCGGCTGACTTGGCTCATTTCTAACTCTTATAAATACAATATTGGGTAAGAATAAAAATATTGTGTTGCTACAAAATCATTGCGTATTTTTGCAGCAAACGGTGTTAGTACAGTTTTGGCAGTACTGAGGTCATTCACATTGTCATTGTCATATGTCCGTTAACAGCTAACAGATTAAGCTTCATTCTTAACAAAATTAAGCGGTTTAGCTAAGTCTTGAAGATTTGACAACAAGTTGAAGATGGATGACCGAACTGCATTTTTGCCATGCTTTACTGTTTTACTTAAGTAAGAGAAGAACGCGCGTCAACTTTATGAAAAATTGCGCAAAGTTTATGGTGATAATGCTCCACAAGAACGTCAGTGCCAAAATTGGTTCAAGATACCAAAGGTGCTCCTCGGGAAGAAAGGCCCACCGAGGTTGATAATGACAAAATAGTGGGATTGATCAAGTCAAACCCCCGTTCCACGTACAGAAACATCGAAGATCAATCAAAAATGTGTTCACTTCCACCTAAAGAAGTTTAGATATGAAAGCAAACTCGATACTTGGATTCCTCGTGAACAAAATAGTGGGATTGATCAAGTCAAACCCACGTTACACATACAGAAACATTAGAAATCAATCAAAAATATGTTCACTTCCACCTAAAGAAGATTAAATATGCAAGCAAACTCGATACTTGGATTCCTCATGAACACAAACAAGTTCATTTAATGGCTCATATAAACACTAGCGATATGCTGTTGAAAGGTGAAGAAAACGATCCTTCTTTGAAAAGACTGATAACTGGTGATTAAAGGTAATTTGTGAATTCAACCCAAATGGTTTTGATCCATCAAAAGCAGAGTTTCATCAAAGGAAGGTAATACTCTCAGGTATGGTGTGGTATCTTTTAACCGCCTACCCAGGAACAGAACAATGAATTCGGATGAGTACTGTTGGCAAATAGACGGTTTAAATGAATCTGCCATCCAGAAACTCCCAGAACTCTTCAACCACAAAGGAGTTGTGTTTCATCACGAATCATCAAAAATTATTGGAACTTGGATGGGACGTGTTGCCCCACCCAACATACTTGCCAAAACTTCCACCATCAGACTTCATCGAATAACATTAAACTCAGATGAGGTGGTAAATCAGCACCTTCTTCAGTTTTTCACTCATAAAGGCAGGTCTTTCTATAAACGCTGTACGGGGATCTGATGGCAAGTGAATCTGCGGCCCCGAAAGACTAGCCGATGAGGTGATGGAGGCGTCTCCAAGAAGCAATGGGGTGGAGAGCAACGCGTCGATCGGCAACGTACAATGAAGGATGTGCGATACCGCCGTAGTGGTGTGACTAACGGGGATGAGTCCAGAGTAGATGACCAGGGGGTGCTAAAGCCGGAGTAGATGACCAAGCGGTGTTGAGTCCAGAATAGATGGCCAAGCGGTGATGCGAAGAGAATAGACAACCAAACAGTGACGAGTCCAGAGTAGATGGCCAAGCGGTGTAGTCAAGAATAGATAGCCAAGTGGTGACGAGTCGAAAGAATATGGCCAAGCGGTGTTGTCCAGAGTATATGACCAAGCGGTGTAGTCCAGAGTAGGTAGCCAAACGGTGTAGTCAAGAATAGATAACCAAGCGGCAATAAGAAGAGAACATATAACCAAGCGATGATGAGCCGAGAATAAATAAGCAAGCAGTGGCCAAGCGGTGACGACTCCAGACTAGGGGGGCAACCGGTGTAGTCTAGAGTAGTTGGCCAAGCGGTGTAATCAAGAATAGATAGCCAAGCGGTGACGAATAGAAAATGGCCGTTGGAGAATTTTTAGATTTTTGACGCATAGGTAGCGTTCTTTTACTGTCATCGAGGCGTTGTGAGCTGGTAACTGACAGATGGCATATGTGAACGTACTAGAGTTCTTTACTAAATTTAATTGTGAATCCGCAACAAACGGGGATTTAGGAAGATGTGAAAATTCATCGAATAACGCGCAAACTATATCTTCGATTGATTTCATTTAGACTTTGAAAAATACACAAAAAATGCGCGAGTTAAGTAATCTAGACTATTTCAAAAAAATATATTTTATTTAATTAAATACTAAGTCTAAGTTTACAAATCTTTTTGATAGTTCTATTTCGAACACTGGAATTAATTAACTAAACGTTAATTTACATTAAAAATATATTTGTTTTAATTAATAATAATAATAAATTGAAGAATTGCTACTTAAGAACCATGCTTAATCGATCAGTATCACCAACGAAAAAGGAAGTGGAATCGGTCTATCATTATTATCTGACTCTCGATTCGTTAAGATTATCTGAGGCGACATCTAGTAGTTTGGATGGTGATGTACTTTCGTTATGTTGTATGGGATTAGACGATTCATCTTTTGGGTGTCAATAAATGATTACAGTTTGGGTGATTCATATTTTTATATAATTCTATATATTCTATAGTCTTATAAGGATATGAATAAATGGGGCCTTAACTCGGGATAACTCTTTACTCAACCAATATTTTCGGAACTTCGACCGATGCGTTCTCTCTCAAGCACAGAAACATCCAATTGTAAATATTTTCACTCATTTTTATCCCCTATAGTACACGCAACCGATCGGGCAGGACAATTATTATAACCGATATAAGGAGTAATCACTCTGAAAGTTGCGACCATCGACTCAGAATGTCTGTAGTAATTTCATTTCCAAGAGTTGCTCGTTCCTAAACGTCACCATGATAAAAATATAACTCTTGACTTACGTTTTGACTTTCACAGATCCTGAACAAAATTTAAGAGTGCATTCGTATAAAATATCAAAGTTGTTATGCACCTTCGGGAAAATCTTTATTTCCACACCTCCACAACCCGATCATGCCGGAAGAAATGAATAAACCAACGATAGAAATTTGCGCTAAATAACACTTATGTTGTTGTCAATCAGCTGTTCCATAACTACATCAGTGCGAGCTTAATATTTCGGTTTCGGCCGATAGAGGTTTTTTTCACTGAAATGATGCTACCGTAATATTTCAAGTCCTATGACTCCTATGACTAGCCAAGCATGGGAAAAGTACGTTTTTCCGGGAAAATCTTCTTTAAGAACGGAAAAATCTGCAACGCCTCTAAAATCCGATTCCACCTCACCGAGTAAAATGCATTTTTAACATCTAGTGTTACCACTGCTGAAAACTTCCGCCTTTTTTGTTAAAGCAGTCTTCACTACAGCATTAGGAATACCATCCATTCCCGGGGTCTTGTTTTTATTTAACCACCCTTGCAGCCAAGAGCACCTCTTCGGTGGTCACGGGAAGTATTTCTCTTTCAGAGATGTTGCATTCCTCTTGTGCTCTCAACACCTCATCACACTGTGGGAAAAGGAAAGCAACGATTCTGGCCATGTCACATTTACTTTTGTGCATTTGCCTACTGTTGTTGCGCAATATTTTAATGTCTATTTTGTAGGCGCTGCCCAAGGGTTGGTATTTAATTCATCCCTTAGAGTGCAGAGCGCATCATATTTACTTTTGCGGATTACATTCCTCAACTCCTTCCGTTTGTTGACGAATCCCCTATGCAACTGTGGGTAGATGTTACGGTTTCTTGCTCTTTATTGCAAGCGTCGTAACCTGTTGCACTCCGATCGCACACGGGCAATTTCTGGGTTCCACCAATACACTGGTTTGATAGTCCCTGCTGGTTGTCTTTGTCGTGGCATAGAAGCATCACATGCTGTAGTCATCGGCCTCCGCGTCAAACTGTTCGATTTGTTCTCCGTGTACATAATCGACCAGTTCCGGTTCGAGGTCCTTCTCTTTCCATCCTTTTTTCTGGACTTACTTCGCCAGTTTGCCAGTGATGAATCTGTGGCGTCTTTAACAGATACGCACACAAATACACAAGCAAATAGTGAAGAACACCGAATTTTAAGCACGGCCAGTAGCCTGATGTGTTACGTTTCGGTTCAATTTTTGGTGATTCTAACTGTCGTAGCGTCGGTTCGAATCACACGTTCTTCACTATCATTTCAAACGCTATAAATCCACTGTGTGGTAATATTTCGTACATCACGGCTTGGTGGTCAGTATGGTGTAGGTGTCCAAAACTCGCCACTCCATACTTCTTGCCAATGCGGAGCTGGCAAATGCGATGTCGATTTTGGACTGGCCTCTCTCGTTTATGGTGGTGTAGACACATACATACGAAGTGATATTGTGTATCAACTTCTGCTAAAATATAGGTTCTGCTCTAATCCAGAATATAATTTCTCGCAGCCGAAACTTCACGTTCGTGGGCATAACATACATTACTGCTTCCTATACAGAAGCCCAAACTTGGAGAGAAACGCATCCTTTAGCGAATTTGATGCTCTATCTGATTCTATCGATAGGCTCTTTACCCTATATCTCCACACTGAAATCGTTATTGCGGGTGATTTCAATGTGAACAACTCTCAGTGGCTTCACCACTCCAGACACGCAACACCTCAAGGTCAGTATGTTCAGCTCTTTGCTAATTCAAATAATTTAACTCAACTCCTCAATGAGCCAACACGGGTACCAGATATAGATGATCATTCCGCCAACACACTGGACCTGCTTTTCATCTCCCACCCAAACAAATACATAATTGAAGAGCCTTCGCCCTTGGGCACTTCAGACCACTGTGTCGTGTCAGCTAAATTTCCTTTATTCAACTGCAACGCTAACGAGCAAGCTCCCAAAAGAACAGTATGATTCTATGAGAAAGCGAACGGGGAAGGTCTGAACGACTTTTTTGGGAAGTTAAATTGGTCGCTATTTTTCTTCAATAACGATGTTGACTCTATAGCGGACACGTTCACAGACACGATTCTACTTGACATGCGAACCTTTATTCCAAACGGGGTAAAGAGTATAAATCCAAAGGAAATATGTGGCTCGATTCCGAGTTTAGAGAAACTATTAAGGCTAAATAGTTGAGCTTCCGGTTGTATAAATCAAACAATACTGAGGAAAACCGGAAAAGATTTAAGAGAGCTAGAAAGGAGTGCAATGCGTATATCTAACGCGCAAAGCTCTTGCATGACCAGAGAGTGAGACACAAAATACTACACTCTCCCACAGGTAGTAGAAACTTCTGGGCATTCTGAAAAACATTCAACACTCGGTCTCTTCACCCATTCCTTCGCTAATAGTCGATGACAGATCAGTGACCACTGCAATAGAGAAAGCGAATCAACTTGCTGCACATTTCACAGCGAACTCGATCTCCTTGATACCATATCAGTTCCACCACAACTTGAACATACGCAGTATACCATGAGCCAGAGTCACTTCCGAACCCGTAGTGCTGGCCGCACACTCAAAGAGCTAAACGCCCACAAATCCTCTGGTCCGGGTGGCATTCCCCCAATTTTCTTGAAGAGATGTAACTCTTCACTCGCTAAACCATTGCAGAAACATTTCCATTTGTCTTATTCTACTGGTCATTTCCCAAATAGATGGAAGTCAGCGAACATTCAGCCAATTTCCAAAAAGGGCGACAAATCGTCCTCTTCTTATCGGCCCATAGCACTAACTTCTATTCTCTCCAAGGTAATGGAATCACTCATTAACCGTCAACTTTCGAAATATCTGGAATCAAATAACCTTATCAATGACCGCCAATATCGCTTTCGTAGCAACCGGTTCACAGGAGATTTGATGGCATACCTTACCGACAAGTGGAATCATTCCATCGATTACTTCAGTGAGAGCAAGGTTGTTGCACTAGATATTTCAAAAGGCTTCGACAGAGTTCGGCATCCAGTCCTTTCATCAAAATTACATTCATATGGAGTGGACAATTCCCAATTGATAAAAGACTATCTTTCTGGCCGTTCAATCCAACTAGTCCGTGATTGTGTTAAATCTGCCTCCCATCAAATTAATGCAGATGTTCCCCAAGGTTCTGTACTCTCACCCACTCTTTTCCTCAACTTTATAAATGAGCTCTTGTCAACTACTCAAAATTCAATTCATTCGTTTGCTGATGATACCACGTTGAGTTTCTCATACTCATTTAAACATTCCCGAGCAAGCTCTTCGAATGTGATTACCGATCAGCAGGTTATGCTTAATATAGGGTGGGCCATAAATTTTAAAATAAGGCCAAGACCGGATCCGATGATAAATTTTTGCAAATGGCAACACTTGATTTCTTAAAAACAGTTAGAGGGAGGGGCGCGCAAGTGACGGGGAATTGTGCGTCGCTTCATGCAATTTTACTCGCGATGGAGCGCTGCACGGGACAACAGCGTGCTTTTTGTGTAAAACAATTTTACAAAAACAACGATTCCTACGTTACTGTATGGTGCCTATTTAGAATTGAATACGTATTACGCCGTGTAAGTAAGTGTCCAAGTGTTAATTTAATCAAAGCTTGGGTCAAGAAGTTCGAGCAAACGGGATCGACAACGAATATTAAACAAACAGAGCAGCACGTCAAGAAGAAGCGATGACCACATTCGGGAAGTTGAAATTTCCGTAAGGAATGATCCAAAATCAGCGAGTTTTCCTAAGTTTGCTTAGTCGATTGCAGGAATGCCAACGACGAGATGGGGCACATCTCGACGATGTCAATTTTTAAAAATAAATTTGAATAAACGCATATTACGTTAAATAAATGATCGACAAAATAACATTTGTAGTTTTATTTCTATTCATGTTTTAAATGGGCAAACATGTATGACCCACCCTTTACATTGAATTCCGACTTCAACAAAATATATCAATGGGGATTATCTAACCAAGTAGAATGCAATGCCTTAAAAACTCAGTGCTGCCTCTTGTCGTCAGAGGTGAAGCCCAAAGTAAATATACTCTCGATGAACGGTACTTCCATGACGGCACTTGCATCGATGACACTTGCATCGACGAAGCCAAGGAACTATCAATCCTCGGCACTCGAATTAATTCGACTCTTAATTGGAGCTGTGGGTTAAAATAGTATGTATGCCGAAGAACGGCAGGGATTCACCAATATCCCCGACAATCGCGTAGAAATTGTCCACAAGAACTCCGTTGTCCAGCGAAGAAACATAACAAGATGCACTTATCGAAGCAGAAATTAAAAGACACTTGATTAAGAGTTGATGTTTATTGTTCTATGAATTCCGCGGATAGATTACACTTGGTTGGCACATTACGAGGTAAACTATTGTTAATCTTCTGTTCGTCAGCATCCACCAACCGCTATCTTCATGAATTCCCCGCCGAAGGGTAGCCAATCAGCTTTGGGTTAGCGAACTAAACATGGGATATGACCGTTGCTAGTTTGCTTAAAGTAAACACATTTCGGTCATGTTCAATTCGATGCTTGGGTGCATGTTGATTTTAGATAACATGCTATGGAAGATGTTGCCGTCAAGGCGAAAGCATTTCCTTGGTGTTTACTTGTGTAAACAAAAGCCGTTTCGATAGCCAGCGTGTGAATCGTGGCTACTCGTTGCTTAGGTAAATATTCTTGGTCATGAGCGATGCTGGTGATCGTTCCTAGATACGGCAACGGATCGTAAAATCAGTCATGCTGATAAGCAAACAAATATGCTCACTTGAAGGCCAATGTTTAATTTGATCTGCTCTTCTTTTGGGAAAATAGATTATAGGACATGCCGTTGGAAATCTGGCTTGCAGATGTGCAAGCCAGCAAGCAGCCCGAAATGTCTTCTTGGACAATGGGTGGGTAATAAGATAACGCACGGGAAGGTTGGCGTGTGTTGGTGGACATGCGCCGTCCATTGTTCGGTCGAGGAAGCTCGGTTGATGCTGGATTGGTGTCATGGCAAGATGATAATCTTGTCATGAATTTATGTTTCCAGATATGACCGCTCGAAGGGGGCTTGGAACAGCCCTTAAAAAGGTAAGCTGCCTATGGGGTATTCATGTCGGTTAACCGTGGGGATAACCGAATTGATTACAGCAAATTGGTTGGCAGTTAATGCCATGGCAAGATTGTGTAATCTTACCAGAAAATCAACTCTCAGGTAAGCTGTATTTGCTGATTATGGTGGGGTTCGAGCGATGCGTGGCTTTTCGGGCCCTGAAAATCCCCACAGAGCCACCACATATTTCAAGCTGTGAAAAGTGTAGCCAAGTGTATGGGGTTCCTTAAGAAATGCAAAAAATACTTCACTCCATCCAACCTGGCCACTATTTACAAGGCATATATTGATCCCAAAATGGAGTTCAACTCCCGTATTTGGCCAGGCGCATCCAAAACTGCAGTACACGTGCTCGATAGGATGCAAAAACGAGCAGTGAGAGTGCGCATCAATCCACGTTGAAAGTCAACTTCAGGCGCATAAATAAGCCGCCTCAATGGCTGAGTTGGTAAGGAGGTTGTGTCTTGAATTTGATTGTGCAAACCTAGGTTTAATTGACGACTTTTGCTATTGTGCAGTTCGGCACAATTGCTGAGTTGTAGGTAGGGTCCCAAAGCCAAGCCGCCCGGCGAATTACTACACCATTAAGCTATAAGCTTCGTGAAATGGTCAGGAGAAATCCTTGAATATCTTTTAGAGCTAGGGTGATGGGCCCGGCCGAGAACAATTAGCATCTCAAGGCGCTGACTCAGCGCTTTAGGTTCGCCTTTCATGGGAGAAGTAAAGTTAAAAAAAAATATATAAAAATATATAAAAACAGTCATTTTTTAGGCGAACCACACGAATGTGGAGTGCTCTACCTAATCATGTGTTTCCTCGTCGTTGTAATGTCCAGACGTTTAAGACCAATGTACATCGATACCCCCTTTCCTTATCCACTTCCTTTCCTTCCGCTCGCATAGTACTCTGACATTTAAGGGTACTCCGAAGTCCCCTTTTGTGCGCGCGTTAGTGTAAAAAAAAATTACTCCGTGGTAGAACAAATAATCTTCTTTTTTTTTAAATAGCATCCTTTATTGGATATGAATAGTACTGTGGGGGTTTAAGTATGAGTGCACCGGCATACGGCACGGATTCACTTAACACCCACCGATATGTCCTTTTATTGACGTGTCCAATGTAAAACTCCACTGCGTGTCACTGTAAATTGTTCTTCAAAGAAAAGGAAAAATAAAACGCTGTGGTTTGTTCGGTGATGACTTTTTCATTGGTATATCTTTAAGAACACTAATTATCAAGGTTACACATATTTGGCAATGTCATACACTAACGTACTGTTATTAGTTCCAAGTTCACGTACATGGCAATCGTACTGCTGAATCAAACTTTTAATGCCAAGCCTGAGGCAATTACTCCAGTTGTAGATGATTTAATTTAGATCACCGTTCGGACTTAAACTACAATTTGGTACTCGAGACCAATTATACAACTTGTAAGTAATTTAATTGCCCACTAAACTGAATAAATCACAACAATAGATCCATTGTGAAAACACTGACGCAGAACGCCGACTCAACTGCCGAACAATTTAAACAACAATTCTGACTCCTCGTTGAATGACGAACTTTGACAACTCTCGCTGTTGCACTCTACATCCCACCAAATGCAACGGTGGTGGATTTCCACCGACGTGGGAGGAGCAAATCGGATCTTCTTGGTGGCGACCAATGAACGATCGATTTGGGTTTTAATGGAAGAATTTCCATTGTGACCGTACAGGTCTGGTACAATGCCCATTCATTGGAAGTGCGGACAGCGATCAATCCTGCAGCTGTTCAAACAAAAGAACAAGCAGTAGAGGGTGCAGGCATCGCTGTTGTAAACGATAGTGGCGATCGTCGGATGAAGAAATAGGTTTCTGTGTATTATGTAAACAGAAATGCTATTTCGGGGGTCATACGCTGAGATGCGCATTTGTTTGCCTTAGCCGATGCGACGTGGGAACATCGGTTGTTTACATGATCGGTTAAAATCATGCCGTTGCAACCAATCGAATTTTCTGTGACGATAAGCAAACAGAAGATTTGTTCACCATGGCAATGGCTAGGGTGGAGACTGTTTGGGTTAAGAAAACAATACGTGGGACACGATCATTGGTATGATTGTTTGAATAACAATCATGATCGTGTCCGGTTCGACAATCGGTTGTCGCTTGGGCGATCGATCGTCGGAAATTTGTTTGCAGCTAATTTCGTTGCAATAATTGTGTAACTTTTTTTTTATTATCGTCAGCTGATATTATAACTGTACCATCTGCAAAGGTGCCTATGAATGTGTTTTTGGTTGTTGGGATGTCTGCTGTGTATAGTAAGTAGAGGAAAGGTCCCAGGACACTTCCTTGTGGTACGCCTGCTTCTATTGAATAGAAACTAGAGTGAGCTCCTTCGTGTGTTACTTTGAACGTTTTTTTTTGAAGACAAGTATGATTCGAGTAGATGGCCATACGAGTAGTTTGCTAGAAACAGTTTACTCATTTTATATATAATACCTTCATGCCATACTCTGTCGAATGCTTAGGAGACATCAAGAAAGACAGCTGGGCAATATTTCTCTTCTTTTCTATTGCTGTGGTCACACGGTGAACCTGTTCAATAGTTGAGTGTTTATTCCTAAAACTAAATTGAAAGTCTGGAATATTAATGAGTGGCTTGAGTCGCTTGAGGAGTATTTTCTCAAACTGTTTTGAAATGGATGGCAATAGCGATATGAGCCTATAAGACGTTACTTCTTCTGCTGGTTTCTCTGGTTTCTTGAGCATTATTATCTGGGCTGTTTTGAATGAATTTGGAATGTATCTTAGTCGAAAGCAAGCATTAAACGAATATGTTAGCATAATGATAGCTTTTCGAGGTAATTCCTTGTACACGCCAGGCGATATTTCATCGATACCTGGTGCTTTTTTGTGGTTCAAACTTTTGTCGATTTCTTGGGCAATCTTCATTGGGGTAACTGGTTCGATTGTTTGCTCAGTTTGATAGAATAGAAGGATAAATACTACTGTGGATGTTGTGTGGTTTGAACACTGAAGCCAGGTGTTGTGCAAATATTTCTTTATCTTCAGTTTTGCGTACCCACTATCTCTGCGCATCCTTCATAGGTGGCACATGGATATGGGTACGTTTAAATTTACGTGTTGCCTTCCAGAGAGGGTAATCCGTATCCGCTGACGGACTTAGTTCACTTATATACTTGTGGGGGGTTTCTCTATTCTACATGAGAAACAACCCACAATTCCAACCACCATTTCCACCTAATTTCGACCGCTTTCAGCGCGTCATACTTACCAATTTCCTTTATATGTATTCCCCTGTAAAATATTTCAAACGGACGTATAGCTAAAGTCATCATCCTTTGCAGATAATGCATAATTGAGTTTAGCTACATAAATGTCATACGGCAACTCTATTCTTGCTAACCATGAGTTTCCCATCGGAAATCTCATAATGTCGGTTAGCAACAACAAGTCTAAAAGAACGACGCTGTTGCAACATAGCAAAATAGCTGGGGTAATTTCAGCGTCATAGAGTCTGGTTCTCACGCGAATTATTTCCCAAACATCAGCGGCGTCCTATCGACTTTCCCTCAGATCACCCATTCGCTTGGGATCAACGATCTCTCTTTGCAGGGGAGTAACATCCGCTAGGGTTCTCTCTCATTCGCATTTCTTTCCCCGGTTCAATGCGCTTTAACTACACCATAGCCGTACCACTGGGTCAGTAGGTCGTGTCAGTAGCTGCATCTGATACCAACACACACAACCAAAGCTACCCCGAGATCACAGCATATCATGTTTTCTGTTCTCTCATTCTTCATGTCCGTCAATTACCCTATTAACAAAAGTTACTCATACTTTGACGGGCGTGAGGTTGAGAGAGCAGAGGCGTGGTCTCTTTTGGTTGTCCTGTGTATAGAAAGAAATTTGAATTTCAACCCCAATTCACACGAGTCGCTAACCATCACCCAAACGGAGCACACGTCTCCTTTGTCGCTATTCACCAACCGAGAGCAAAAGGTCGCGTCGCGTCGAACACCAATAGTGAATATCAATGATTATCGATTGATTATCAATTACAATAAAATTCCGCAAAAGAAAAAAAAACGTATGTTCAATCGGAGCGAATAAACACGGTAACACGAATTGTTAAAAGAATATTAAATAAAGAAAAAAATATAAGTGACATCTAGCAAACAAATTCAGTTAAGTGCTTTCATTTTTTTCTTCCCTTTGCTGTGGACAAGTGTTTGGGGAAGTTAATGGGATACTTGCCGTACGTAGGCATTACACATTTACCCCCACATTGGTGACGCGACAAACAACACGCAACCTTCAACATTGGAATAATTGAGTTCAAAAAAGAAAAAAAGAAGCTAAATCAATTTCAAAGCCAAAGTGCTCAAACGAAAAATCTAAAGAAAATCAAAATTAAAAATCAATCAAAAACATTCTACTTAATAAAAATCAAAAACGGTGGTTAAAATGAAGTTTTAATTCCAATCAAAAAACAGTTAAATAAAATTTCCAACAAAAACTCAGTGAAATTTTGCAACAAAAATATAAAAATAAAAAATTTTCAAAAAACAAAGCTAAATTTCAAAAACTAATCAATACAGTGATTTTCAACAAAGTGGAAATATCCAAAATAAACCGCCAACAAAAAGACAATTTAATAAAATTTCATCAACAAAATTCAAAAAAAAAGAAAAAGTTTTCTCAACGAAAAACTAAAACATAAATTTTCGAAAATTAAAAGACGCTAAAAGGGCAAGTAGAGCCCCACCCCATCTTTAGCACCACGGCGACGCCAAACGATACCGCCCACCTTAGACAACTTCATCACCGGACCAGGAGCTGCCGCATCGTCATCGCCACAACAGTTCCGGAAAACCAGGTTTTTATTTTGTTTTAAAGTGGTAATTTCTTTTACGGTGAGCTCCTTCTGAGCCAGCAGACTTAACATTTTGAAAGTTATTTTAAAAATTTTTTGATAAAATTAAGAATCTTGTAAACTAAAACCTGGAAATAAGTTGTAAATAAACAATTGAACTTTGAAAATCTGTATGCACCTCATAAGTGCACTGGAAATTCCTGATCGTAATAATAACTTAGTGGATTATATTTTAAAAGAGAATAATTTAAGTAGATATTCATACTAAATGCAAAAGAAAACAAATGATCATATGTAATTAAAATTATCATCATTACCATATTTCTAAAAAAAAGCAACAAATTTCTAGGTGTTTTCCTAGATAGGTTAATATTAAGTGAGAGTTATAAGACAGAAATTCAAGTGTTTTTGAATTTGCTAAGTACGAAAAGATAAATGTTACACTTGTTGTACAGACGATTCGCCAATCGCATCAAAAGTGTTTAAGTCTAAACTAAAAGCGACTCCTCAGTTCAGTAATTGTGAGAATAACTCATTTATAATTTTGTACGACGTGCTGCGTCAACTTTTGCTTATATTATTACTCCTCAAAACGTATCGCTATTTCGGTTGGTTTTAAAAAATTTAGTTTAAACTTAACAATTGTAAGCCCCTTCTGGGCATAATTAGTGTAGAACACGGCATTATTCGACTCGACGCGACTCTCTGGTGACTCTCACTCGACCTCTTTCACTTACTTTGCGACTTTCTCGCCTACACACGTAGACACAACGCGGCTTCTCCCTACATTCGTCGATACTACTCGACAATCAACCTTCCCAATCGCGGCTTCTCTTTACACTTCGGCACCACAATGCCCACCACGCGAGCCGGTACATCCCAGCAGGCGCAAGCGCGACCTCAATCCCCCGCTTTTCATGACGCTTCCAGCGTTGAATTCCCATCCTCATTACAAAACGTAAAGCTCCCTCCGTTCGACGAGGCGTATCCAGAGCTTTGGTTCGCCACAGCCGAACGTTTTTTCCGGTTCGCCAATATCTACGATGAAGAACATCGTGCTGTAGAATTGCTGCGGGTGCTGGATGGGACACAGCGAATGCATGTTGCTCAGGCGATCAGGTCACCGGGCCCTGATCCCTACAGCAACATGCGGGAGAGTCTCCTTAACGCTTTGGACCAACCCACCAGCATCAAACTACAGCGATTAGCGAACGCGACAAATTTTTCAGGTATTAGACCATCCCTTTTCCTCACCCATTTACGCTCGATAGCGGGGACCAGGATCTCGGATGATCTAATTAGGCCACATTTTCTGAGGAGTTTACCTCAACATGCCCGCTCGGCATTAATGGCCCAACCTAATCAAAGTTTGGACTATTTATCTAAGGTGGCTGACGCTATTATGGAAACCGTAGACCCACAGTCTGAGCTCCATTCATATCACGACGCGGCGGATAGTCAACACGTCACACTGCCTACACGGCATCCACGGCACACATCACCTTCTTTTGCAGCACCCAGGACTGCTCCAGCAGCGTCATCTTCTCAGCCACCCTCCTCATCCTCCAGAAGGCACGCTCCTTTCTGCACAACCTGTCTCCACCAGCGAACCCACAACCGCGGGCCCAACGAGTCTTCGTCAGATAGCTCCCCTGCGCCCGCCACTAGATCCGACCTTCAAGCGTTGCAGGCCACACTCCGCCGCGAGTTAAATCAAATCCTCGCGAAGGTTCGAAGCGACCATCGAAATGCGCATACCCAACGGGTAGGTCGACATTCGCCCCCTCAAAATACCACACCTGTGGATCAAACCACGAGGGACCACGGCGCTCGTCGCTTATATCAGGTGACTGCACGCATCACGTGCAGTTTTTGCCATAAATTAGGCCACCTATACGACGAGTGCCGGAAAAGGCGAAACACACCTTTCTGCCGGGAGTGCTGGCAGTATGGCCACGACATTGTAGAATGTCGTACGCGATGTACCACACTTCCACAGAACAAATCTCCGTGCCAGCAGAGGGACTCCCAGAATAGAACACACCCGGGACCACACCAACCATCTGCCTCCAACACCCCAGCAACATCAAACCCCCGAGTCTATAGCATTCGCAGTTGCTGCGAGTTGTGTGGCCGTACAGGTCACACACAGAACATATGCAAAGACAGGGTAAAAAGGGGATGGCACGGATTCGATAGCAAAGGGTCACCAACAAGGTTAACGACATACAAGTCTACAACTCCAACACAAACGCGCAAGGCTAAGACTGTACGTCAACGCCAGCCTTCACAAAACTGCACTTCTACCAAGGGCGGCAAACAACTCCCCATACCGACGTATGGACGAAAAATGCCGACCCTAGACTCTGTTCTTCTCCATCCCGCACACGGCACCCCGTCGCTGCGGAGAAAAATTAACACTGGACGTGAAGCTCCTCCATCCCGCACACGTAACTTCGTCACTTCGGATGCGAGCGAGCTACCGATGGGTCACGACCTACTTGGATGTCATACCTGTTGGTCTATGCAAACAACAACAGGCCAGTGGACCGCACCGCAATCCCTTTGTCCCCGTCGGCAACATACGCGGTACCAACCAGGTCCACTTCCATTACAGACCCAAGCCCAGCCACGACCCAGGAACACGTCTACACGACAGAGCCAAGCCTTACCACCGCAACTACTGGGTTAATCCAAACCAGCCATACTCCAAACACACGACTCTCCTTCCGATACTTCACCTAGCGCTCCTCCAACCATTCTACTCCTTCCGCCCTACCATTATTTCGTGACTACGTCACTGGCGGGGGAGTACTGTGGGGGGTTTCTCTATTCTACATGAGAAACAACCCACAATTCCAACCACCATTTCCACCTAATTTCGACCGCTTTCAGCGCGTCATACTTACCAATTTCCTTTATATGTATTCCCCTGTAAAATATTTCAAACGGACGTATAGCTAAACTCATCATCCTTTGCAGATAATGCATAATTGAGTTTAGCTACATAAATGTCATACGGCAACTCTATTCTTGCTAACCATGAGTTTCCCATCGGAAATCTCATAATGTCGGTTAGCAACAACAAGTCTAAAAGAACGACGCTGTTGCAACATAGCAAAATAGCTGGGGTAATTTCAGCGTCATAGAGTCTGGTTCTCACGCGAATTATTTCCCAAACATCAGCGGCGTCCTATCGACTTTCCCTCAGATCACCCATTCGCTTGGGATCAACGATCTCTCTTTGCAGGGGAGTAACATCCGCTAGGGTTCTCTCTCATTCGCATTTCTTTCCCCGGTTCAATGCGCTTTAACTACACCATAGCCGTACCACTGGGTCAGTAGGTCGTGTCAGTAGCTGCATCTGATACCAACACACACAACCAAAGCTACCCCGAGATCACAGCATATCATGTTTTCTGTTCTCTCATTCTTCATGTCCGTCAATTACCCTATTAACAAAAGTTACTCATACTTTGACGGGCGTGAGGTTGAGAGAGCAGAGGCGTGGTCTCTTTTGGTTGTCCTGTGTATAGAAAGAAATTTGAATTTCAACCCCAATTCACACGAGTCGCTAACCATCACCCAAACGGAGCACACGTCTCCTTTGTCGCTATTCACCAACCGAGAGCAAAAGGTCGCGTCGCGTCGAACACCAATAGTGAATATCAATGATTATCGATTGATTATCAATTACAATAAAATTCCGCAAAAGAAAAAAAAACGTATGTTCAATCGGAGCGAATAAACACGGTAACACGAATTGTTAAAAGAATATTAAATAAAGAAAAAAATATAAGTGACATCTAGCAAACAAATTCAGTTAAGTGCTTTCATTTTTTTCTTCCCTTTGCTGTGGACAAGTGTTTGGGGAAGTTAATGGGATACTTGCCGTACGTCGGCAACCACATTTACCCCCCACATACTCATCTATACAACTCTGTTTATGGTCTTTAATTAATTTGTTAACTAGATTGCTTACCTTGTTGAATATTTTTTTATCGTTAGCGTGTCTGGATCTGTGCCACGTTCGTCTAGCTTTGCGCCTGTCTTTGATTAGATCTCTAATCTCAATAGGGTATGTGGTTGCTGGATCTGGTTTATCACTTGGCACCAGAGTTGCTGTTGCGGCTGCGCTTTGTAATGTTTCAATAAATTGTTGTACTTGTTGTTCCAATTCTTCATAATCTTGAAGTTTAATGTTTAAATCAATCTGATTGTCAAGCTCTTTTCGGAATTTTTCCCAATCTGTATATTTGTTTGTAAGATTTAGTTTTCTGTTCTTACTGGGATCAGCTGCATTCAGTTTTAGTAGTACTGGAGTGTGGTCAGATATTAAATCAACTAAACTATCCGTTTCAATATAATTCTATAACGCTCCTTTCGAAATAGAGAAATCGATCAGGTCAGGAGTTTTGTTGCAATCAGTAGGCCAGTATGTTGGTGAACAAGACGAATGAAATTCGCACTTTGCTTCTTTGATGCCTGTAAGCAATTCTTTTCCCTTGCCTGGAATAATCAACCTTGACCCCCAAGCAGTGTGCTTGACATTGAAATCTCCACCAATTATAAATCTTGGTCCAAGCTTCTTGAAGATATCCGTGAATTGTTGTTTTGGGATTGTGTGTCTAGGTGGGCAATATACAGCACCTACATTTAAATCAGATCCATTAAGGTTGACAGTAACAATGGAGGCTTGAATGAAAGTTACTTTTATTACTTCTTGTTGGAAGTGACGTTATTATTTATTATTTATTGGTCTGTAGGAACCCGGAAGTTTATGACCTCACCGTTCCCTGTCCTGCGCACTCTCCTTCCACGCTTGACCATCCGATCCTATCTCCTCAAGGTCAAACCTAACATTCTACTCCCATCTCCGTCGCGGCCGTCCTGCCGGTCTCTTTCCAGTTGGTCTACCGTCAAGAATTCTACGCACGGTCCTATCGTTGCCCATTCGCGCCACTTGTCCGGCCCATCTTAATCTTCGCGACTTGAATACTCTCACTATTGTAGGTTTGCGGTATAGCTCTTCCAATTCGTGGTTATGGAGTTGCCTCCACTGTTCTGCCTCCTTGTCATATTTACCTCCAAATATACCCCTCAAAACTTTATTCTCGAATACGCGGAATTTGGAAGTGACGTATATTTTGTTTTATTATCAGAGCTGTACCCCCACGGGGGCAGCCGCTGGGGTGCGTAGTCCAATAGGCCATATAACCCCTGATTTTTATGAAGCTTATATGAGAAAAGTGAGTTTCTGATATCAACGCAATATCTATGTTGTGCTCTCTTATTAATATATCTAGTTCTTGATTATTCGTAGGAGCCGATTACTCATTGTCTTTATTTCTTGGATTTCTTGGACGGTAGTTTTTAAAAATTTTCAAGTTTACCTGCCCTTTCTGCTGGTTGATGCTTTTTTTGATGTCCTCCTGAAATACACTGAGCATCTTCATCCATGATGGTAGGCTCGTTATTGACAGGTTGTTGTCTGCTTTTATTATCTGCTTTCTCTTTTGGTTTATTGTTCATTTGTGTGTTGCTAGTACCAGTTGTGGTTGGCCCCGCTCGCTCGGTATTTTTTGATTGCAGTCTTTAAGTGACTTTAGTTTTCTTGGGATGTTCTGCTTTTAATTTTTTTTTTTGATACACTGAGCATCCCTTGTAATTAGCTGGATGCCCATTCTCGTGGCAAAGCGCACATGTTGCTATGCTGTTGCACTGTTTCGAGCATTGGGTTGTGTGGTGACGCCCAGCACACTTGACACATCTTGAATTATAGTTGCAGACATTTTTTTTATGACCAAGCTGTTGGCAATTATTACATGGATGCATCGATCTGACCTTTTTGGGTGATTCAATCGATACTTTGCACCATAATAATTCTTGGATTTCATAAGCTGATTTATTATTCTCTTTTTGAACTATATCGACATAAAACAATGGAAAGGCTTTAAAGATTTTTTCTCCATTATTTGACGTGGTGCTTTTTCTGATATTTGTTACCTTTACCACTTTATGATTTAGTGAGCATAATTCATTTGCAATCATATCTTTGGACATTGAAGCTGGAAGTCATCTGATTACGAATCTAAATAGTTTCTCACTTTTTAGTTAGTAGATATAATACTCTAGGTCTTGGGCTCTTACATCCGTCTTAAGGGATTGTAATTTCTCATTAACTGCTCTGTATGCATTTTCTGTTTCGCATCTTTTTTTTATGTCATTATTAGATAATGCTTTAAATTGAATTTTGTATTTCACTACAGACAAAATGGCATTTCTAAATGCATTAAAATCCCTTATATTCCTCACATTGATTGGTGGTGGCAGAGGAATTTTCCTTTCTTTGGTAACCTCATTTATTGATTCACGAACTGACGTCACATTGTTTACAGTTGGTATTGTATTTTGTTTATGACTGGTATCAGTTTTTCTTTTCTTATAAACTGCAGTGGTTTCCCTTTCCAACTTTTTTTCGTCTGTATGGTATTCCGTTGGCAAAGGGATAGTGGCGCATACCTGCGATTGTATTTGGTTTTCCTTTGTGTTGATTTTGTGAAGCATTTCATTTATTATCGGTTGTTGATGTTGGCACATAGCTGCTTGTTGTTGGTATGCTGCTGCTAGCTGTTCATACGTCGTAATGTTGCCGTTATTCGTATTACTTAGCTGGATATTTTGTTGGTTGAATGATGTTGTGTCCATTATTATTATTATGTATTATTTTACACGTTTTTGTTGTTGTTTTTTACAGGTTTCTTTTTTGTGGCTTACACTATTCACTTATCACTATTGATAGAGAACCCGTGTACGCGTTTATTTACTTTCAGTTTTGTTTTTTTTTTGTGTGTGTGTATTCAATGTGTGGCGAGGAGCGGGATATAAAACGTCTTTGCCGTTCGAACGTCAAGTGAACACTGATCAAATAATCTATGCACGAATCAAATTCAATGAATGTCTATGCAAGTGAGTCTGAGAGTTCAAAAATTGTATGGTCTTTTGAATTTTTTTTTCAGGCATAGAAAAGGTCTATATTGTTATATTTTTTGAATACTTAAGTAAGTACCTCTGAACCATATTTTGACAAATTTGTAGCCGAAATTAAGCCATTGACAAGAAATGTATGGCTATGTCTTGAAAAAAGACTTCTTGTGGTGGTCGGTATAACTTTTTTCGACTGAAATGAAAGAATTAATATAGTACATTTTCCGTTATGAGGCCAGTATATCCCGTGATTGAGCGAAGAGTTTTAAACAAAATCGAAAATTCGAGTTTTGGGAGCGTTCCACGCAAAGAGTTTCGATTTTCGGTTGATTTTGAACCACGATTGGCCATGAGTGACGAGTTGTTATCGATAAAAAGAACAGCTTTTCCTTCGATCACTATCTATTACTATTATAGCTTAATAGGTAAAATTTCAGACAGATTAATATATTCCTTTTCAATTCGATTTTAAATCTTTCACTTGAAAAAAAAAGAGAAAAGTCGTCGACTCGTGCTCCATAAAGCTATTATCCTACTACAGCAGCAATGTCCGGACTTCCTTTTGTCTTGCCGACGTAGAATTAGGCCCCCTCCGGTCCCAGCATCAGCTTTTCGAATATTACGACCCTCTTTTGTCGCGTATTTTTCGATTTGAATTTCAACACAATACTTGCAATTTAAAAAAAAAAGTGGAAATTTTTTATTTGATAATTCGCCATATATGTAGAGATGTCATACTAAAAGAAAAAAAATAGATTTTTTGTAAATTTGAAATACACAAAACATCTTAAAGAAAAAATGTCTCTATTTAATCGCGGCATATATCCAAGTAATAGAGGACTATAAATTATCTTCTCATGTTACAAAGTACATAAACAGAAGAGAAACACTAATTTAATAAGACCTTAAAGTTATCGAGGAAAGAAATAATAGTCCCAACTCTGAATTCAAAACAATGATAGTCATTAAATTTCGACAAGATTGAATTTAAATTTAATAAATTAACAATTTCATGATAAGAAACCTTGAAATTTTATTTGCATTTTATTTCAAGTTATAATCTACGCCTTCCAACGGCTAGCAATTCTTAGGAGTTCGCTAGAGCATTGAGAAACAGATAAATCAATGAATCACTTTAATTTAATATGGTTCTTCTTCCAATTGTTCTTATCTAATATTCGCGTGTCCATCTGAAAGACACACAACCTAACAAGGTAGCCTTGACTACAATATTACTTCTATCTGCCCTTGAACATGAACTGCATTCAAAAACGAACTGCAAAAATCTAGATACATATGAACGTCATATAGTATAACTAGATACACTCGTATATATGTACCTACAATGAATTGAAGCAAGTGTATAACCCTTACATAGCCGACGGAATTCTTGGACGCGACGGCACGAGGAAAGGGCAAAAACAAAAGGCACACTGCAACTAGGTTACATATATAGGAGATGAACATTCGATGCATATACGAGTACTGGTACAATGAGTAACCCATATCCGACCACAACTGCACATCTATGAACGCGCGTGCCGGGCTATAAGCTTTCCTACAAGCTTCGTTTTAGGTATATAAGCTGTAGAGCCTCAGTTTGAATGTGTGCTCTATAAATGGATGCACTTGTGTGCAATTACCGTGTCGCTGCATGGGGGAAAGCTTCACATCTCCCGATGCCCGGCGACGCTCCCCCAACTGTTAGCTGCACAATTTTATTGACGACATTGCAATTTTATTCCCGAATTTATTGGGGGATTAAATAAATATTTAAGATTCAGTATCAAATTTTATAACATCTAGACAAAATGGACTGGACGAATGATGAACATTAAATGCTATGGTTTAACAACTTTTGGGGGGTCTTCATTAAATTGATTATTTAATTAGAATAATTACAACGATATTTTAAAGGCTATCAATGGAAATGCATTAGCTTGCCTTGAACTGTAGTGGTTAATACAACAAATATTCAGTCCCATAACTAGTTTATGTCAGGTAAACACTTTCGTTGACAGATGGTTACCTGCGAGTGTGTTGAATTAAATATTTCCTGCTTGATAACTCTTTTGAGATCAGCTATTTCCTCATTTTGTCTTAAATACTTGTTAGAGTGTAAAATAAAGATAAGTTTGAAAAACAAAGATCTAAATATTTATGTCAATACTTACATAGGTGTCCGTACTAGTTTTTCCGTCTAATTACATTCCTTAAATTCATTGAGTTAAATCTGCTGTTTTGTCTCTTGTAGATCATTTGAGGAAAAGTAATCTCCCTGAGAACCTCTGACAAGAAAACATAACGAGCGCTGTTATACAGAAGAGATATCTGAAGGATCATCGCAGTCATAAGGTAATTCTGGATGAATACAAGTTTCTCAAGAATGACGCCTACCAAGAGGTAGCTCTAGTTATAAACAGGAAACTACAAATCAAAAAAACCTCGGACAATGCCAATCCCTTACATATTTGCTTGAAACACAGGTCTTATAAAATACTCGACTCGAATCACCCCACGAATCATACTCCACATTACCCACGTCTGCACAATTAGGCATACAGTTAGCGAACGCAAATAATGGGACCATCATTGTTATGCCGCGCCAGCTGAATTTTCCCTCCTCGGAAAATCACCGACGAAAATAGCAATCAATACCATTGCAATGGTTAAACAAGTTGTAACCCCCTCCTCGCACACACACACACACACACACACACACACACACACACACACACACACACACACACACACACACACACACACACACGCACGCACGCGCGGTGGTTCTACGAACCACACAACCCATTTCATTTCATTTTTAAAACATTTTTTATTTTCTTTTTATATTCTTAGTTTCTAAATTAAAGGCTAGACAAAAAATGCTTAAATTCTAGCTTAATTGTCTTATATAATAACTTACTGGTCCTTCGCAGACGCTCTAAGCTAAACATTACTTACCATTTGTATAATTTGCCTTTCGGCGACAGAACTTTGTGGCAGTACTTATAATTATTTGAAAGACAAAGAAACATTTGAAAAACTTTGCCAATTTTTTTTTTGCTTTTTTTTTCTTAAAATTTAACTTACTTAACTTACCTGGTTTTTTTTTTTTTTTAATTTTTAATTTTATGTAAAAGCACTTAACTTAACTTAAATTTTATACCACCCTAATTCCAGAACAGCTAAGTCTATGTAAGCTAGCTGATGATAGTGAGTCTATACCGACTTTGGTATCCAGGTCTTTATATGCAATTCAACCACCAGAACTGTTGACACTGTCTAATACTATCGTCCCGGTCTCTGTGGGAGATAGCCCTACTGAAGCGCAGGAGCTCTTCTTCGGTGCGCGTTACTTCCCGGTCGTAGCACAATCGCCCGTCTACGGATGATCTACTTACATAATAGATCAGCGGAATTCCGGATCTATCCTGTACGAGTATAAGCCCTTTCATATCCAAATCAAGGAACGCCTCTGGTGGAACAAACACGTTGCGACGCACGCTCTTATAGTACAGAGTGTTTGGATAATAGGCACCGAAAATTAAGTCATTGGACGAGCTTATTGCTCTCGCAATATGTCCTCTGATTAATTTAATCATAAAATTATCCACCCTATTTATGCACGCTTCATTATATAAAGTCTCATTTGAATAATACTTTTTATAGTCCGATTCCGGTGTCCGATATAATCTGAGACAACTTCTGAGACACTTCCTTTCGAACACCCGAATCTTTTCCATCAAATTTGGACCTATGTTAAACCATACTGGACAACCATATATGAGCATTGGCCTGATTAGCGTCATGTAGCATATGACTTTTACCCTGCTGTCAAGTTGGCTACTGTGAAATAGCCTCCTTGTCATAGCAAACGTTTTTCTAGCCTTGACCAAAGCCGCCTCTACATGTCTGTTGAAATACAGATATTGGTCTAGCCAGATGCCCAGGTATTTAACTAAACTCTTGGTTTCCAGTTTATCTCCATGCGGTCCCACGATAACTAGCTTTCGTCAGTTTTTCCTTGTGTCGTTCGTGGCTTTATATAATGGAGTTCTAAATAGGATGGCTTCACATTTCTGGAAGTTGATCTTAAGTTTCCAGTCATCGCAATAGCGCTGCACGTTGTTGAAGTCCCGCTGTATTAAACTATTTATGATCTCAACTTTCGGAGTTGTTCTGTAAATTATGAGATCGTCTGCGTACGCAATAGCCTGCGGAAGTGCATCCAATAAGTCGCTAATGTAAATGTTAAAAAGAATCGGAGAGAGTACCGCACCCTGTTCCAAGCCATTCTTGATATTATACGTTTTATTAGAGGTCACATTACCATTTTTGACCACGAACTTTCTGTCCTTTAACACATCGTAAAGTACATATAGTAAAGGCTTATGTATGCCATGTCTGACCAGTTTGTAATACAACCTTTCGATCCAGACGGTATCAAAGGCTTTTTCCAAGTCGATCAGACAGGCCCATGTGCATTGGTTCCTACATTTATTCCATTGTATGTCAGAGACCAGTTTAGCTGCGGCATGCGTGGTTTCATGACCCGCCTTAAAGCCAAACTGGTTATTTGGAATAATGTTGTTGTCGTCTACCCATTTTAGCAGAGCTTTGTTAATAGTCTTTTCAAATGCTTTACTGATGCGTGAGAGTAAACTTATCGAACGCATGTTGATTGGATTTGTACAGCCTTTGTCCTTTTTTGCGATGGGCTGAATGATTGCCGTTTTCCAACGCGCGGGATAATATGCATTATTCAACGCGTTGTTAAACAGGACCGTGTATATATGAATGAAATTTCATTCCGGAGGTGCAGGTGATTCAGTAGAACTCTGTTCTTCAGGTCGTGATTTCGGTGAATGCTTTCATTCACCTTGTACATTTCCTGAAAGACAGCTCCCACAGCGTTCACCTTTTCCAAAGGATCTTCGATCACGAACAGCTCACTATTCAGGATAGCGTTCTCTGCATCCATGCCAATGTTGGTTAGCAGCTGCTTGTTTACATGAGTACGTGGAATTTGGAGACACTGAATCTCGTTTTGATTATTTCTCCTGAATATTTTATTTATTTGTGGGAACATATTCGGGTTATTAGTTTTTATAGCCCGAATTCTGTTGTTCCAATACAAATTTGTTGCTAATCTATAATTAGCTTTAAGTAGTTGTTGGAGATTTTTTAATCGGAATTTCACTGATATTATCTCCTGGTTTTGTCTGTCTGTAAACTGTCTGTGTAATTGTTTTAGTTTCGATAGCCGTCTCCTCTTTTTCTTGTGGAGCGCGTTTATTGTTGTATTTCTGTACATGCTTATGTTATCTGTTACTGTTGTTTTGGGAATTGTTTTGTCCATTGTTCGTTTTACGGTTTCGCCCATTTGTTGGATGTATTTGTCGATTTCGTCATTTGTCAGGTTTCTGTTTACTGGCAGATTAAAGTCATTCGAACGAAGTTCTCTTGTTAATGATCTGGCGAACTGCGGCCATCGCATTGCCCTGTAGTTGTAGGGTTGCGGGATCACGAATTCCTCCAGATCTGCGAGATCGCTCGGGAGCTCTATTACTGCCGTGAATGCACAGTGGTCACTGTCGTATTCAATCGTCCATAAACAGTTTCTGTTTCGTCTGTTGATGTTAAGTAGTCTCAGTCGTGAGTCAATTAGCAAGACATCTAAGAACGATCTACCACTAGGGAACGATGGATATTCGGTAGCTACCAGGTCAGTTCTATATTCAATAAGATACTGATCTAACCAGCCAGCCAACTGATTTCCTCTGGCATTAGATATATAATTTCTCCAATTTCTATCCTTGGCATTCATATCTCCCCCTAGGATAAAGTAGTTTTTGTCCAGGTGCAAATGTAAGCATCGAAAGAGTGCCTCGAGCTCCGCTATAAATAAGTTATGTTGGTGCTCCTCAGGTGCATAGACCGCAATCGCATACAAGCCCCTTCCTTGCTGAAGGGGTATGCGTACGATACAGGCTTCCAGCACCCGGAACCTGCGCACTTCTCCACTATATATAACCTTATGATGGATTCCTTTTCTAATAAAGATACGGAGATAAACTCGAGATCGTCGTGCCTCAACTTTTGAAGGATCTCGAGCAGAGCCTCCGGTTCCACCTCAGGGTCGACACCCTTTAATAGAACCGTTACCCTCTTTGTTTGCTTCGGTGTGAACGAGTAGAATTCCGCGGTGGCCCTTTTTAAGACCTCTTTAATTTTTTCGTGGTCTGCCACCGCATAGGTTTGAATGGCATGCCTGTTACCAGCCAGTCTTTTAACTACAAAATTGTTTCCTATAGCTAGCTTACAAAGACTTACCAGTTCCTTACACTCAATATCTATGGTGTTGATTGGTGGCATCTTTATTTTTCGTTGTTATTGTTGCTTTGCCGCTGCTGTGTTGCTTGCTGTGGTCGATTTTGTGTTGATTGTTGCTGTTGATGTTGATGTTGCTGTTGCTGTTGGCCGACAGTAATGTAATTGTATGTTTGTCAATGAAAAAATGTATTAAATGTGCACAAAACCAAAATAAATGGACGATAAATGAATAAATAGTCTAATGAGTTGATTGCGATTAATATTTCATGAATTTAATAATAAATTCACTGCGGTTGATAAAGATTTACTTAGAGAGCTGAATTGTACGTCTACATCGGATGTTTTATAAATTGTCTCTGAACCACACAACCCAATATAGGTTGAGATGTCCTTTCCGCCAAGGAACATACTCACCTTTATCCATTACACGTGCTCCAAAAGCTCTTACTCCCACCTGAAACAATAGGTAACATTTCGGACACCAACATTGAATTCATTAGCAGAAATCAATCGAACTAAACGTTCAAAAGTCTCTAATATTAAATTCAACGCATCCATAAAAGGCATCCAATTCGAACTTCTCATCCCCGCATCCACAAAAGAAAATTTCCCATCCAATCTGAAAAGAAAATTGTTCATCATAATGATCATTCTCCTTTCCATCTTCTTATCGGAATCTTGTTCCTTTGTTTCGAAGATCGAGCATACCCCCACTTATTTTCCGATCTTTTCATAGGATTTGTTTATGCTACCCATCTGGCTTAAGACAACACGGTTCTTGTGCGCTTCAGATAGGTAACAAAGGAACCGTGGGATTGGTATAGGTTTTTGTTTGCATTTCCAACTCATAAACATCTAGTGTGCGATCTACGTTAAGAAGTTTATGATTGCATGACTGTTGGTCGGTGGCGAATCGCTATCCTTTGTTTGCACAACTGTGCCTTTTAGGTTTTGGGTCATGCTAGGAATTTAGGTGCTAATTGCTATTAGCTACCAGAGGAGATATTCGTTGTTCGGTTTGTTTACCGAAAATTGCGTTTAATGGGTGCAATGCATTGATGCCTTGAATGGGTGCGTTGGCTTGGATGCGTTGAATTGGCGCGTCGAATTGGATGCGTTGAATTGGATGCCTTGCATGGATGCGTTGAATTCAATATTAGAGACTTTTGAACATTTAGTTCGATTGATTTCTGGTATTGAATTCGATGTCGGTGTCCGAAATGTTACCTATTGTTTCAGGTGGGAGTAAGGACTTTTGGGACACGTGTCTGTGGGCACGTGTAATGGATAAAGGTTAGTATGTTCCTTAGCGGAAAGGACATCTCAACCTATATTGGGTTGTGTGCTTCATAGAACCGCCACACACGCACATATAATATATGTAGCTCACATATGGGCAGGAACTGGGGGGAGTGAACTCAGCACATATAATGGCATCGCTAAGGGTATGCTGCGCATTCCAAACGGTATCCGAAGATGCCATAAATGTCGTAGCCCGGAAGAAACCATTTGACATTGCAGCTAAAGAAAACGTTGCGTTGCATGAGATCTCACAAAGGAATCGCTGGCGAATGCGGTCACAATTAGACTACTCAAACTAAGAGAATGGCAACGAAGGTGGAATTCTTCCACCCACACCATGATACCTGATGTAGAAACCTGGGTGAAAAGAAAACTTGGCGAGGTGAACTACCACTTGACTCAACTGATATCAGGACATGGATGCTTTCGGCAATACTTGCACAAGTATAAGCATGTCAATCACCCATACTGCTTGTACTCCGAGGCAAAATAGAAAATGCGGAACACGTGCTCACAGAGTGCGTGAGAGATTCGAGACCACACGAACGATTTTCCTATACCGTGGTGGAAAAAATAATAGAAACAAGCTTGTTCTTCGACATTAATTGTTAAGAAAAAATGTATTTGGGGAAAAATAAGAATTGAAAATTGGCGCAAGACTAATGACCTTGCCCGGAAAAAAGAAAAAAAAAAAAAAAAACAAATCATTATGGAAAATTTAACAAGCCTCAGGGCTTGCTAAATAAGGCCAAGACCGGTTCCAGGTTGTAGTGCCGATGATGATGATGATGATGAAGAATTGAAAATATACTAATAGATTTGGTGCACTGTGATACATAAAAGAAATACTAAATTTTTAATACAAAAAAAAGCGAGGAATAGTGAAAAAAAATATTGATTCCGGTTTTCCTTGGATTTGCCTTAAAAAAAAAATTAGAAACAAATTAGTTTTTTGTTTGTGTTTTGTGAAGAATTAATTTACAGTAAAAGTGTTTCATGTGGGGGTGGAGGCGAATATATAGGGCAAAGTCTCTGCTTTCAACCCGACGAAGGCCAGAACGATCCTTGTCCCTGTTCAATCCAAGTTGACACGCAGTCTCCACGTTACACCCCTGGATAGGTACTTTGACACCCGCCAAGTAATGAACCAACGCATGCAGCGACATACTGAGAAAGGTTGGCGCAAGGCTAATAACCATGCCCGTAAAAATGAATTATTATAGCAAATTTAACAAGCCTCAGATATGGACCGGATACATGACGACGACCACGGAAACGGAAACGGCTAAGCGATTTAAGAATTATTTCATGGAACGTCCGCTCACTATACAGAGCTCGAGCTGCACAGTAGCTAGCCGATGCCCAGTCCCAATATAAGGCTGACATAACAGCATTACAGGAAATAAGATGGACGGGGAGTGGTGTTATTCAAAGAAACGAGTATGACATTTATTACAGCTGTCATGCAAAACACCATGTGCTCGGGGTAGGCTTTCTAGTCAGCCAAAAACTGAAGCCTGCCATCATCGGCTTTAATGCAATAAACGAAAGGCTATGCACTCTTCGCGTGCGAGGCAAGTTTAAGAAAATAAGCCTCATAAACGTGCACGGACCTACAGAGAAGTCCCCTGACGACGAAAAAGAAGAATACTACGAGAAAGTCGAACGGGCTCTCAATGCCTGCCCAAGATACGATGTGAAAAACGTTCTTGGGGATTTGAATGCAAAAATAGGTCGGGAACCGGTTTTCAGGCACTACACAGTTCCTATAGTTTGCATGAGAACACTAATGACAATGGACTACGAGTCATCGAAGTGGCACCATCGAAAAACTTGGTCGTTGCAAGCACCAGGTTTCCGCGTAAAAGATATCCACAAAGCCACCTGGGTATCATCTCGTGGAGCCACTCGCAACCAAATTCACCACGTGTTGATAGATCGCCGCCAATCCTAGAGCCTGATGACGGTACGAACGTACCGAGGTGCCAACGTCGACTCGGATCACTATCTTGTAGGTACAGTTTTCCGAGGGCGGATTACCTTACGGAGACGTATTGCATCCGCGGATCAGGTTCGAATCAACACGACTGCCTTACGCAATGAGAATACCAGTAACATCTTTGGTCATGCGTTAAGACTCGCCCTCCAAGTCCTCGATGAATGGAGAGTAAGACCTGGGGTCAGAATACCGGGCGTAGAAGAGTAATGGACACGCCTTAAGAATACTGTCATTAGTACTGCCAACTCCATCTTAGGCAGTAGTCGTAGAGATCGGAGCGACTGGTCTGATGATAAGTGCAAACTAGGGACCGAACGTAAGAATGCTGCATACCGGACAATGCAGCAGTCTCATAGGACGCGGGTGCGCAAGGAAAAATACTAAGAGCTCAGAAGATCTGAAAAAAGACATCACAGACAAAAAAAAAGTGCCTGGGAAAAAAACCTCGTCTGTGAAATAGAGAAAATTCGAGAGAGATCTCCGCAACAGGCGCGAAAGTTCTACCAAATAATCCGCAGTATGACGCGGTACACACCACGCTGCACTTACTGCAAGGGTAAAGAAGGTAATCTGATCACCGATCTTGAAGGCATTCTGGAGCGATGGGAAGTGCACTTCAATGAATTGCTAAATGGTCAGCTCACAGAAGAATTGGAGGCTCCACCAATACAAGATCAAGACCAAATGCTGCCGCCACCAAGCATTGAGGAAACATTAAAAGCCATTAGACAGCTCAAATCAAATAAACCCGCTGAAGCTGGAGGCATACCAGCTGAGCTGATCAAACAAGGAGGTACAGCGTTACATCACGCAATTCATAAGATCGCGGTGCACGTATGGGAGCAAGAGGAGATGCCGGAAAATTGGCGTCGTGGTATAATTTGCCCCATACATAAGAAGGGAGATATCACACTGTGCAGCAACTATAGGGGTATAACACTGCTGAGTACCACCTATAAGATACTCTCCACTATCCTACAAGATCGGATAGCCTCATACGCTGAAGCCGTCATTGGTCAATATCAGTGTGGCTTCATCCCAGGCAAATCAGCGATTGATCAGATATTCACCTGTGGCGGTTCTACTGACGCCGCTGCTACCTTTTCCACTTACCTCCAAATGTTCCTACCCTAAAGCTCTAGAGACCTCATTGCTTTTCGCTTATGCAAGCGCATTAACACCCTCAAGCATTCTCCCATCGACCCCACAGTTCTTCGATTATGCAATCGCATCCAACACCCTCAACCATTTTCCCATCAAGGACATAAACGCAATTAATGCGTTATATCATTTTTCCTGGAAGAAATCGGTACGCCAGTACCGCATACATCAATGCATCTCAGCATTGTTCTAAAAGAAAACATTTCGGTTGCCATACTAGATAACCGAAATGGATTATAGAAACAATCAGCAGAACCCTTGTCTGCCTGGGTTTGCTGTCCCACACGTGCGCGACAGATTTTTATAGTGTATCCGTACCCAGGCCGGCCTTTATTCAACCTACAAAGCACAGCGCAACTCGCGCCTAGCTGCCAAGAGCCGAATTCTTTGCCAGCGTAAATATTCACACTGGAATTCGATCCTTAACTTGCTATGGATGCAAGACACAATCGACGTGGATGTAAACACAACCGTCATTGTGTAATCATCGCAAACGCATCCTTATCACCAGCACCATATTTAAACAGCTGCAAACACTTCGTCCAAAGATGCTCTTGCATGTGAATTTTCATTCCCACCGTTCTTACACCCAAGAGCTCGCGTCACGAGCAAACAAAGTGATCCGCGCGTAAGTGCACACGCCCTCGTTAGGATCTATGTACCGGAGATCCACTCTGATTGGTCGGTCTCAAAGGGAAAATATCATTTCCTTTTCACCACACCACCAAACTCACCCCAAACGAGGGTTGTGTCATTGAGTCGTATTTTAACATCCAGTCACGCTGGTCGGTTTTTTCTTCTGCTCCCCGTGGCACCACGGGGGCGTATCAGTCCCATAGTCTTATTCAACCGAGTGTCCGAGTCCTTTATTCTATGTGCCGAACCAGATTGTCCTCCTTTTCGTGATTCATAACTTGAGAAAGGAAAGATAAGTGTTGCGTTTTGTTGCTTTGGAAGTGTCAGTTCTTTTCACGGTCGAAATTGAAATATAGTAAAAAGAGAATGTGCTCAAAGATATGCGACACCGAGTACGCGAAATTGAAGAGGTAACAAAAGATTCAATGAATCGGAAATGTGAAAGACCAATTTTATACATCAATTTTGTGGATTAGAACGTGTGAAATATTTTAATTGTTTTGTGTTTTGAAAATAAAAGGAACTTTATAACGTAACTCCCAGTGTTTCATTCTCTCCTGTGATTGATGTATTCTGCTTCTGTCGGCGATTATTCGTTTGTATTTGGTGAAACGTTTAGTGGAGTGTTAGTGGATGATGGGGATGAGAAGTGAATCAGCGCCGTACGCCGATGCACATACTTCCATCCCCACACACCCTTAGGCAGGCGATGGAAAAATGTCTGGAATTTAAAATTCCATTATATCATCTATTTATAGACTTCAAGGCCACCTACGACAGCATATCAGGGTAGAACTATATAATGCCATGAGAGAGTTCGGCATTCCAAACAAATTGATACGGCTTTGTAGGTTGACCATGACCAACGTAACTAGTCAAGTAAAAATAGCGGGATTGCTGTCCAAACCAATAAACATCTTTAATGGACTCCGACAAGGGGACGGTCTGGCCTGTCTCCTCTTCGACCTGACGTTGGAGAAAGCAATCCGTTACTCTGATGTTATAACTAGAGGGACTATTGTCACCAAGTCCAGCCAGATACTTGCCTACGCAGATGACATCGACATCATCAGTAGAACCGAATAGCCTGTACAGGAACGCTTCACCCAGATCGAGCAGGCGGCACAAAAACTGGGACTGCACATTAATGAGGGAAAAACTAAGTACATGGTGGCATCTTCTGCGAAGAGAAGACATAACATTGGTCGAACTCTCAGGGTAGTGGAGCACGAATTTGAAGTAGTGCAATCCTTTAACTACCTTGGGTCAATAGTATCAGCCGATAACAATATGGAAGAAGAAATACGCGAACGGCTGATCAAATCCAACAAAGCCTACTATGGTCTATCAAGGCTCTTTAACTCCCGCAATTGATCCAGAAAATTCAAGCTGCTACTGTACAAGACCATGGTCTTACCAGTACTCATGTATAGATCCGAGACCTGGGTGCTCAATAAAAGGCACTCTGAACTCTTAGCCGCGTTCGAGAGGAAGGACTTAAGGAGGATTGTTGGCCCCTTATGTGAGGAAGACGCTACAACCATGAGTTGTACGCGATCTACCTTGAAGCAAATGTTGTAAGAAAAATCAAGCTCGCTAGACTCAGGTGGGCGGGACACCTAGCTCGAATGAGCGAAGAGGAGCTTGCCCGGAAAGTCCTTTGCGGCAAGATCTATGGAAAAAGACAGCGCGGCAGACCTTGCCTGTGATGGAGGGATGGCGTAGACCAGGACGCCCAGAGCCTGGGAGTGCCAAACTGGGTGACATCGACTCGAAATCGGGACCGGTGGAGAGATCTGTTAAATAAGGCCAAGACCTGATCCCGGTTGTAGTGCCGATGATGATGATGTAAGTAAAAACAGTGTAATCACCATGCCAGCGGCAGAAGAGGTGGCCCTAGAAATATATAAATATAAAACAAAATACATAATTACGGCGAGAGCAGGTGGACCTCAGGGAACACTTACAAACGTCAGAGGCAAGATATTTGGAAAAATTAAAAAAAATGAAATATTTGGGAACAATACTGACGGTCAGTAACGAAATGTGGAAGAAAATTAGCAAAAGACTACACTTTCGGCAGCGCTAGTTGGCACACAGTCAGTAAACTCCTGAAACCCCAACTGCTATCACGTAATATAAAGCTCCGGGTCTATAGAACTATAATCATGCCGATTGTTCTATACGGATGCGAAACATGGGCTCTTGCAAAACGGGAAGAAAACAAATTACGCGTATTCGGGAATAAAGTTTTGAGGGGTATATTTGGCGGTAAATATGACGAGGAGGCAGGATAATGGAGGAAACTCCACAACCACGAATTGGAAGAGCTATACCGCAAACCTACAATAGTGAGAGTAATCAGGTCGCGAAGATTAAGATGGGCCGGACATGTGGCGCGAATGGGCAACGATAGGAGCGTGCGTACATAGCTTAGCGGTAGACCAACGGGAAAGAGACCAACAGGACGGCTGCGACGGACATGAGAAGACAATGTTAGGTTTAACCTTGAGGAGATCGGATCGAATGGTCAAGCGTGGAAGGAGAGCACACAGGATAGGGAACGATGGCGGAGTGGTGCGGCGAAGTCATGAACTTCCGGGTTGCTACAGGCCAATAGATAGTAATAATAATACCACCCTGTGAACAGAACATGAAATAAAACAACAAGACAAAGGAAATGCGAAGGCCCATTGAATGATATGTGACACATATAGGAGCAATGCCTTGACAGAACGCTGCGCACATACAGCGTTCCAGAAATACAAGTCTCGAAGTTGACCCAGAAACTGTCGAACCACCAAAAAAGCCAACAAACAGAACACTGTAAAGGCACTAGTCGAAAAAGACCGGTCGCTAATTGTACGAGCGATCGCAGCATTCTTAAAATAGGACGTGGAACTGTTCAAAGGCATCTGCAACAACTTGTGTTCAACAGACATCTTGGGTACCACGAAAACGATTTTTTTTTTTACACAAACTCGCGCACAAAGGGGGATTTTGGAGTACCCTTAAATGCCAAACACAATACGAGCGGAAGGAGAGGAAGGATATGGGAGTTGAGCGCCATTTTGGGTCGAATATGCGCCTTGTAGAGGCCAGGTTGGATGGAATGAAGTATCTTTTGCATCACTTAAGGAACCCCATGCATTTGGCCGCACTTTTCGCAGCTTCAAAAATGCGGTCGCTCCAATTAAGAGTCGTTTAATTCGGGTGCCGAGGTTTGATAGTTCCTTGGCTTCGTCGATGCAAGTGCCGTTCATCGAAGAGTTTGGTCGGGAATATTCGTATGAGTATGTGTATGAATGTTGGTATGAATATATCATCAGCAAACGAGTGGATTGGATTTCTGGTAACGGCCAGAAAGATAGCCTCTTATCCATTGGATCGAAGGCTTCCGAAATATGCGGTGCTTATGAAATATCCAGTGCAACAACCTTGATTTCACCGAAGTAGTGGATCGAATGGCGCCAATGATTTTCAAGAAATATACTGCGAAGCATATCGCATGTGTATGAAGGAATATCTATTGTGTGTAAATAATGGATGCATTCCTTCCGTCGACACGATCGAAAGAGAGATAAGGGTCGATGTATGAACGTCGTCCGGGTTGGACAATTCTAATAGAGGAGTCTGATTCAAATCATGATACAAAACGGACGTCAAATATAAAACCTGTCGCGTGGTAAATTCAATTTAATAATAGATTCTGATAGTACCCATCTTCCTAGACGGACATAAAACGAAAAAGCCGATCGCGTTTCGAAAGTCGCGGCGAGAGTAATTAAGAAAAAGAACATCGGGGGTTTGCGCTTACCGTACGACTTCGTCGATTTCCTTTCCCGGAAAATATTCCATTTAAAAACATCGTGCAATAATTCAAATCGTTTGGATACGTTTTCTAAATGCAATTCAGTGTCAGTGTTGTGTTTCTCGCAGATTCCAAACATAAAAAAGATTGTGTTAGAAAACTAAATTTTGTGAATGTGAATTCAAAACAACGGTAAATTAAAAGTTACAAATAAAGTTAGACTAAATAAAAAAGTGTGTTTTATTTCATTGAAATTACGACTGTGATGAATGTGCAAGTGTTACGTATGCACATCGTAAAAACAATGTCCATTAACAATTTACTTTAACATATGTTATCCACTATTAGCGAAGGAATGGACGAAGAGACCGAGTTTTGGATATTCTTCACAAATGCCCAGAAGTTTCTACTACCTGTGGGAGAGTGTAGTATTTTTTGTCTCACTCTCTCGTCATGCAAGAACTTGGCGCGTTGACTATACCCATTGTAGTCAATTCTAGCTCTCCTGAATCTTTTCCGGTTTTCCTCAGTATTGTTTGATTTATACAACCAGAAGCTCAACTCTTTAACCTTAATGGCTTCTCGGCATCCGGAATCGAACCACATATTTCTCTTGGGTTTGATACTCTTTTCTGTGTGAAATAAGGTTCGCATGCGAAGCAGAATCGTATCTGTCAACGTGTCCGCTATAGAGTCAACATGGTTATTGAGGAAAAATAACGACCAATTTAACTTCCGAAAAGAGTCGTTCAGACCGTCAGACGTTGGCTTTCTTATAGAAACATACTGTACATACATACTGACATTTAACTGACATGGCAGAGTGGTCTGAAGTGACCAAGCGCGAAGAAACTTTCAATTGCGTATTTGTTTGGGTGGGAGGTGAAAAACAAGTCCAGTGCGTTGGCGCAATGGCCATCTATATCTGATACCCTTGTTGGCTCATTGAGGAGTTGAGTTAAATTATTTGAATCAGCAAAGAGCTGAACATACTGACCTTGAGTGCTGTGTGCCCGCAGTGGCGAAGCTACTGAGAGCTGTTCACATTGAAATCGCCCGCAATAACGATTTCAGTGTGGGGATATAGGGTCAAGATCCTGTCGATAGAATCAGATAGAGCATCAAATTCGTTAAAGGATGCGTTTCTATCCAAGTTTGGGGGTCTGTAAATAAAGCAGTAATGTACGAAACGCCTACGAACGTGAAGTTTTACCCACGAGAAATTAAATTCTCGGTTGGAGCGGAACCCATATTGTGGCAGAAGCTGATAAGCAATATCACTTCGTATGTATTTGGCTAGACCACGATGTGAAAGAACAAAGGCACTAAGTTATAACCGGATACGTTCCCACAGACCGTGACGCCGAACAATTTCATAGTAAAATCAGAAATATCTGTATTAGTTATTACCTGAGTCTGGCTAATTCCAGGGATTGCTGGTTTCTGGTTACAGACGTGGGCAGACACAGCGGAGAAATTGCATCTTAGACCACGAATGTTGCAAAGATCGACGTGAAATTCCCGTTCCCTTGAAATTGCGACACAGAAAACCAATACCGCCTCAGAAAAGGATATAAGTTGGACCCAGTGATAGATAAGCGAAAGCAACCACTACAGGCGTTGTGCCCTTGTAGTAGGTGCCCCACTAGATCCGTGCCGAAATCCAGGTCACATCCCTTTCGTGACGAATATTGCGCCACTCAAAACACCAAAAACCCTCCAAAAATTATAAATTAATCGAGAGTATCGATGCAACAGAAGTGCGGAAGAGAGGAAAAACAGACACCAGGAAAGGAAAGGGCATGAGTATTCCCGCACTGTACACTTCCATACAATGTTCACACTACGGCGCGAATCTCATATATATCACTGCACTACATTCGGGCGCTTGGCGCAAGGCTAATAACCTTGCCCGGAAAAACAAATTATTATGGACAATTTAACAAGTCGCGGATAAAGATAGAGAGACTTGCTAAATAAGGCCAAGATCGGATCTCGATTGTAGTGCCGATGATAATGATGACACTTGACGCGCGAACCGATACTGCAATTGGGTATCTTGTGTTTACTTAAGATACCCTAAACGGATTACACAATTGATTCGATGGTACGGATCACGAGGCAGAGGCGCACGTGCTGACTCGACGGCGGTTAGTTAGCAACTGTTCTGGCGGCGGAATATTTACATGAGAAAGTAATAAAAAAGTGCTGATGACTAATAAAATATCACACTGTAATCTCGCCCAATCTTGGGTAAATAAAAAATGTTCTGCGACCCAGATGGCACCCGTAGATAATGGCAGACCTGTGTTGCGTGGCCTCTCGCCCCCCTAAAACTGTGAAATGATACAAATGAAACAAATAAAATAATAATGACATATAATAGAAACTACTGTACGAAAATAATAAAGGAGGCGGTGAAAAATATTGCAGTCACCAAAAGTTAAAATGAGAAAAAATAAATTCATTAGCCGTAAAACTTTAACGACCATTCGTCGAAAGATTTTAAAGAAAAAGTATCGTGTGTGGATTTGTAGCGATTCTAACAGATACACACAATTCACAAGCAAGCAAAAATAGTGAAGAACACCGAACGAAAAAAATCGAATAAGAAAAATACATCAGAACCGTATACCAAGCGATAAATAAAAATAATTCACACCAGTGGAATATACTTGAGTTTGGAAATCAAATTCTAAACACGGTCAGTAGCCTGGTGTGTAAGCTTACCTAAAATTTTTTTCGTGATTCGAGCTGTCATAGCGTCAGTTCGAATCACACGATCTTCTTCACTATTATTTCAAACGCTATAGATTCATTAAATAAAAATAGAGATACCTCTAATCATTAATTCAATATCTCACACGAATTACACAACGAGTCAACTGCGGTTTGTGGGGAAGAAGCATAGTGCACCGACGTACGGCGCTGATTCTCTTCTTTCTTCCATCATAAATTAGAGTTCTCCGGGCACCAAAAGAAACCGAGTTCATCCGCGAATCGAAGAATTAAGAACAATGAGACACCATCGATCCTTCCGCAAACTGTTCACCAACACAAGGAGTAAAACTCCGCCACAAGACAGTTAAATGAAAAACACTCGAGTTAGTTTATTAATTAAATGGTTACTTTTATTCACGACATATTTTTTTGGTACTTATTTTGATTACAGCGGACTGATTTTAATTACACTGATGATGAAACGTATGCACAAAAGAATGTAAGACAATGTACTCTACTTGAAATGCATTATACTGGCGGCACAAGAAAAATTACTTTCCACTCGGTAACGCGCTCACTCTACTCGACTTTATAATGATCGCGTCCCCGTGCGCACCGGGGTGCGGGAGTGGTCACGACCTACTCGGTCGATTGATGTAATAGGACTCAGCGATGCAAATTCGCTGGGAAAGGAAATTCGGCCAGTGGTACTGGCTCTCTTAATTTAGGGATGCATTTTCTTCCCAAGAGAAACGTGAAGTCTCTCTTTGGGGTAGGTAACCAGATCTCGTAGAGAAGATCGAAGGGGTACACATGTATCTGTGAACATCGGTTCTTTCATGAGACAAAGCCATGAGAACGAATCTGAAAACAAAGAGAGGGAATAAGGTGCATCCATGAGGTATGAGTTCGGCTAAGTAAACAAGCCGTATCTCATTGGTTACTAATTGGTTTCTGTTTGCTCATGCCGCGAGGGATTTGTTGTACACATGATGAGGCTAGGAATAGGAGACGCGATGTTTATCATCCCTGTTATGGTGGTTACATTATATGTAAAGCATATTGTTTCGTTTTCAAGAATTCGTCTAGGGAAAATGCGTATGATAAGATTGGGATTTGCTTGGCAACCGCAGGTGCCGAATTGGACTTGGGATTTATGAAGTTTGGACAGAATTCTCGTAGGTAATTTTAAATTCGAATTAATGAATGAAGGAAAGAATTCTCTTCCAGGAGCTTTTAGCTAAACACATTAGATACTTGATGCGTGAAGCATTTACAGGTGCTAATGCGATTGCATTAGCGGAAAATTATGAAGGTTGGGTTGTAGTTACGGGGGTTCTTCGTGTAAGTGGACAGTGGGGTTTGGCGGAACCGCCACAGGCTTCAATTAACAGCGCCCCCAGCAACTAGAAACCAGTCTTGTAAGACCAAGAAGTTGGGAAGACATCATCAACCTAATCAAACGTGGTACGATAATTCTATATTAATTCATAAGAATTCATTTATATTGTGTGCGCCCGGTCCTTTTTATGGTGCAACACCTGTGCGGTCGAAGATAACGGGAGTGGATCCCAAACGGTCATCAAAAACGGTTGCGTTTTATAGAATAAAAGACAAAGAGTCAACATTAACCTCCGTCATATTTAAAAAGACAGTTCTGTCACATTTTTGATTTAAAAAAAAGTACACTAACCGTTTACCAAGACCATTGTGTATTCGAAGAGTCGAAATCAAACTGTCAACCAAAATGGTCACTTTTCAAAAGACGGCCAAACACCGTTCACAAACCGTCAACAAAGAGGGAGGTGTTTAAAAAAATGAGTGCGATTGAAACCATCGCAAACAGTATTATGCCAAAATAAAATAAATCTAGAAACCGCGTCATCATTTAAATACTAAGAAATAAAGTCACTCATAAGTCGTTAACGAACATGATCATCAATGTAACTCTTAAATTTAATTTTAAATTGGGGAAATTTTCCATCACAGTGTATTGTCGTAAAATAATCATAAAATAGAAAAACAAAAAAAAACCATTCCACGATTGAGGTAAATAATGTTGTAATTAAAGACATTCGGTTAATTCCAACCAAGGAATAACTGAATGAACAAGATCAACAAAGGCAATGCCTATTTGGTGGCTATATGTAAAATAAAAATTTAAGAAACACAAAAATTGTTTATTTCATTTATCAATAACAAAGGGTGTATGGTGAGTTACCAGGAAACAAAACGAGCAATCAAAATACTGTCAAGGAATATTAAAGAGCACAAATTTAAATATTGTGACGCATATGACAATCAGTACTAGAATATTCTAGAAAGTCCAAACCAAAGCACTAGGATATTCTAGAAAGTACTGGAAAACTGGAGACTATGAGCAGTAGAAAATTCGAGGCTATGGAACGGACAGGACTCTTCGATAGTATAGTGGTTAGTATACCCGCCTGTCGCACGGGAGACCAGGGTTCGATTCCCCGTCGGGGAGCCTCCGGCGCAAGACTAATGACCTTGCCCGGAAAAAACAAATCATTATGGAAAATTTAACAAGCCTCAGGACTTGCTAAATATGGCCAAGACCGGTTCCCGGTTGTAGTGCCGATGATGATGATGATGATGATGATGGAACGGACAGAAACGAAACACCAGGAAGTAAGAAGTAAGCAGTCAAAGACGCGATACGTACAGAAGCGATAGGTCAAGAAATCGTTAAGTACACGGTGAAAGTAACGGTTGTTATTAACGGACTAATAAAGTGTTACATTAATTCAAAATCGATTTAACGGCTCTTATTTATTAAAATTAATTAATCCAGCGAACCCTAAGATCGCTACAATATGTTTTATGAATGCTTTACGAGATGTGTATCAATGTAGGCATCTAGCAAAAAAACAATGGATTTTTTTTTTAATTTATTAAAATAAAGTATTTAATCTAAAAGCATGAAGGGTTTTTCATCTTTTTTAAAACAATGTGCTACGACATTTCTTTTTCTATATTCTGTCATTCTTCTTCTGTGCACATTGGACACGGACTCTTAAAAATATCAAAAAATTACTTTAAAAAAAACGATTTATATCAGTAGGTAAGAATATTGAAATTCCACTCAACAGTTACAAATAAATAAAGAGGAACATTGCTCTTGTGAATTTCCAAGGGTCAATAAAGAAAACAATTTCACCGCAAAATATGACTGGAGCAGTGTTTTTTTTTTTCAAGGTATACAAAAAAAAATCGGAGAGTTTTTTATCCACTTTTTTAATCAGACTAATTTTTTTCTAATTTTTTTATAAAGGTTCCTGTTTTTAATGAGTCTCAAAGTGCTTTTAAAAGTAGTTCCATATAAAACACCAAGAAAACCTTCCCACATCGTTAATATCTTATTTGCCACCCACCTCCTGAATGATTTATCTCCATCCAATTTTAAGCCTAAGTTGTGCAACCGATGACATGCTGCGTTCTCGGTTTTCACGATCCGTAAAACACATCACCTATGCATTAAACTAATTAGTCTATTACCAGTAATGTTGTTGTGGGGCATACAAAGGCAGTAAAGAACATTTTCCCACTTCGCTGCTAAGAAGAAATACATTTCTTGACAATGAGCCCATTATTCCGGTTATTCATCGAAACTAGGCTGCACCCACAGTTAAGTGAATGCGCGAAATCAAGTCTCAGCTCATTAAATACCTAGTTAGTTTGGTTTAGAGTACTCAATAAGAGAAAATTGATTTTTTCGAGGGGGTTAACTGAACGTTACGTTTACCTGAAAATGCATCTAATCTAATTCTTCAATTTTATTTTTTGATTCTGTTTCTCATGACCTTGAACGCATGACTGCAAACGACTGAAATTAAAACAAACATAAATAAATACGTATACGAAAGAAAAAAACAAACAACAATAAAAAAAAAAAAATCCAAACTACAAAAACATCTATAAAATAAAACTATAAAAGAACTGAGAGCTTACGTGCTGAAGCATACACAGATGCAAGTCTAGAGTCTGCGTCAATCCTAGAGGATGCGACTTACGAATACATTTACAATTGAATGAATACTCGTAAATGGGGAACGGAATCCGCTATGGGATCCACTGAAAACGAACTTAAACCGAGGAGCTTTTCTATTTGAAATTCAATTTCAAGGTGATGATGGCGAATGTACTGGCTGTGGCAATGATGATGACGCTAATGAGAATTTACCTAAAATCGATATAAATGCAGCCATTCTGACCCTTGATATCAAGGCATCTTGCGCAAAGAAGAAAATCGAAAGCAGGCACCTACATGATACTCTTCAATACACCCACTATTGCCACCCATTGTGGGTGACTCATACGTAAATGAATACACCATCTGACATATCAAAGACAAACAATTGGTATTAGATATAAAATAAAAATATTTTTAATGAAAACTTCGACTTTGAAAAATTCTTTTGGGTGGAAGGGCAGAGACAGGCTGGCTGGGATTTCGAAACTGCTGAAGCATATTGCGTTATGGTATGCACCTACGATAAAGGTCGAAGGTCGGGGTTGATATTAATCGATCTAAAACTGTTATACTCCACCCCAGATTATGAATACCAGTCTTGTGTACGTAAAATGTAAAAGGTGAATGCGAACAAACTTATTCAATATGCTTCTGGCTTAAGCAGTCCCATGCCATTAATGATCCACGAGAGAAATGAGAAGCATTGCAATGATGATGCGTCATTGGATTATTCGTCAGAGAGTGGAAGCCCCCATGAAATAAGGACGTAGACTAACTTCTAATGAAGTTTTGTATGCTATGAATTGAACTTCAACTTTGCTTATCCTTAAATGAGGTAAAGATCTCTGGAATACGAGGGTTGCCTCTTATGTTTCGGGATTTGGCAACCCTAGCGTTGCAATCCGGCAATTGACAGCTCTGTCATAAAGGTGGACATTTTTGAGGTTATACGCACTCAGAACGTTTTGACATACGAGCACTATTTGTGTTGTCTACAGTAACTTAAAAGATTCATCTCGGCCCAAAAATGGAATTAAATCGTCAACATTTTCGTGCGATTATTTTTTACAACTTTCGGCGTGGATTAACTCAGCAACAGTGCATGGATGAACTTAATTCAATTATTGGCGATGAAGCTCCATCAAGGACCAGTGTTTATCGATGGTATGGTGAATTCAATCGTGGTCGTAGTTCACTCCAAGATGAATTTCGTGAAGGTCGTCCAAAATCAGTTGTTGTTCCGAAAACCATTGATGCTGTGCGCGAACTGATATTGGAAGATCGTCATGTGACCTATCGTGAGATTGAGACAACCTTAGGCGTTAGTGGGACCAGCATACATTCAATATTGCATAAACATTTGACTGTCAAAAAAATTTGTTCGCGTTGGATCCCACACAATTTGTCAATCGCCCAAAAAAAAGGCTCGTGTCAATTGATCGAAAGAAATGCTCAAAAAATACGGTCGCGGTGCTTCGCAACACGTCTATGACATCGTGACAGGTGATGAATCGTGGATTTACGCGTATGAGCCCGAAAGTAAACAGCAGTCGACTGTCTGGGTGTTTCAAGATGAGCCAAATCCAACAAAAGTTGTTCGCGCACGAAGCACTTCCAAGCAAATGGTCGCCTGTTTTTTCGGAAAAACTGGACATGTCGCAACCGTACCACTAGAACAACGCAGAACAGTCAATTCTGAGTGGTACACAACCATTTGTTTGCCAGTTGTCTTCCAAGAAATCAGGAAAACCAACCGCTGAAGACGGATCACTCTTCACCACGACAATGCGAGCTCTCACACATCGGCTGCGACAATTGCATTTTTGAGCACCCAAAACGTCTATTTGATGGGTCATCCGCCGTATAGTCCTGACTTGGCACCGAATGACTTCTTTTTATTCCCGTACGTAAAAAACAAATTGAGAGGTCAACGTTTTTCGACACCTGAAGAAGCGGTTGCTGCATTCAGAATGCATGTGTTGAAGATACCTCAATCAGAGTGGCAAAAGTGCTTCGACAATTGGTTCAAACGCATGCAAAAGTGTATAGATCTCCATGGGGAATATTTTGAAAAACAATAAAGTGATTTTCGATGATCAATATTTGTTTTTGTTCTCTAATCCCGAAATATAAAAGGCAGCCCTCGTATATTAGGGTTCGCTGGGTTAATTATTTCAATAAATAAGAGCCGTTAAATCGATTTTCTTTGTAAACACTTTATTAGTCTGTTAATAACAACCATTACCTGATATTTAGCTAATAATTCGGTGACACTTCCGAGACTAATCGCTTTCTAACTGCTTACTCGCCTCCTTGATCTGCGTGCGACGTATTTATACCGTTTTTCCTCATTCTGATTCGGCGTTTCGTTTCCGTATGTTCCATAACCTCGAATTTTCTATTGCTCATAGTCCCCGGCTTTCCAGTACTTTCTAGAATATCCTAATACTTTGTTTTGTGCCAGATATCACGGCTGATTGTCATATACGTCATAATATGTTATTATCTTACGAGGAACAACCTGCGAATAATTCAATAAGAAATCAAATGGCAAAAAACGGCAGAGGTTGTCGTTTGCCTCCAAGGAACTCAATTTGTTTGTCGATCTGAACTGGGTTCAGTGAAAAAAAGTCAGGCCAAACTCCAAAGCTTTTAACACCAAGAGTATGTATTTTTAGAATACACTAACAATATTAAAAATTTGATCATATTTTAAGTCTCGTACGGCTCTCCATAGCTCACCGATGCGTTCTGAGCCATCAACCCAATATTGATGCACAATGCCTGTAGATCCCGTCCGCATCAAGCGCTATTCCCATGGTGTCGTAGAGCTCCGTTACGTCCCAAGACTCCTTCGTATAAGCCGAACACCTTTCGAGTCAATCTTCTGATTTATAATGCTCTATCACCAGTCAGCAACTTGAAGACTTGCCTTCGCTGACGAGCTGTTGCACCGAGAGCTCAGGATGTTTGATACTCTCCCTGAAGCCTACGGCCGGAATACATTCTCTATAATATAACGCAACGTACGTCCTCTTATGGGATTGAGCCAAAAGAAGGAGTCAGCATTCAATCGTTTAATTGTCAACCGACTCGACCTTCGTTGCCATGGATACGATTTATTTGTGAGATTCTGTTTTAGGATTAGTCAGCTTTTGATTTAACTTACCATAGGTCGTGGTAAGGGAGTCATAACAGAGAGTTACAAATGCCGAACATTCAAAGTTGCGATGGCCAGTCTACTAATTAAAATTGGACAGGCTTAAGTGTATACAAATTAACTCAAACCAATATGAAACCATGTAAGAGATTGTGACGATTCTAATCATCATCATCATCGGCACTACAACCGGGAACCGGTCTTGGCCTTATTTAGCAAGTCCTGAGGCTTGTTAAATTTTCCATAATGATTTGTTTTTTCCGGGCAAGGTCATTAGTCTTGCGCCAGAGGCTCCCCGACGGGGAATCGAACCCCGGTCTCCCGCGTGACAGGCGGTTATACTAACCACTAAACTATCGAGGAGCCGATATTCGATTCTAATAGACATACAGAAATACGTAACTATAATGACGAACATAGCACCACAAGTGATTCCAAAAATAAATCATCACATCGATAGACTAAAGCATTAATGTAACAGTTTTCAGCTTAAATAACGACTTGAAACATCTTCGGCTAGACGCGGCCGTACTCCGATGCGTCCGTACTTTAGTTCTAACAATTTTATAGCGTGGGTTCGAATCACGTTCTTCACCATTTCACACAAAATACTCTCCCAAAGTACACCAGGAATTTGCTGTACTTCCTCGCTCAACACAACGAGCTTACTCCAGCTGCTCCGCTTGGTTCATTCCGCTTGCACCATCTCTCCACACAGGCCAAGAGATACACATGAAGACGAAACCATAATAAAGAATTTTTCTTTTTTAATACTTCTTTCAGAAAAGGCAAACCTATAGCCCAGACACGACCCCCTGAGATTATAACCGCCATTGCGCTCCTATCTCGAAAGGCACACCATTGGATTGTAAGTCGTCGTAGCTTTCTTAAAAGACCATGTATAGACATCATATTCAAAAAAAGAACTCGGTATTTTTTAATTTATCAAGTCGGCTGAAAAGTTCTTAGGTTGACACATAGATGGTGTTACTAGAATTAAATCCAATTGATTTTTAGTTGGTACTAACTTTCAACCGATACGTGTATAAATTTGACAGCTGTCGGATAATTGGTTCGTGAGATATACACTCCCAATCACTAGGATGAGGCCACAAATTTTGCAATTGATTTTCGCTCTTTATACCTGTTGGAAATTTTGTACCCGGAAACTTATACTACCTATTCACAGGTACGTATTTTCCCAAAAGAAATTCATAAAATTAAAGGGTAATTAGGAAACGACCGTTGGAATTTCCCAAGATCAAATAATAAACTATTTAAAAAGGGTATAAAAAAGTGTGTGTGGCGGTTCCGCCAAACCCCACTGTCTACTTACCGTGAAACCCCCATTATTACAACCCAATCTACATCAGTTTCTGCTAATGCAACAGCACTAGCACTTGTAAATGCTTCACGCATTATATATTGTATATCCAACAAGCGTTGAATACACGCGGTCAGGAACACGATGGTGTCTCCTGGCCAAAAAGAGATTCGTGTATCAGACAAGCGCTGAACACACGCGGTTTGAACACGGTGGGGTCTCCTGGCCTTGGATGCTTTAAGATCAGGAACACGATGGTGTCTCCTGGCTGTGTTGTTTTCAAAAAACGGTTCTCCTTTGATGTGCAGCGACGTTGTTCCCTACTCGAGATCACTGATAGATAAATATTTTAAAAGTAAAAGAATACCTAGATTTGAAGCAGCAATTCCAAAAATGTCCTCATCCAAAGCGGGAATAATGATACGAGTTGCTTTTCTGGCTAATACTTGCACTTTTATTGAATTGATGATCGCGATTAAAAAGGATGTACAATAAAGTGTGTCACTGATTTCAAGGTTGAGCAAAGAAGGATGAAATTAACATAACGAAAAGTTGTTGTCATTTTGACAACCAACAGAATTAATTCAAAGAGAAAATGTCAGCTGATCGCTGACATTGCTTCGGTGATGCCACATATCTGATTCAGGTGGTACCACAATTTTAATTGCGAATTCGCCGGTTGTGTTAAGGGCGAATCCGCAGCATTCTGCCCGCCTTCGCCAATCATTGGGGAATCGTCTGGCTCCAGAGGGTAGTCGGCCGGAGCTGGGTCGGCGGATCTGATGAATGGTCCAGGAGGGGGTATCTCCTCCAATGGAAGAATGCCGATTTTGGCGATGGTACTCGTGAGTGGACTGGGAGCGGTCCGCCGCAGTCCACCGTCACGTCGATGGTCGATTATGAGAGAGCCGCCCGCTCTGAAAGGTATTGAAGACGGAGGTGTCTTGGACGGCCCGGAGGGTTGATGATGATTATGGGATGGTCCCCTTCGGTGCTGTAGGCCGTGATCTTTGCTGGTCATGGAACTGGCCACGCGATCTGGGTTGCAGTTGTAAGTTCGTAACCCACGATCGGTAACCACGTGATGGCTGGGGATTGGTCTCACTACCTCGAAACAAGTGGTGGTGACGAGTGCTGCGTCCATTGGTACCTCTTCGGAGTTAATGATCGGAACGATGCGGTCGTTTGCGGTTGAGGCCGCAGCGTTCATTCGGATGCAGCGGTTGGGACTCGCTCGGTCCCTGGATACTGGGGAGCGCCGCCCGCCAAGCGGGGCATTGTGTGCTCTTTGGTCTATGGTGGTAGTTGAATGGTGCCTTGAATCTGATCTCCGGGATAGACGTCGACAATGTCTTCTATTTGTCCTCTGCGGGGATCTGTCAGCAGTCGTATGGTCGGTCAGCTCTTCTGGGTTGGAGTTGTAAATTCGCAACCGCCAATAACCGGTCATGTAGTGGCTGCTAACTGGACTGGTCACTGTTACCCTGGATGCTTTGATGGTTGCTGCGGTTGGCACATGCAGCAAGGTAAGATGCCTTCGGTTGCATCGTCGGTACACCTTATTGGGGAGGCTGTCGCGTATGAGATGGCGACCCAAGCAGTTTAGACACAGTTTCCTTTTTCGTGCGACAGACTTCCGATGAACAGGTGTGAGGAAGCGAAAAGCCTCGCAAACGTAGATGGAGTGGTGCGCCTCACAGAACATGCCTGGCGATTGTCTTCGTGGGGGCTTCGGCGGTGGCACGTGCAACAGAACAATGGTGGGGTTGATCTCTGTGCAGGCGGCACTTCGGTCGGCGGCCTGTTGATGCTCACTGACTTGGGAATGGTATGTCTTCTTTTCCGCTGACTTGGTGGTGGCTACTGGCGCCTGCATTCGCCAATCATTGGCGAATCCGTTTGTTCTAGGGATCGGAGGCCCAGGGCCGTGGATTTCTAGTGATGCGGATGTCTGAAGAGATCCGTCCGCCCTGAATTGGTGATGGTCGACAGATTGGTGACGACAAGAGTTCCAGCGTCGATGTTGAGTACCTTTTGCCACAGAACTGAGCATTTGATCTTGGTTAGAGTTGTAAATTCGCAACCCACGATCAATGGTCACGTAATGGCTGGTGATCAAAAGCACTGAAACGAGACTTACCGATGGGATGTGACCTTTGGCATGTGAGGCCGCAACGTAGAGTTTGATGTGACTTCTTCCATGGCACCGTCCGCGGGTCCCTGGCGGAATGACAGGTGCGGAACCAGTGCCTACTGGTCTGAACAACGTACCGTCTCTTCTTGGTTACTGATAGACATGCTGGTGGATTCTTGAATGATAGGTGACGCCGCCCGCCAAGCGGGGCATTGCGATCTTCTATCCCCATTGGAGAGGCTACGTGTGTTAGCCGTCGTCCTTGATGATTGTCGTTGGCCGGAGGTTGGCCACCCACTGTCTCGGTTTGGTTGCCTTTATTATTGGAAGTTGCTGCGAGACCACCGAATGATGGAAGACTTTCATCCGAGTTGTGCAGCGACTTAGAATTGGCTGGGTCGATCGACATCACCGATAAGTTGGTGAATGCCAAATGCGGTTGGCCTGCTCCTAGGCCATTTCCTGGTGAATGTTTCTGCTGATGCTTCGGTAGTTGTTGCTGTTGCAATGGATGTTGCTGATGAGACTAACTATTAAAAGGATTCTGTACTTGGTCATGGTCACTGGTGACATTGGGCGTGGTTAGTAGTTGGGGAGACTGGTTAGAGCGCAAACTGGGCCTCGAGCAGCCTCCGTAGTCTTTTATTGCCTTGATCGGCGCTGTTTGTCTTAACTGAGGAGACTGGGTCGAGCGCAAGCTGACCCTCGAGCAGTCTCGTTGATTTGGGATCATTGCCTTGATCGGTGGGTTTCTCTGAATCAGGCTTCTTTCCTTCTTGTGGTGCATCGGGTTTCATGTCATCTCTCTTCGTTGGTGCTGGTGCACTGGCAGCTGGTGGTATCATTCGTGGTGCTAAACTGGCTGAATGGTCACTTGGCATTTGAAGGCCACGTGTTGATGGAGTTCCTGGCCACCAAGGTTGTTGTGGCGTCATTGGCGGCAACTGACTTGATGGTTGACTAACGGTGTCCGTCGCAGTCTTGGATGCCGTCGGACGGTCGACATTGAGAGCGTTCTTTGCCTCAATAAACTTTGTGACCTCGTTCAGAACTATCTCCTTGGCCTGATTAATGAATCTGTCCACGAAGTAGCGGTGACCGCGGGTTATCTTTGGAGTGGCCAGGCGTTTTATCACCTCATGGTTCCGTATGATGTCTTTCCATTCGCTCTGGAGCTTGTGCTGATGTAATTCTACCTCGACCAACGTTGGCGGGCCTCTCTTTTCGAGATTGAGATAAGCACACGATATCCGTTCTTGGGAGGCGAACTGGATCGCCATGAGGTTTTCCGCCAATGCAGCTGTCATGTTCTGTTTTCTGGGCGTTGCTCTGCGCTCTGGGCTCTGAGCTAACTGTTATCACGAACTTGAAAACGGTGGGTCGTGAGTAACTGCTAGGGGCAGCGTCTGTGGTTAGATTGCTAATGCGCCACTAATCTGGTGGCTTTCTATAGCTGCACTGGGCAGCTTGTTGATGCGCCACTAAGCTGGCTGGGGTTAGGTCCTTAGGCTGGACGGGGGCTGCATTTGGAGCAGCGGTAGTTGTAGCGTTGGGTTCCGACAGGCTGTGCCGCGAACTGGTTGGGTGATCCGTATGTCTGGATCCGGTGGTTGCTATGCGAACTAGTTCGCGGTGTGATTATAATCGAATTGCGCTGGGGCAGTTTGTTGGACATCGGTTTGATCCACAGATAGATCCCTGACAGTGGCCACTCACTGGGCGGTGGAATGCACTGCTGTTGCTTCGTAAACGTGGCGGCGGTATAGATCCACAATCGAAATCCTCGTATTGCCGCGATGGTCCGTTGTCTCTATAACTTAGCCGTGAATGTGACTGTTCCGTTCTAAAACACTCGCCCGGATGGATTATCACAACATTCATTAATCGATGTCCTCACTTAAAACATTTCGGTTAATTTCACTGAATTCACTCTAAGTTATTTTCACAAACACAATCCTGGCTGGTCTTGGCGTCTGGACTTGAATGTCCCGCGACCGTCTTTTATGCTGCGAGCTGGCACCAGTGAAGCTGGATCCACAGACTGGATCCGGCTCGAAGGACCAAAATGTATATCCAACAAGCGTTGAATACACGCGGTCAGGAACACGATGGTGTCTCCTGGCCAAAAAGAGATTCGTGTATCAGACAAGCGCTGAACACACGCGGTTTGAACACGGTGGGGTCTCCTGGCGTTGGATGCTTTAAGATCAGGAATACGATGGTGTCTCCTGGCTGTGTTGTTCTCAGAAAACGGTTCTCCTTTGATGTGCAGCGACGTTGTTCCCTACTCGAGATCACTGATAGATACATATTTTAAAAGTAAAAGAATACCTAGATTTGAAGCAGCAATTCCAAAAATGTCTCCATCCAAAGCGGGAATAATGATACGAGTTGCTTTTCTGGCTAATACTTGCACTTTTATTGAATTGATGATCTCGAATAAAAAGGATGTACAATAAAGCGTGTCGCTGATTTCAAGGTTGAGCAAAGAAGGATGAAATTAACATAACGAAAAGTGGTTGTCATTTTGACAACCAACAGAATTAATTCAAAGAGAAAATGTCAGCTGATTGCTGACATTGCTTCGGTGATGCCACATATCTGATTCAGGTGGTGCCACAATTTTAATTGCGAATTCGCCGGTTGTGTTAAGGGCGAATCCGCAACATATATAATATTATAGATCAAATCTATAATCTTAAAAAGTCCCTGTAAAAGAATTCTTACCTTTTCTTGCATCTCTTCGCATACAATTTCTGTAAGAGTTCTTTATTACCTTATCATAATTTACCTGATAGAAAATTCATCGGTTCATATATAATACAACCGCATATCAGGAAATATTACCCTTCCGTCGCCTATTCCCAGCTTCATTCATGTGTACAACAAATCCCTTTCATATACATTGGCTGGCGACCTTTTTTTCCCATCAATAAACAACCCAAGCAGCTGCATATAATTAGCGCAATAGACGCTGAAACTAATTTCCTTAGGACGCAATGTGCAAACAAAGAACGCTGTCCTTCAAGGTTTTCTGGCGATAGCATAAACATCGTTTGTGGTATCCCAAATGCATTCCTTACCCTAACCGAGGATGGAATTCAAACCAGAGTTCTATCCTCGAAGAGTCCTATTACATTCGCCGTCCGAGCAGGTCGTGTGTCACTTCCGCCCCTCGTTTAGTTAATTAGTAGTTTTTACCAAGTCGTGTGGCAGTGCGTTGTGTCAACCGAACGAAATATCATAAACTCCTTATATCGTAACAAAAGTAATATAAATATAGTTTGTTTCCAATAAAATAAACCAAAAATAAAAACAGTCGCAGTTTCCACCAATATGTTGCATCGTACCTTTCCTTTCTAGGCGTCTATTGTTGTCAGTGTTTTCGGTGATCGTGATTGTTATTTTCGGCGGACTTTCTAACAATCGTGAAATTGTATCGGTGGAACAATTTATGATGGTGGAAGGAGTGAACCAAGTACCCATGCTGGTACATACTTCTTCCCCACAGTGTCACTAGGATGAGGCCATTACGAATATTTCGGTGCAGGTGTGCACATGAGCGATTTTTTTAAAACTTTTGTTTAGAATATTTAAAAAAGTGTTGAAAAGAACTGATTTTATTTAATTTGAAACACAAATAGGTTTGTGGCGGTTCTGCCAAACCCCACTGTCTACTTACCCGAAGAACCCCTATAACTACAACTCAGCTTTCATAAGTTTCTGCTAATGCAATTGCATTAGCACCTGTAAATACTTTACGCAACAAATTTATCAAATGTATTTAGCTAATAGCTCCTGGAAGAGAATTCTTACCTTCATTCATTTACTCGAATTCAAAATTCCCTATAAGAATTCTGTTCCAAACATCATAAATCCCAAGCCAATTCGGCACCTTCGGTTGCCAGGCAAACCCCAATTTTACATACGCATTTTCCCTAGTAGAATTTATGAAAACGAAATAATTTCGTTTACGTATATTGTAACCATCATAACAGGGATCATAAACATTGCGTGGCCTATTCCCAGCCTCACCATGGTATAATAAATCACTTTACATACACATCGGCCGGCGACCTTTTTCTCCCTACTATACACAATCCAACGCAGCTGCACACAATTGGCGCAAACGACGCTGAAATCGAAACATATAGCATAGGCAAATGCAAATAGGAATGTTATACTTACCCTTGGCAGCGACGCCATAAACACCAATTCCCTGTAAATAACCTAAAATCAATTAGCACCATGTGCATGATGCATTGCGGCTATCATTACAGCTACCCGATCTCTTTGTCTTCCCATAGTTCTGGATTTGCTTCTCATGACCTAGCAGCATGAACAAACAGAAACCCAATTAGCACCCAATCAGATTCGGCTTGTTTACTTAGCCGAACTCACATCTCATCGATGCACACCATACCCTTTCTTCGTTTCCAGATTCTTTCTCATGTCTTTGTCCCATGAAAGGACCAAGTACACAAATGAGATCAGGTTACCTTTCCCCAAAGAGAGACTTTACGTTTCTCTGGGAAGAGAAAATGCACCCTTAAAGTAGGAGAGCCAGTTTCACTGGCCGAATTTCCATTTCATCATCAGTGCAATCAAAATCGGTTTCCCGTAAGCTAATTAAGTACAGTACGATTTGTCACCTTAATTCTTAAATAAATGACTTGTGTTGTGAATAAATCCAATAAAAGTTAAAAAAATAAATTACAAACCAGACTAGTGTTTCTTTTGATTCCTCTTGTGTCGATCGTCCCTGGGTAACAATTTCCAGCTGAACTCGTAAGTAGTTGATGGTAGAATCAGCGTCCATGACGGCGCACAGACCATCATCCCCACAGGTTCCGGAAAGACGTTGACAGCGACAGAAAGAGGACAAATAGATGCTTTCAAGGATTTAGGACTGATAGGCCGAGAAATAGCAAGGAGGCTTAACAGAAGTACGACTGTTGTAAACAGTTATCTTGCGGATCCCCAAAAATATGGGAAAAATCAAAAAGGACGCACATCTAAAGCAACAACATACCGAGAAAAGTGGTTGATTCTACGGCTTGTCTCAAATTCTACTCTACCAGCCACTAAAGTAAGGGCCAAAAGCGGAATATCAGCCAGCTAGCAACTGTCCGAAGGATAATAAAAAAAAGTGATACTACCAAGAGAAAAAAATTGAAAAAGAAACCTGTTTTGAGGCGCAAGGAGCATCGAATGAATTTTGCAAGAGAACATGTCGCTTGGACCAGTGAATGGAAAGGCGTTGTCTTTGCGGATGAAAAAAAAGTTTAACCTTAACGGTCCCGATGGTTTCAACTTTTATTTCCATGATCTGAAAAATGAGAAGCTTATTTTGGCAAGACATTACAGCCGTATATCAGGTATCCTGGTGTGGGGAGCTATTACCTACTATAGCACAATCGAGTTGGAGTTTTTGTCCACAACAATGAACGCTGACACGTGTGTGCGTCACAAAAGTATGTTACAGATATATTGTTAGCAAAATAATTAATTAATAAGTTGTTACAGAATTAAGTTGCTACAGATGTAAGTGTTGGTTGCAACAAAACACCAATATAGTTGTTACAAAATTGATTAGTTACACTCCCGAGTGGTTAGGGAATGTTGTTATTAATAATTTGTTAGAAAATGTTGGGGGCAAGCCTGCTGTCACAACAAGTTGCCTGGTAAATGCTTGGAATGCGGAGCTGCGCCAGTTATCATGGGATAACAATTGTTAATTAACCAACTGGCTGCGCCAGTAATTATGTTGTATACGGTGGACTTTATTCGTAGCCATAAAACCATCTTGTTTGCACAAACAAGATGGTTTTATGGCGTTTGGGATGATAGTGAAGAACGTGTGATTCGAACTGACGCTATGGGAGTTCGAATCACCAAAAATTGAACCAATGCGTAACACATCAGGCTACTGGCCGTGATTAGAATTTGATTCTTAAACTCAAGTATATTCCACTGATGTGAATTGTTATGTTATCACTATGGTATACGGCTCTGATGCGTTTTCTTATTCGATTTTCGTTCAGTGTTTTTCACTATTTGCTTGTGCATTGTGTGTGTATCTGTTAGAGACGCCACACTACTCACTCCTCAGTAACTTTGTTACGATCAGCTTCATGTGCGAACGACGAATCGAACGAGAGAATGTCGAAGCAGGCGAGTGTGCTTGTGCTCTATGCGGAAGTCATGATCGTGTCGTGAAGTTCTGTTTACTATGGGAAAGTGTGTGCTGTATGTACAGATCACGTCGGGGTCACCAATTTTGGCGGATTTTGGGATCACGCGGAATGTTTGATGATGACGGTTAAGTGTTCCGCCGAACACTGTTCACACGAATGCACAATGGAGCGAAACGGCACTTTAATAAAAACACAGCGAAAGGTTTATTTTACGTTTCTTTATTTTATCGTTATTAAATCCAGGATTTACTACACTGGAACGCCCGTGGCGATTTTACAAAAGGTATTCACTGATATAACACGTAAGTACTCGCCGACACGTTACGCTCGACCCACTCGCGGCCTTTGGTGATTGATTTACTTTTCGTTTTCTATCTGCGATGACACACGAAACGACTCTCGTGGTAATGGAGGATCTGAACTCTGTGAATGTTACTTGAGGACTGTCACACACACGTCTCATATTTCGTCCTTTAGCACTGGTGAAAGAGTACATAATGTTCGGTTAATTGAACTGGTTTCGCGGCGCGACCTAACCTCCTCGTTCGGGTTCTCTGTGACGACTGTTCTCGAAGTAGACTGCTAATTGACGACTGTCTATCGCGACAGTTGCGTTGCGCGGATCCTATATCTCGAATGTTCTCTCTGGTTGATCTTAGCACGTGTGCTAATAGATCTATTGTTTTCTCATGCAGCGAAGGTCATGTGAAAACGGGATTGAGAAAAGAGGAAAGAACAAAGGGGCATCATAGGATCATTGTGTAGCTGCTTAATAGCCTGCAAAGTAATTAGGACAATGGTGCTATAAGGGATTTCGGTATACAATGGTGTTGGAAAGGGAACGCTTACAGAGTGTTCTGGTAACAACCTTAGTAGTTCTAGCGCCGAATAGGTGGCGCTTAGGTCGACAAGCAGGGCATATATAAACAGTGGCACCGATGACTTTCTCTCTCTCTGCTTTCGCTGTTGGACCTGTCGTCAACACTATTTAATTCAAGATTTAACTTAAGACCAAATGTTAACTTCTGTTTTACAAATATCATTCTTACAAATAAAGTCTCATTTCCAACAGGTTATGGGCGCAGTCTAACGCCGGAATAAATAGTGAGGTTAAAGCACGCGTCGGCGGAACACGTGGCGACAATACGTGAAGACCCAAAAGTGACGCCAAGTAATCGGTACGATGCAAGACGGAATGAAGACAAATTCTCCGTTGTTAAACGGAGGAAATTACATACCCTGGAAGACAAAACTTAAAGCAGTACTGGTTCGAGATGAGTTATGGGAAGTGGTGAGTGAGCCGGCACCCACGCCGAAAGACACCGAGTGGAAAAAGAAAAACAACAAAGCCATGGCATATATAACTCTGAGTGTCGAAGATAATCAGTTAGTGCACATCCAACATACGGAAGAAGCGTACAAAGCGTAGCAAGCGCTAACAAAGAAGTATGAACGTTCAACGTACGGAAGCAGGCTATATTTGAGAAGGAAACTGTACGGAATACAGTACAAAGGCGGACCAATGTGTGACCACGTGGATGCCATCATGGCAGTGATTGCACTGCTCCAAGGATCAGGCAAGCCACTCGAGGATGAGGAAGTCGTAGCTATTCTACTGGTGAGTCTTCTGGAATCGTACTCGGGACTAGTCACTGCGCTCGAGGGCCGTGACGAGAAGGATCTCACAATCGAGTACGTAACAGGCAAGTTTATGGACGAATACCAGAGAAGGACAGAATCTCAAGGCTCGAGCAGCGGAGTTTCAGAAGTGGCTCTCAAATCAGCAGGTCCAGGTAAACATGACCTAAAGAAGGGACATCTCGACAAAGGTTCAAACTTCCAGACAGAAAGGAAGGACAAACAGGAAACTCGTACATGCTACCATTGCCAGAAACCAGGACATCTGAAACAGGATTGCAAATGGTACAAAGCAATGAAGGAACAAGCCAGGACAGGAATAGAAAAGTCAAAGACGCCGAGGGCTGACGCCAATCAGAAGCAGTTTCTTTTCCAAGCGAGAGATGACACGAGGATCCAAGACGGCGGACAAGATGGCGGACAAGATGGCTGGCTTGTGGACTCGGGAGCAACGAGCCACATGACAAACAACTCAGCCGATGGCATCCGGGATTTGAACAAACCAATTTATTTGGCGGATGGATCAACAATAATGGCAACTGGGATAGGAGATGGCTACCTACCATGCATCGTGAATGACGGTCAAGTCCAGAAAGTAAGGCTGACAGATGTCCTGTACATTCCCAAACTCGATGACAGTTTAATTTCAGTTCGGAGAATCATCGATAAAGGATACGAAATAGTATTCAAGGACAACGGATGCCAGATCCTTCAAGGAAAGGAAGTAGTAGCTGAAGCAGACAACGTCGGCGGTTTGTACAGGCTGAAATTGGAAGGAGTAAAGGAGCAGGCACACCTGACCAGAGAAGCAGCGTGCATCCACGATTGGCATCGGCGATTAGGACATCGAGATTTAGCAGCTATCAGACAATGGCTGGCTCTGGACAGATAACCCGAATACGCATCTCTCCCTGCAAGTGTGAATCAACCTGTGAGAGCTGCATCAGAGGAAAGCTGAGCCAGAAGAAATTCCCACAGGCACAGAGGAGAGAAAGGAAACCAGGGATGCTGATCCATTCGGATCTGTGCGGGCCGATGCAGGCACAGACACCGAGCGGAAACAGATATTTCCTGACCCTCATCGACGATTTTTCTCGTTTCACAGTCGTCAGGCTAATGAAATCAAAAACCGAGGTGACCGATGCAATTAAAGATTATGTTGCAGCAATTGGAAACAGATAAGGCAGAAAACCAGTGGCAATCAGGTCGGACAACGGAAAGGAGTACGCCCCTAAGGAATTGCAAGACTTTCTTCGGCGAGAAAGAGTGGAGCAGCAATTCACGGTCGCATACACGCCACAGCAAAACGGAGTGGCGGGACGGAAGGATAGGACGCTGTTTGAAGCTGGACTGGACAAACGGTTCTAGGGAGAAGCAGTGCTGACAGCGACATATCTGCAAACAGGATGGCGGACAGAAGCATCGGCAAAACACCGGTAGAACTGTTTACAGGTGAAAATCCAGACCTGTTGCACGTAAGAACCTTTGGCTCCAAGATTTTTTCATTCATCCCAAAAGAAAAACGAAGAAAGTGGGATGTCAAGGCACGAGAAGGAGTTCTGGTGGGGTGCCATGGCAACACTACAGGATATCGAGTTCTGGACCCGTCAACGAACGAGACCTGGATTAGCAGATCAGTCAAGATCATCGAGTACCCAATTGAGCGAAGGAAGAGCTACCATGAAGAGAAGAAAACAAGAAGCTACCAGAGCGATACGTCACATACGAGATGCCAGACGGTGAGGAACCAGAAGGAGAAACCGACTCTGGGGAAGAAGGCCAAGACTCGGATGGAGAGACAATAGACTTGAGAGATCAAGAAGGGCGAAGGGAAGGCGATTCCGCAGGCGAACAATTCCAAACATCCCCATCAGTACAAAGAAGAGTTTCTCAACGAAGCAGGAAAAATGTACCACCACCGAGGCTGGGGTACAAGGTGAGAGCCTGCATCGTAAGAGAACCAAAGGATTGGAAAGATTTGTTACAGATGTCACCCAGAGAGCAGAACCCGTGGCGAGTGGCGGTCGAAGAAGAGATGAAGTCACTGAACGACCACCAAGTCTGGGAAATGGCAGATCTTCCTCCAAACAGAAAGGCAGTTTCGTGCAAGTGGGTTTTCAAGGGCAAGACTGATGGCAATGGAAAAATCTACACCCACAAAGCTCGCTTGGTCGCGAGAGGGTTCTCGCAGCGGTACGGCGAAGACTACGACGAGACGTTTGCTCCCGTGGTCAAACACGAGACAGTTCGAGTCCTACTCACACTGGCAGCGCAGCAGAATTTTCATGTCCGGCACCTGGATGTGAAGAGTGCGTACCTGAACGGCGAGCTAGACGAAGAGATTTTCATGGAGCAACCCGAGGGATTTGTTATACCAGGACAGGAGAAGAAGGTACTAAGACTCAAAGGAGCCTCTACGGTTTGAGGCAGTCGGCAAGGGTCTGGAATTTGAAGGCAGCGGCAATCCTTGGCAAACTGGGTTTCAGCTGTGGTTGTGCAGACAGGTGTCTGTACTTAAAGGAAGAAAAAGATGGAAGGATGTCCTACATTCTACTCTACGTTGATGACTTGCTGGTGGCCGAAGCAACGCCTGGGGTGACAAGAGCAGTGAGCAAGCAGCTGAGCAGACATTTCCAGATCAAGGACTTGGGAAACGTTAGCCATTGCCTGGGGATTCAGATTGAGCGAAACAACGACGGTTCATTTTTGCTGAATCAAAGGAAAAAAATCGTCAAATTGGTGGAAGAGAACGGCTTGCTGCACGCGAAGCCGGTTACCACACCGATGGAGACCGGATTCCTTGCAGCTCCCAGGGAGGATGGCGTAGAGCTGGAGAACAACAAATTGTATAGGAAGGTGATGGGGTCGCTCCTATACATAGCCACTGTGTCGAGACCAGACATCGCTGTTGCAGTCGGGTTGCTGTGTCGAAGAGTGAAACACCCAACCCAAGCTGACTGGAGCGGAGCCAAGCGGGTAATGCGCTACCTGAAAACTACCGCGGACACAGTGTTGAGACTACCCTCAGCGAAATACGCCAGTCTCACTTTCTACGTGGACGCGGACTGGGCAGGCGACAAGACGGACAGGAAGTCAACAAGCGGATACGTTTTCCTGTTTGGTAAAGCAGTGATCGCTTGGTGTAGTCGTAAGCAGACCCAGGTAGCAATGTCCTCCACAGAGACAGAGTACATCGCCGCATCGTTCGCGAGCAGAGAGCTGCTATGGTTGAAGCAGTTGTTCAAGGATATGAAAACTCCATTGAGGGAACCAATAACCATGTACGAAGACAACCAAGGTTGTATTAGACTGATCTCAGGTTCGGGATCAGCCAGGACCAAACATAATGACGTTTGCTATCACCAGATGGGGGACCTCTTGGGGAAAGCGATAATAAATGTTTGTTATTGCCCATCCGAACAAATGTTGGCATATATCCTAACGAAGCCGTTGGCCGGGGACCGGTTTGGGGAACTTGCAGAAAGACTGGGACTGCATAGACCGGAACATTCTGAAGCGAGGAGTGTTGAAAAGGGAACGCTTACAGAGTGTTCTGGTAACAACCTTAGTAGTTCTAGCGCCGGATAGGTGGCGCTTAGGTCAACAAGCAGGGCATATATAAACAGTGGCACCGATGACTTCCTCTCTCTCTCCTTTCGCCGCTGGACCTGTCGTCAACACAATTTAATTCAAGATTTAACTTAAGACCAAATGTTAACTTCTGTTTTACAAATATCATTCTTACAAATAAAGTCTCATTTCCAACAAATGGTAATTGTGTCCCGTATCTTAGCTGGCGGCAAGGCTCGGATTATATTTGCACGTTTGCAGGTAACGCTGGCTAACAGGGGCGCCGATCAGGTTTTCGAATTAACGATGCCTGTATGATGTATAGAATTATTTACAGGAATTTAGGACGATGCGTTAAATGTCCTTGGTAAGGCAATGTTTGCCAGTTTGTTGTGTCCTTCGATCGCCGTGTAGGCGTAGGACGATTGGTCGGACTTGTGACCCACGTGTCTGTGAGCACGTGGGGTAGTTGCCTCTCAGATGTATGTTACCTTCGTTTCAGGTGTGGTGGAGGACTTTTGAGGACACGTATCTGTGGGCACGTGTAATTTACCTATAGGTGAGTGTGTTCCTTGGGGAACGACGACATCTCGATCAATAGTGGATTGTGTGGTTCGTAGAACCGCCACAGTTTCACTGAACTATGCGGACAGGATTACAACGCTCACTTTAGGGTATTATGGTTATTTGTTCATAATTCACACACTTCATGCAGTCTACGTGCCGGAACAAAAAATCAAAGAAATACTTCGTTTACACAACAAAAGAATTACATGTATTTCACCACTGTTTCACGTTAATTTAAATGTTACAATTACAATTACTACATTACATTGTGGCGGTTCTACGAACCACACAATCCACTATAGGTTGAGATATCGTCATTCCACCAAGGAACATACTCACCTATATTCATTACACGTGCCCACAGACACGTTTCCTAAAAGTCCTTTCGTCCGCCTGAAACAAAAGGTAATATTCCAAATACCCAACATTGAATTCAATAGTAAAAACCAATCGAACTAAACGTTCAAAATTTCCTAATATTGAATTCAACGCATCCGTTCAATGCATCCATTCGATGCATCCATTCAATTCAATTCAATGCAATTCCCCCACCTACTCAATCCATCCATTAAACGCATTTTCCTGAAAACAAACAGAATAACGCATATGTCCTCATGTAGCTAATAGCAATTAGCACCCTAAATTCTTCGCAAGATCCCAAACCGACAAACGCACGTGCGCAAACAAAGGCCTAGCGATTCGCCCACCGACCAACAATTCTTGCAATCATAAACATTGTAACGCCTATCCCACGCTAGATGTTTATGACTGAGAAATGTGATCTACAAACCAAATCCCATGGTTCTATTGTTACCCATTTGAAGCACACAAAAACTCTTGTTGTCGTAAGCCAGATGGGGAACGCAAACAAAGCCCATGAAAGGATCGAGAAATGAGTGGTGGTACGCTCGATCCTTTGAACAAAAAAAAACAGATAAGGAAATGGGAATTATGATCGTGATGGGAAATTTCTTTTACAGATAAGAGGATTAGAATGAAAAGTATGATGGAAAATTTCCTTTACAGATGAGGGGAAGAGAATTGGAAAGGAAAATAGGAATTTGACAAAGACAGTCTACTTCGAGCAACGGAATACGGTATCAGAAGTAACCGCGACTTAAAATTTAAAAATAAAGAGAAAGGCGAGTTTAACGTGTATCCAAAGTTCTTAAATTAACATACAGTGAAAGCGTCAGGAGTGCTTAATGCGAATCTGTGAACTAATGTAAACTCGGAAAGAAAAAATGATAATAAACAAAAAGTATACACTAAAAATAGTTCGTTGTTTCATTTATTTAAATAAACAGACCTGGTCCACCTAAAAGTAGTTCGTCGCTTCATTTGCCGCCGTGGTTTGCTCCGCTTGTGTATTTCCCCCTGCGGTAAACAGTGTTCGGCGGAACACTATAACATCATCGGCCATAAACATTCGACCAACAAACTGGAATAAAAATCCGCCAAAACATTATTATACATTAGAATCTTTCTTACTTTTTTCTTTCTTTTTTTAATTTCTTTCAACGCTCGTTCGTTGTTCTTGCTGCCTCCGTTGCTCGGAAATCAATTCTTTTTTTTTCTTACTACTTCTTACTCTCTCTCTCTCCCTCTCTATCCACTCCGCCATAACTCCGAAGAGAAACGCGCCGCAGCTGTTTCCGCGGAATCCACAACCTAACGAAAGTAGGATCGAGCATTCGCTTGTAACGAATGTCAATCCAAAATGTGGATCGTGGGCTCTAATCCTTCCTTTATCTCTGCACATCCTCAACGGCGGAACAACCCAATCAAGATTTAATCTCCTGGCTCGGTGGGATATTGGGGATGGGGGAGGTTACCACGTAACAACGGAAACAACTACAAATGTTTGCTGGAACGGTCTTTTCCAAAAATTAAAAACATTTTCGGACCCCTATCTTGGATTTTCCAACAAGACAATGCCCCCATCCACACTTCCAGGCTATAGAAGTTGGATTCAATCAGAAGACGTGGAACTTTTGCCATGGTCGCCCTATTCGCCGGACTTAAACACTATCGAAAACGTTTGGTCATGGCTACCTCGTAAAGTTTATGAAGGCGGCAGACAATTTGAAGACAAGGACACCTTAATCGAAGCTATTCGTGATTCCTGGGACCAAATTTTCCTAGCCTTTTTAAAAAAAAAAACTATGAATCTATTCCAAACCGTCTTATAGAGGTCATATCCAAAAACGGCGGGCATACTCATTATCAATGTAGAAAAACGTTATAAATAAATGTTTTAAAACCATAAAATGTAAACATTTCATTAATTTTTTTTTTACATGTAATTATTATATAGGGATTTCAAATAGGGACTTGACAACTTTGAATTTAATTTGTGAACGCACCCTTTTACTAATCATCGAACTGTCACTATCAACATTTTCATCATGGCTAAGTACGCGAACAAACAAGGTCTGCTAATTATAAAAATGTACTACCGAAATTTGGAGTCGTTGACAGCAACTTTAAGAGCGTTAACTCCAATTTTCGGTCGTAATTCTCGCCCTAGTAGACAGGCAATAGCAAGTTTAGTGCAAAAATTTGAGTCTACATATTCGTTGTGTGATGTTGCCGTGCCAGTGAGACAACGGGTTGGTCGAAGTGTCGAAAATATCGCTGCCGTTCAGGCGTCCGTAGCAAACGATCCAAATCAGTCAATTCTACGGCGTTCTCAAGAATTGGGCATCGCCCAGACCACTTTATGGCGTATTTTGCGTAAGGATCTTGGTTTACACCCATACAAGATCAAGCTGACTCAAGAATTGAAGCCGATGGGCCATTTGAAGCGACGTACGCTCTCCGATTGGGCTCTGGAAAAGATGCGCCAAAATGATGAATTTCATCGCAAAATCATCTTCAGTGACGAAGCTCAATGGGTTCGTCAATAAGCAAAACATGAGTTTATTGGTCGGGTGAAAATCCACATGTGCTTCATGAATCGCCACTTCATCCACAAAAAATAACTGTTTGGTGCGGTTTGCATGCCGGTGGCTTCATTGGGCCATATTTTTTCGTCGACGATAACGATCGTCACGTTACTGTGAATGGCCACCGTTATCGCGCCATGAATACCGGCCTGAATTGTAAGATATGGACTTGGGTGACATGTGGTTTCAACAGGACGGGGCCATAAGCCACACAGCACACGATACAATCGATTTATTGAAGAGTAAGTTTGATGAGCGTGTTATCTCAAGAAATGGACCAGTCGGTTGGCCGCCTCGTTCGTGCGATTTAACGCACGAACTTTGGGGCTACGTCAAGTCATTGGCCTATGCCAAGAAGCCGACGACGTTGGAGGGGCTTAGAGCCAACATTGAGCGCGAAATAGCGGCCGTTTCGGAGTTTTATTTAAAACAACATACATGTTTAGGACGAGAGCAGGTGGAACTCATGGAACACATATTAACGTCAGAGGCAAGATACGAGGGTTGCATTTTATATTTCGTGATTAGAGAACAAAAACAAATATTGATCATCGAAAATCACTTTATTGTTTTTCAAAATATTCCCCATGAAGATCTATACACTTTTGCATGCGTTTGAACCAATTGTCGAAGCACTTTTGCCACTCTGATTGAGGTATCTCCAACACATGCATTCTGAATGCAACAACCGCTTCTTCAGGTGTCGAAAAACATTGACCTCTCAGTTTGTTTTTTACGTACGGGAATAAAAAGAAGTCATTCAGTGCCAAGTCAGGACTATACGGCGGATGACCCATCAAATCGATGTTTTGGGTGCTCAAAAATGCAGTTGTCGCAGCCGATGTGTGAGAGCTCGCATTGTCGTGGTGAAGAGTGATCCGTCTTCGGCGGTTGGTTTTCCTGATTTCTTAGAAGACAACTGGCAAACAAATGGTTGTGTACCACTCAGAATTGACTGTTCTGCGTTGTTCTAGTGGTGCGGTTGCGACATGTCCAGTATTTCCGAAAAAACAGGCGACCATTTGCTTGGAAGTGCTTCGTGCGCGAACAACTTTTGTTGGGTTTGGCTCATCTTGAAACACCCAGACAGTCGACTGCTGTTTACTTTCGGGCTCATACGCGTAAATCCACGATTCATCGCCTGTCACGATGTCATAGACGTGTTTCGAAGCACCGCGACCGTATTTTTTGAGCATTTCTTTCGACCAATTGACACGAGCCTTTTTTTGGGCGATTGACAAATTGTGTGGGATCCAACGCGAACAAATTTTTTTGACAGTCAAATGTTTATGCAATATTGAATGTATGCTGGTCCCACTAACGCCTAAAGTTGTCTCAATCTCACGATAGGTCACATGACGATCTTCCAATATCAGTTCGCGCACAGCATCAATGGTTTTCGGAACAACAACTGATTTTGGACGACCTTTACGAAATTCATCTTGGAGTGAACTACGACCACGATTGAATTCACCATACCATCGATAAACACTGGTCCTTGATGGAGCTTCATCGCCAAAAATTGAATTAAGTTCATCCATGCACTGTTGCTGAGTTAATCCACGCCGAAAGTTGTAAAAAATAATCGCACGAAAATGTTGACAATTTAATTCCATTTTTTGGGGCGAGATGAATCTTTTAAGTTACTGTAAACAACACAAATAGTGCTCGTATGTCAAAACGTTCTGAGTGCGTATAACCTCAAAAATGTCCAACTTTACGACAGAGCTGTCAATTGCCGGATTACAACGCTAGGGTTGCCAAATCCCGAAACATAAGAGGCAACCCTCGTATTCGAAAAAGTTAAAGAATTTAACGAAATGTCGAAGGAAATTAACAAGAGACCACATTCCGGCAACGCTAGTTGGAACGCATTCAGCAAACTGCTGTCACCTAACATAAAGCTCCGTGTCTATAGAACTATAATCATCCCGATCAGTACCTGGCTGACTTTCAAACAGACAACCTGTCTCACAATTTTGCTCGTGCTATTATTCTTTTTTTTTTTTTTTTTTTTTTTATTAGACTTCTCTCGGGAGAGGCGAACCTATAGCGTCGAGTGGGCGCCCCGAGATGCCATCAAATAACTGTTGCAGTTCTTTTTGAACAGTTGCAGGTTGTAACGCTCCGGGAACACTCGCGTGGGAAGGCAGTTCCACAGCTTCCCCGCTCTGTAACGGAACGAGTTCTGATACAGGGATGTTCGCGCCGTCAGGAGATGAACCACAAACGGGTGCGATCCGTCGGATTGTCTTGTGGAGCGCATATAAACCGAATATTCACAATAATTATCACAAGCCATTATCTTGCTATCTTGTTCTCTTTGCCTCGCCACCGCAAACTCATAAGTTGATCAAGTGTGAAAACCGTTAAGTTATGGCCCCTGGGCCACGTGTGTTAAGCAAAATTAAACGTAAACGGTTACGTTACGACCCCGGTATTGGAGGCCAAACTCCTCCCGATAAACTTACAAAAGTGAATAACAAAGTGCTAGAGAAATCCAAAATGTGTTCAAACACTAACTTTTTCCAACCACTTCAAAGTCTACTGGAGCACTCACCTAAAATGGAATCTACCAAGGTCAATGGAAAAGTCCCCGGCCTTCCATAGTAAAACACATTTTTTTGGCAAAAATGGTTTTTTTATTCAACATAATTCCCTTCGAGGGTGATACACTGATTATGGCGACCCTCCAACTTTTCGATACCTTTTTTGTAGTACGATTTGTCCTTTGCTTCAAAATAGGCCTTAGTTTCGGCGATCACCTCTTCATTCGACGAAAATTTCCTCCCAGCGAGCATTCTTTTGAGATCTGAGAACAGGAAATAGTCGCTGGGGGCCAGATCTGGCGAATACGGTGGATGCGGAAGCGATTCGAAGCCCAATTCATGGATTTTTGCATGAATCGTTTTCACTGACTTGTCTTGGTGAAGCAGCACTTTCTTTTTCTTCAAATGCGGTCGTTTTTCGGCGATTTCGTCCTTCAAACGGCCCAATAACGCTGTGTAATAGTCGCTGTTGATGGTCCTTCCTTGCTCAAGATAGTCAATGAAAATTATTCCGCGCGCATCCCAAAATACAGACGCCATAACCTTGCCAGCCGACTGTTGCGTTTTTCCACGCTTTGGGGCGGGTTCATCGTGTGCAGTCCACTCGGATGACTGTCGATCGGACTTCGGAGTGAAATGATGGAGCCATGTTTCATCCATTGTCACATATCGACGCAAAAACTCGGGTTTATTACGCTTGATCATCTCCAAACATTGCTCCGAATCATCAACTCGTCGTTGTTTTTGGTCAAAAGTGAGCTCGCGCGGCACCCACTTTGCACAGAGCTTTTTCATACCCAAATATTCGTGAATGATATGATGTACACGTTCAGTTGATATCTTTAGAGTGCCTGCTATTTCATTCAATTTCAATTTACGGTCATTCAAAATCATTTTGTGGATTTTTCTAATGTTTTCGTCGGTAACAACCTCTTTTGGACGTCCACTGCGTTCACCGTCTTCGGTGCTCATTTCTCCACGTCTAAACTTAGCATACCAATCCTTGATGGTTGATTTTCCTGGGGCGGCGTCTAGAAACTCGTCATCAAGCCAAGTTTTTGCTTCAACTGTATTTTTTCCCTTCAAAAAGCAATATTTTATCAACATGCGAAATTCCTTTTTATCCATTTTTTTCACAATAACAGAAGTTGCTTCACTCAAAATACTATAATTCACAAACTAATGATCCGACATCTGTCAAATTTATACACGCGTCTTTTGAAGGTTAGGACTAACTAAAAATCATATGGATTTAATTCTAGTACCGCCATCTATGTGCCGGGCCGGGGACTTTTCAATTGACCGGTTACATACAGACACACAACAAAATTTGAACCGAACTCTTGCGATTAAAATGTGAGTTTTTTACGCACTCGCGAAAGGAAAATCGCCCACTAAAGGTGGTGTTATCCGGTTTAGATCTAATTAGCAATGACAATAACAAATGAACTAGTTTCACTCGGGGTTAAGTGCCTAGATGTTTAAACCATCACATTAAATTCGCCAACAAAAGCCCTGTACAAACACTACTTGTACATCGTCTACACTCAACGCGGTACTATTAAATTAAATGAACTCAATCGTAACTACTCTACTTTATTTAAAGCCATCGTTCGATGGGGCTTCAAAAAACATCATCCAGGTAAGGTCACACAATGTCATAACTGCCAGCTTCACGGCCACGGCTCGATGCATTGTCACATAAATAGCTTCTGTGCAATATGTTCGGGAAACCATAAAACATCCGACTGCAAAACGAATGAGGTCATCAAGTGTGCAAATTGTAGTGGGCCACATAAATCCACCGATCCAGAATGCATAAGCCGAAAGCAGTACATAGACATTCGCCGCAAATTATCCCCACGCGGACGTGGTACAGGAAATACAACCTTCCTACAGCCTCTGAGTGACAAACAGCAGACAGTGCCCGACCGATTATCCATTGATAATTTTCCTCCACTACCCCGATCTGTGCGTCAACCTTCACTTCCTTCATCCACCTGGGCTTCTGGCCTCCATCAAACCCAGCAACCTTCCAATAGTGATACGACACACACGAAGAAAAATCCGTCAGAAACATTAACTAATGATAACCTGTTCTCATTTAGCGAGATAAACTCTCTTCTTAATGAAGTTTTAACCAAGCTTAGTGCTTGTCAAACCAAAGCTGACCAATTTAACGTCATTACTTCATTAGCTATTAAGTACATATACTCGGAAAAAACATGTTAAGAAATTCTCTTAACATCATAACTTGGAATGCAAGAAGCATCAAAAACAAAAAGCATGAATTTTTTAGTTTCTTGATAAATTTTAATATTGACATTGCACTTGTTTCAGAAACCTGGCTCAAACAAGACATTTCTTTCTCACATCAAAATTACATATGTTATCGCCTAGACAGGGTACATGCTAGTGGTGGAGGTGTCGTCATTGTTGTGAAAAAATGTATAGAACATTCCTTGCGTCCTTCATTGCGCCTTAAGTTAATTGAGGAAATTAGTATAGAGGTAACATTAAGTGACAATTCCAAGGTGAGTCTTTTTTCGGTCTATTTCCCTGGAGGAAATAGAAAGCTAGAGAAATCTACTTACTTTAAGCGGGATCTGCAAAAACTGTATAGAGTCAACACTCGAAACAAGGTAATTATTGGTGGTGATCTAAACTGCAGACATCAGTCGTGGAATTGTCTTAGGGCAAACAGCTGGGGTAACATTTTACTAGATGTTACTGAATCCAGCCCAAGTTTTTCCATACTTTATCCACTTCTTCCCACCTATATCCCATCGAGTGCTAACAAGAACCCCTCAACTCTCGATCTATATATCACTAATATTCCAAATTACTGCACAGTACCATTAACTCTAAATGCGTTAAGTTCTGACCGCCTTCCGATCAACCTTATACCACAACTATTCCGCCGCCAACTGGAATTGTTATAAATCATATATAAACACGAACTTGGTTCTAGGTGATACCAGCTTAAATTCTATAACCTGCAGCGAGCACATTGATATCCTATGTAACAATTTTGTTTCTATTATCAATAGAGCGGCCGATCTTGCGATACCTAAATGTTCCACTGCTCCAGTTGATAAGGCACCGCTTCCTGAAAATATCTTACATCTGATTAGGCTACGAAACTCTGAAAGAAGAAAATGGCTGCGTTATAGAATCGATTGTTTTCTAGTTAATGTTAAAGTCTTAAATAATATCATTAAAAAAGAAATCTCAGCACATAGGAACAAGTCTTGGAATAAACACCTTTCCTCTTGTTTATCATGCGGCGCCATTTGTGCGGTGCCGTCGTTCGCCTCATTCGTTACATTTCAATGCCACATCCCAGCCATTGTTATGTGTGTGAGAACCAGTGGTCCAATTGCCGCCGTATTTGCATTCGATGCATTTAAATGCCACGTCCCAGCCATAATTTTTGACTGGTCAATAACACAAATTCAATCCCATGCCGTCATCACCACCAACAGGATCTGAATTTTCCCGCAACCGGAAAATTCCAATTTGCCATCAGCAAACATTTTCAACAGCAGAAGGTGCTAATTGAATTGCCGCCAACTCAAAAACGAACCACCATCAATATGATATTTCTGTTTTTCTTTGTACAAGAATGTGCGTCCCTTTTATCTTTTGTTTCCTGTGCACACCAGTAATTTGTGTGTATCTTAAATGTATATTGTCTTTCAACTTGCTATTGTATAACGCTCTGTTAAGAATTTTTAGATGCTACCTTTTTGTGTGTATCTCGTAATGCTTTGTATCTAAGTTTCATGTATGTTTAGTAATGCTCTGTTGCGAGCATGAATTTTGTATTCCATTAGATGTAATAATATTAGTGTAGATATTTTTGTATAAATAGGATTTTAAGCGAAAAATGAAATTAGAAGCACCTAATACCTGATTTCCAATTCGGATTTCGAAGAGCGCACAGCACCACTATGGCTCTCAATTTATTTCAAAACCACGTCTGCGTGCGGCTCTTTAACACGGCACCGTTGCGGTAAGCCTAGACATTGAAAAAGCTTTTGATACGACTTGGATCGAAGGTCTCGCTTTTAAACTATTAAATACTGGCCTCAGTAGAACGCTATGTAGTATCATCTACCAGTTCGTTCGAAACAAAACCTTCCAAGTTAGAGTGAATGGAAAGCTTTCCCGAACTTTTCACGCCGCTGCAGGCGTACCACAGGGCTCCATTCTAGGCCCCATCTTATTCAATATTTACACCTCCGATATCCCCCGCCCTGTGGACGGGAGAGTAAATCAGATATGCTACGCGGATGACGTCCTGGTGTACACGTCAACCAAAGGCCCTAACCTCGCAACAAATCGACTCAACCGTCACTTGGACGAACTGTATCAGTATTACAGTCGATGGAAAATCCAACTTAATCCATCCAAAGCAGTAGCCATAATTCTGAGTAGTAAACACTCCCAACCTGCTTTCTCGATATTCACAGAATATTCGAATAAAAATGGGAGATACTACGATTAGACCACAGGACAAGATGAAATATCTTGGGATCACTTATACCCCAAAAATGAATTTCATCAAACATGTGACCCACATTCTCCAAAGGGGCCTCGGTCGGTCTAAGCAACTGCACAACATCTTGAAATGGAGGAACAAATTTGACACTAAAGTTAAGCTTCTCTGTTATAAGCAGCTAATCCGATCTGGAATATCGTACGCCTTTCCCATATGGTCCTGCATATCTTCGGCCCAAATGGAAAGACTTCGGGTTTTCGAAAGGAAACTCCTCAGAAGATGCACCAATCATTCTAGAAGGCCTGACGGTCGTCATTACCCCAACTCTCACCTATACGAAGGCGCCTCCATTGCCCCTATCGAAGAGTACTTGCTTCAATTAGCATATAAGTACCTCGAAAACATTCAGAACAGCGAGAACCTACTTGTACGGGACTCTTGCGTTCTTGACCCTTCTCTCTCTCGATCTCTTCGGATCAAACCTCCACAATTTCTTCTTCAGTACAAAACTGAAGAAAGCACCCTTCCCAACAACATCACCCTCTATAACAGAGGATTCCTGGACCCATCCCATAGGGTCTACTATTAACAAACCACACACACGAACGCACAGTACAAGACGGCACAAATACAAACATACACACCGACCAAAGCACAGATTATCAGACGCCAAAAACGTGATCTGCGTTCACTACCGCCCCCAAGACCTACCGGTCTTGTACGATTTCTTTCCCACCATCCCTCTGTTACGGCCACAACCACCCATCCCATAATACCTATTCCTTTGGAGCTAGTCTCCACCACTAACGGCGATACACGCCAAAAACATCCACTTAAAGGATGTGACATAATGCTAAATCAAAGCATTACCCCATACACCTCGTCCCGCATAAATTGATAGCAAGCAAATCGAACTAAACGTTCGATTTGCGCTAATCAATTAAACTCCAAGCAAATTGAACTAAACGTTCAATTTGCTCACATAAAAAACTGGGAAATATAATCATTGAACCAAAGGTTCACCACAAAAACCCCTAAGAGCCAAATGTGCACGCCAGATGCCGTCCTTCAAACAAAACCATTGAGTATCATAAAAAATTGCGCGCCAGCAATCTTACGAGACCTCAGAAAAATGGTTATCTAAAACAATTAAAACAACCAACGCCAGTTTTCGTTTTAACAAAATTAAGTTAAAACAAACAAAAGGAAAATATTCGCCTTTGTATCGATTCCCCACGGAAAAGATCCTGGTCCATTCGACTACAATAAACAACATAGAGAATCAGAAATGCTCATTAGCACAATTCTCTATTTGTATTCCCTAACGTATCCTTACAAAAGGGATCCTTGCCGAGTCGGCTAGAACAAACAACAGGCATCATAAAACGAATTACACATTCGTTTAGCGCATATCAACATAGAGGATTATAAATGTGCATTCGCACGATCCTCTGTTGATTTTTCCCTTTGTGTTTCCGCGTTTGATCCCAAGCCGGGAAAGATAAAGAAAGAAATGCGATATCCTTCGACCTTCAGGATGAAGAAAAAACAGGTCTTCGTTGGCGGGTTAAATTTTGAATCTCGACCGAGACGGTGAGATAACAACGAGTTGGTTTGAGAATTTCAACCGGGACGGTGAGGAAAAGAGTTCTGGGATTGGTGTGAGAAAAGAAGTGGATATATCTAATAAGAGATTGAATAAACTAAAGTATATGCGAAAAGTAAATAAGTTTAACTAAAACAAAGTTAAGCTATATAAGTTTTAATAAACTAAAGTGTGGGTGACAGTGAATTAAGACTAACCGAAACAAAGAATATAAGATTGAATAAACTAAAGTATATGCGAAAAGTAAATAAGTTTAACTAAAACAAAGTTAAGCTATATAAGTTTTAATAAACAAAAGTGTGTGCGACAATGAATTAAGACTAACTGAAACAACGTTAAGGGAATAAAGTTTCCCATCGAATAGAGTGTAATGAACGGTAGTGTATGAAACTAAAAAACCTTTTAATAATATAAAGTTGGAAAATAAGTATATTGTAAGGAGGAAAAGATTTTAATAAAATATAATTTTTGAGGATAACTTTAATTAAGTGAAGGACCATAGCACTAATAAGTACGTTTCAAATAAAAGTTAATTAAATAGAGAAAGAGTGTTTCATTTAAAGTGAGTGATAAAAATATCCTTTACAAATGGCGCAGCCGGTGAGCGCAAGGAAGCCCGAGACTACCGTCTCATAAGAGCTTGAAAAGCCTTGTGTCGACAAGAACGACAAAGCTCCCACAAAAATAAACATAAATAAATAAAAAGTGACAAAACAAAAGTTCACCCTAAAAAAATTAACTAGAACTAGAAACAATAAACACACAAGTGAAGTAAAATTAAACACAATTAAAGCACCATAATAAAAAACACATATACCAATGGACAGAAAGCAGATCAATCATCAACAAAAATCAACAACAGGAAGCAGATAAAACAACAGCAGCAGTCAATTTCAAGCAGCTTTACTACAAGTTAAGTAAATATTGTTTCTTTTCCTTTTTCTTATCTTTTTTATGTTACTAAAAAAAAAAAAATATATATTTTACAAACCGAGTAGTTCCTATATTAGTTCTACATGAAAATTGTTAATCGTTTATGTAATATTTTGCTTTGTTTTTCATTTTACTTATATCTTTAATTATATTGAGTGACTGGTTAAAAACTTATCGTTAACGAATTTTACAAGTATTTATCTGAATAATCAGATTTTAAAAATTGAGTTTGTACCCTTACTGTGCATAACACATTTTATTGAATTCTATAATACTCGTTTGAACGCATTTGGTGTTTAATTTTTTATATATGTTATAAATGCACGATTTGTGTGAGCTGACGTTGACTAGTTAAATTTGTTTTTTGACCCACTATACACACGTGACACTATATCAAATATATAAATCAATGATTCAAATATCAATAAGAATTAACAAATGAAGTCTTGATACAGATATTGAATTTGCAAACACCTCCGAAATAAAATATCCCAAAAAACAAACAAAATGAAACCAAAATTAATTTTATAATATAATCTCTATATTTGTCTATATTCCACTGTCGTTTGAATAAAATTTTTCAATAATTGGGAAGTATTTCTAACTGGACATATATGAAACACACCAAAAAATTAAATTAAAACAATATATTGAGAATACCTTGATAAATATGGCATACACTATTGAACTAGTGGTTATCCTTGTTCTAGAAACACCCCTTGTTTTTCAGTCACTTTATTAACTGAATTTGTGGATCTGCAGACTGTTTTTCTCCCCTTTTCTCTTTATTCCAAACGAAGTTAACAAAAATGACTGTCGACTACACCAAGGTTGTGAAGTTGTCAACACAACTAATTCCCACCTTCTCAGGGGAACGTAACCCACATTTAGCTGCCGAGCTCCATACATTTTTAGATTGTAGTAGGAGGGTTTTGAATTGTCTCCCAGTGGAAGAGCACAATGTTTTCCTGCAGATATTCCCTACTAGGTTGCGAGGAGAAGCATCTGCATTGTTCGCGTCCACTCCGTTTTCATCTTTTGAAGAAGCAGAGGATCTACTGAGGAAAGTTTACCAGCCAGTAGAAAGCTACCAAGATTTGGTCAATAAACTACTGGCTACCAAACAGAACCCAGCGGAAGCAGTCATCTTGTTCCAAATACGTTTGAAGCAAACGTTGGAAAGATGCTCGCTGGCAGCGGAGAAGAGATATGGCTCCGCGTCCGCCGAGGGTATAAAAATACAGCTAGACGACTTTGCCAGGAGTGTGTATAGAAGTGGACTCTTAAATCCATACTACCGTCAATTTCTATTATTAATGGACGGAGAACCACTTGACACTCTAATGCAAAGGACGTTAGATTTGGAAGAGCTCGAAAAAACTCAGTCGAACTCACTCTCGTCTTCGGAATCTTCACCGATATACCATTCTTCTCCACAGATATTTAACCCAATTACAGGTACAGTGGTGGATCCTCCAGTTATAGAGCATAAACCTAATTCCCCTGAACCCAAAGTAGTCCCCTACACACAACCCATTACACAGGATACCTCTATCATCAAAATAATTTGTAGCTACTGTCAGAAACGGGGTCATACCTATGAAGAGTGTGTAAAACGAAAAAACACACCCTTTTGCACACAATGTCAGCGAATAAATCACGATATCCGTGATTGCTGGCGATTAAAGGAGGGAAAAAGGATTCTTCATATAAGGCAGATTTGCGACTTCTGTGGCCAGCAGGGCCACAACATAGGTTCCTGTCAGCAAAAGCTGAAAAGGGAATCGCGAATTCAATGCCAATTTTTTAAAAATTCTCGCCCTTCAAAACAAGAAAGGAGTAGGCCAAAACACTCCGTGGCAAAAAGAAGCTACCACATTAGAACTCCAGGCTCGCCAATAACCAGCGTTCCAACTGTCCAACTACCGATAGATGTAGGTGTAAATAAAAACACGACTCTAGTAGTGGACACTGGCGCTGAGATCAGTCTGATTACCAAAAGTAGTATCAAGGAATCAGACGTTAAGATTAATCGGCGAGAAGCTTGCACCTTACAGATGCCGTTTGGAAGTATCCGAACCTTGGGAAGCTGCAAGGTGAACTTCCAACTGAATGATAGGTCTAAACTCCCATGCAAGTTTCAAGTAGTGAGCAGTATGCCCGATTTACCGGAAGACGGACTACTGGGAAACGACTTTCTGTCGAAGAATTGCAATGTGGAAGGCCCCAAACAGTGCATCACATTTCCTCGAACGGAAATGAATCCAACAGTATTTAGTGTGCCAATCAAATTTTCAACGGTTGAGAAAAGGGTACCTGAAAATAAATACTATAAAGGAAAACAAGAGCTAGCCCAAGATAAGTGGAAATCTTTCAGGTTAAATTGTAACTATAAAAAGAGGAACACCAAAGAGTTAAGTGGTAATAACAAATATATTAACCAAATAACTGACACTTCGTCAGCAAATCCATCAAACTCGCTCCCCCGCTCGCAAAATAAGCAAAACAAAAAGTTATTGCAGAAGCCCGAAACACCTGAAAAAATTACGAACCCCAATGAGATTGCAACTTTACTCAGGGTTTATCACAATTCCCCTTCCGGTGGACATCAGAGCATAACCAAATCGTATAATAAAATACGACAAAGGTACTGGTGGCCAGCTATGCTATCCGATATTAGGAGACATAAAAAGCAGTGTGAGGAATGTCGTTCACTAAAGGCGACCACCTGCTCCGGAAGTGAAACGAAACCACAATCGTTTCATGTGGGAAACAAAGTGTTGATGAAAAACGAAAATCGTAAGGGCAAAATGACATCTATTTGGAAGGGACCCTTCCCAGTCATAGCTATAAAGGGCGCAGTCAATACGGTCATTAAAATGGGCCGAAGATCAGTGGTAGTTCACAATAATAGGTTAAAACCGTACTTTTAAAACCCCACCCTTAACAAATCCAACTTCCTGCCCTCTATCAATCCGAAACAATTATTATTCCCAGGGTGTTCTGCAAATCGAAGATGCGTTTGTCGATTAACTAAATATAAAAGTAATAACGGTACGTAGCCAGAATTAAAACGAAAAACAATATGGACAAAGATAGAAGTAAAACTATATTAATTTGTCAACAAAAAGATAAACACACAAATGAAAATATACCCACAAGTTAACATAGCTTGCACAAAAATAAACAAAATAAATTTTTAGTAAATATTAATATATTACAGAATATATAAACAAAATTACTACTATAGATAAAAGTCACTCCTATGTGACTACCATTACTGTAACCACTAGTATTAAGTCATTTAATAAATAAATAAACTAAGTAGAAAATAAATAAACAAAACTATTATACAAACATTTAACAAAACTTAAGATGTACAGATTAGGTAAATAACTTCTTTGACTATTGTCACTGCTGCTGTTACAATTAAATAGAATATAAGCAAAAATATTAATACGCATATAAGGTCCATTACAATTAAACTAATTAGAAAAATAAAACCAGTAGATAAATAATTGCACATATAATAATATTACTGTTAGAACTAATAAGCAAATAATGTCTGTTATTACCAAACTACTATTGCCACTAATGTTAAAACTAAATACTGTAAGGAGTGAAAATTATTGCACATTCAATTATGATACAAAATAAGATACAAATAATTTCTATTATTATAAAAACTATTTAAATGAATAAGCAAAACTATTCCTATAAAACAAATTAGGAAAATAAATAAACTATTCAAAAAAAAAAAAAAAAAAAAGTAATAAATATATACATATATATAAAGATATAGCAATACCTACATATATATACATAATTATACGTACACAATATATACATAATAATACCTAAACAAAATGTGCTGAACCTTATAATATAACAATGAAAACCTACGAATGAACTTAAGTTGATTAAATCCATGTATGCCTAAAACAAAAATAATAAACAAAACAATGATGTACAAATACAAAATAAGTAACCCTATAAACTACAGTCCCAACAAATGTAAACTAAACATATACAGAATAAATTAAAGGGACAAAAGATACAATAAAATTTTGTAACCGCCACACTACACCACTGACGCTCCTATAGGCGACCAAGGAGTATTATTTCCTCTTCAAAGAATAATACTCATTTTATAAAGGGGGGAGGATTGTTACGGCCACAACCACCCATCCCATAATACCTATTCCTTTGGAGCTAGTCTCCACCACTAACGGCGATACACGCCAAAAACATCCACTTAAAGGATGTGACATAATGCTAAATCAAAGCATTACCCCATACACCTCGTCCCGCATAAATTGATAGCAAGCAAATCGAACTAAACGTTCGATTTGCGCTAATCAATTAAACTCCAAGCAAATTGAACTAAACGTTCAATTTGCTCACATAAAAAACTGGGAAATATAATCATTGAACCAAAGGTTCACCACAAAAACCCCTAAGAGCCAAATGTGCACGCCAGATGCCGTCCTTCAAACAAAACCATTGAGTATCATAAAAAATTGCGCGCCAGCAATCTTACGAGACCTCAGAAAAATGGTTATCTAAAACAATTAAAACAACCAACGCCAGTTTTCGTTTTAACAAAATTAAGTTAAAACAAACAAAAGGAAAATATTCGCCTTTGTATCGATTCCCCACGGAAAAGATCCTGGTCCATTCGACTACAATAAACAACATAGAGAATCAGAAATGCTCATTAGCACAATTCTCTATTTGTATTCCCTAACGTATCCTTACAAAAGGGATCCTTGCCGAGTCGGCTAGAACAAACAACAGGCATCATAAAACGAATTACACATTCGTTTAGCGCATATCAACATAGAGGATTATAAATGTGCATTCGCACGATCCTCTGTTGATTTTTCCCTTTGTGTTTCCGCGTTTGATCCCAAGCCGGGAAAGATAAAGAAAGAAATGCGATATCCTTCGACCTTCAGGATGAAGAAAAAACAGGTCTTCGTTGGCGGGTTAAATTTTGAATCTCGACCGAGACGGTGAGATAACAACGAGTTGGTTTGAGAATTTCAACCGGGACGGTGAGGAAAAGAGTTCTGGGATTGGTGTGAGAAAAGAAGTGGATATATCTAATAAGAGATTGAATAAACTAAAGTATATGCGAAAAGTAAATAAGTTTAACTAAAACAAAGTTAAGCTATATAAGTTTTAATAAACTAAAGTGTGGGTGACAGTGAATTAAGACTAACCGAAACAAAGAATATAAGATTGAATAAACTAAAGTATATGCGAAAAGTAAATAAGTTTAACTAAAACAAAGTTAAGCTATATAAGTTTTAATAAACAAAAGTGTGTGCGACAATGAATTAAGACTAACTGAAACAACGTTAAGGGAATAAAGTTTCCCATCGAATAGAGTGTAATGAACGGTAGTGTATGAAACTAAAAAACCTTTTAATAATATAAAGTTGGAAAATAAGTATATTGTAAGGAGGAAAAGATTTTAATAAAATATAATTTTTGAGGATAACTTTAATTAAGTGAAGGACCATAGCACTAATAAGTACGTTTCAAATAAAAGTTAATTAAATAGAGAAAGAGTGTTTCATTTAAAGTGAGTGATAAAAATATCCTTTACACCTCTATAAAAGTAGTTAGAGAACACCCGGACTAACACTGTCCACACTATTCTTGGATACCCCCCCTTTTTCTCTTTTCTTTTCAGAGATCGCGAGACCGAGCCCAACATCCTCACGGATGTGGGTGATTCTGTTTATCGCAAGATGACCAGAAGTCAGAGACAAGATGAAGGACACATATGTCCTTGTCTCGCTAAATTCGGCCTTCTCGCCACAATTTTTTTTTTTTTTTAAATGAAATTAGAATGCAACGATAACTTTGCGTATTCTCACCTTAATCTTGAACTTCTTTTTCAGGTCTGTTTAATTCTACTCTGAAATATTCAGTGGCGTTGCGCCCGAATTTTCAAAGATAGACTTTTAAGATACTTAGTGGCGTTTAGCCAACAAAACATCACACTAAGGGTGTTGCACCCTAGTGTAAAGTAGGGCCTTAAAAGTTAGGTGCTTAACAGCAAGAAAATACATCAGGTCAAAAGAGGCCTGATACAACATTTGGTGACCCCGACGTGATAGTTTCACATTGGTTGCTGCCCCCCACCCGAGGTAAAGAGTAATATCAGTGAACACTAGTCACAGAACGCGTATCCTTGGGCGATCAACATTCGCCAAGACAACTACCATCAAGGTAAAGGACATCCGTGGACGTGATAGTTTCACATTGGTTGCTGCCCCCCATCTGAGGTAAGGAGCAATATCAGTGAATACTAGTCACGGACAGCGTATCCCTAGGCGATCAACAATCGTTTGTTTGCGAACACACCTGTAGCGTTCTACGAACGCACAATTCCGCGCAGGTAAGGTTCCTACCTTCAAAGAACTTACTTACCTGAGAGCGTTGCACGCGCCCACAGACGCGTGCCCCAAAGTCCCACCATGTAACTCGCAGCCAACGTTGAGACCGACACCAAAAAGCAAGGAACTGAACGTCCCCAAAGCTTTTAATGCCAAGCTCAACATTCGTAAGTCATCATACCTGAAACAAAAAGAAACATTCAATCTGCCTGCGCCCAGGAACATTCCATTGAATCGGCAATTTCAAACGTCTATGCAATGCAAATTAGCCGACCAACGATGCACGTGCGGGTAGCTGCCATAAAGACCACCAAATCTATCGGCAAACAAAAGAAACGGCAACCGTAATTATCTCAACCAGATAATTCAAATTGTATGAGGTTGAAAACCTACAAGGAAACTACTCCGATCCCACGGTGTCTGTTTGTATTTCACACTCATTAGAAAGATCTAATGGATTTCGGGTGTATTGACAAAAGTCAAACAAAACCCATGAACCATGCATCCTTGCAAATTGCAGGATATCTTTCGGCCTTCGCGCCAGATGTGTTATGTAAATAAGGCGGCATACAATCGACAACCGTCGAACTGAATTTCGACCACCACCACGGATGGTGATAATGATGTTCGATGATGTGCGAGTTTCTTCTTTCAGGAATGAAAAATCACCCCTGGGACGTGATAACATGCTGCTAACAGAAATTCGGAAGTTCTGTTAGCAGAGCAAGTAGGAAAATTTTTCCGTGTAGATACAGATACCAGTTTGGAATCTGGATATCTGTGTGGGCAGACAGACAGTCTGATTTTGATAGCCATATCGGGTAGTCTAGATCGAGCACCAGGGAGAACCCCAGCGAAGAGGTCGACGGGAAGCTGCGAGGACGTGAGGATTAAGAATCCTTCCGAACTGCCACCGACGGCAACATTAAAAATTATGTTTTATTTACCAATGTTTGATTTCAATTCGCGAGCTAACTTTGTTTAATCGGACGCGGCACAGTAAAAGGAGCGAACGGTCGAGCGTGTGTATCGGCTTACGTGTGTGTCGAGGCTCGCAAAAACTACAGATACGTGTAATTGACTACAAACAAAAAAAACAATAAATAAAGTTTAAAGCAAGTGCTCCGTGTTTCATTTAGTGTGCTGTGGCGTGCCGTTGGCGACTCTCTTCTTCTTGCGAACCGTGTTCGGCGGAACACTGCACCAATTGTAGACAGGTTCATCTGCCAAACACCCATTCAACAATACCACGCTCTTTCAGCAGAAAGGAAGGTAGTAGAACTGAAGGTATCATGGATGGCCGTGATATGACCAAAGTCCTAGCCAGGCAAAAGGCCTTACAACGCGAGCTGACCAAGCTCAAGGCAGCCAGTGGCAAGAAATGGACAGACACGTTGATGAGTATAGCGAGGACGGCACGGACTCAATTCAACGATAATCATCAGGAGATTATTGAGAATATTAAGGTGGATCACGACTACATCCGCCTTAATACGTTCGAACAGGTACAATCGATGTACCAACAATTGATGGCGACGGCGCCAATAAAACGGCAGTCCGAAGGTCCCACGAGCACACGGCCAGGATATGGAAGACGACAACGGTACACAAGAAGCCATTAAAAGTATCCGACGATACAAGCTGAAGAAGGAGACGCTCATTCGGACGCTTGACAGAGCGCGAGCAATGAGAGGAACAGCGCAAATAAGCTTCCACCAGGAACTCCAATTCTCGGCCATCACAAGACTCTGGGCAGATCTGGAAGAGTTGCATCAACGGATTGGAGAGCTGGTCGACAATCCTGAGACGATAGGATACGACAGCCTCACCCATCAAGAATTGGAAGAACAAGTCGAGTTCTCAATGGTCTATTTACGAAGTTCCCAACATGAGATGTCTCAACAGCAACAGAGACAGCTTCCCTCGGTACCAAGCTGCCAATTGCCAAAAATCACCATCCCAAAATTCGATGGGGATTATTCAACGTGGAGACAGTTTGCCGATCTGTTCGGAGAAATGGTGCACAAGCAGCCATTAAGCAATTGTCAAAAGATGTGGTATTTAAAAACGAATCTGACCGGAGAAGCCGAAAGATTAGTCCGACATTTTACCACATCAAACGACCAGTACGATGCGGCATGGCAAATGCTGCAAAATTGTTTCGAGAACCACAGACTACTGGTTGCCTCACTGATCAACAAACTGTTGTCCCAACCATCACACGACTGGGTCGAACTGTGCTCACATAAAGGCAATGCATGACACTACGCAGGAATGTCTTCGAGGTTTGAAGAACCTCAACATCGACACCAGCAGTTGGGACGCTCTCTTGGGAAACATCTTGTTGCAAAAATTGGATCGCAACACCCATTCCTTGTTCGAGCAAGGCCTGGCCAAACCGAAGGAAATCCCGTCCATCAAAGAATTGTTGGCATTCCTGGAGGTGCGTTTTCAATCCCTGGAAGCGATCGGGTCAAAGGATCATAAGCAAGATGAGTACAAATCCCGAACCACGTTGACGTCAGCAGTATCCCATGCCACACCCAGGAATGAACAACATTGTGCTGCCTGCGAGAAGGCACATGCCCTCTATCAATGTCAGCAATTTAAACGACTGACGACGGAGCAAAAAATGGACATCGTGCGCAAGGCAAGGCTATGTCGTAATTGTCTCCAGCAAGGACATTTTGCAGACAGATGCTTAAAAACTAGATGCAAGGAGTGTAATCAAGGGCATAACACGTTGCTACACCCTCAAAACGACACACAACGAGCTTCGACCTCGGAGTCGAGTCCCCAACTTCAGAGCAAGGACAAAGGACAATCGGTGTCTTTGGGAGCATCCACAGTGAGCTCATCCGTCAACAAACTGACACTCCTCGGGGCAGCTCGGTTAAAGCTGACAAGCAGCAATGGCCGAACAATCGAATGCCGCGCCATTTTGGAGTCAGGCTCACAAGTCAACCTCATCAGTGAGCGAGTCATCAAGAGACTAGCATTAGTCACAAAGTCGACGAATTTGACTATACGCGGCATCGGGGACGTACCCCAAAGAACCCAGCGTCGCGTGAATATGGAGCTCACTGCCACAACAACAAAGTTCTCCACTCGACTCGAGGCGTATGTCATCAGCACGATCAGTTCACCACAGCGAAGTTAAGAAATCGACATTTCTGCTTGGAAACTGCCAATGAATGTGCAGCTAGCAGATTCGGAATTCCAACACCCAGGCAGGATCGATTTCCTGCTGGGAGCTGAGCACTTCTCTTCAAATTAAGCTGGGACCAACGCTTCCAGTACTCCAGAATACCCGCCTTGGCTGGATTGTCGCCGGACCAACCCATCAACATTCAGTGGCGTCAGCAACTTGTGGTGTGTGTACCACCGACGACGAGGAAGGCATCAAAATGGCCATCCAAAAATTCTGGGAACTGGATAATCCGGCGGACGGACAAGAACGTCGACTCTCACTTAAAGAACAACAATGTGAGACGTTATTTCGCCAGCATTGCATCAGAGACTCCGTGGGCCGCTTCACTGTTGGGCTACCATTTGCCAGCGACGCACAAACGCTAAGAGATTCCAACGAACTAGCACGCAATCGGTTCCTGTCCCTAGAACGACGTTTGGAAAGGAACCCTGAGATCTACGACCAATATGACGGAGTACTTCGAGTTGGGGCACATGGAACCAGTAGATACGATGAAGGTTCCGTCGCCGCATTGTTATATACCCCATCACCACATTTTGAAGCTAGACAGCACCACTACACCATTACGAGTGGTGTTTGATGCATCAGCGAAGACATCTACTAATACTTCGTTGAACGACATTCTGCATCCCAGACCAGCTTTACAGGAGGACTTGTTTGCCGTCCTGCACCGATTCAGACTCCCACGGTATGTGTACAGCAGACATTGAGAAAATGTACCGGCGATCAGCATTAGACCCGCTGATAAGCAATACCAACTGATTTGGTGGCGGGCTAATCGCGAGCAACCATTGAAATGTTACCAGCTCAATACGGTAACTTATGGCACGACTTCAGCACCGTACCTGGTCATCAAGTGCCTACGTCAGTTAGGTGAGTGACAGTTCCCACATGCATCCGAAGCAGTAAAAAACAATTTCTACGTGGACGACGTAATGACTGGCTCCAAAACTGGCTCATCTAAAACTCCTGGAACATATTCCAATCACAGACCAGGAAGTCGAACTGGACTTTAGCAACAATGAAGATACCACCGTCAAAACCCTTGGATTAATCTGGTTTCCGAAGATAGACGAATTTGGAGTCCGAGTGAACCTGCCACCTAGAGGACGTTCATCAAAACGCACCGTAGCCTCCGACATTGCTCGAATATTCGATCCACTAGGACTGATTGCGCCAGTAACAGTCATATCAAAAAGATTTCTCCAAGAGTTATGGGGATTACAACAAGATTGGGATGCAGTACTCCCAGTGGAATTCCAAACCAGGTGGCTACAATTCCGCGAGAATCTTAAGACGATCGAGAGTCTAAAGGTTCGACGACATGTGTGCGGTGGAGCAATTACCAAGGATCCTCAATTACATGTGTTTTCAGACGCTAGCGAGAAGGCGTACGGAGCTGCCGTATACTTGCGATCAACAGGATCAGGTGGACTAATTCACGTTCATCTGTTCTGCTCGAAAACTAGGTTGGCCCCACCTCCACCTAAGCGAGTGACCATTCCTCGCCTGGAACTCTGTGCGGCAGAGTTGGCGGCCACCCTGTGTGGAAACCTTCGACAAGACAACATCCCGGCCTATCTATGGACGGACTCAGAGATCGTAGTAGCATAGATCCATTCAACAGCTACCGAATTCCAAACATTTGTAGCCAATAGGATAGCTACCATACATCAACATAGTGTGCCTGCACAATGGCGACATGTACGGTCGAAGGACAACCCAGCCGATCCATTATCAAGAGGCGTGGATCCAGATAAAATAGGTGCATGTGCTATCTGGTTCCACAGCCCATTCTTCCTACATCGGGACGAGAAACATTGGTCACCCGCATATATCAGGAAGAAGGACTGCGACATGGAGCGCAAACGTGCGGCCACAGTCGCTTTGTCAATTGGAGCAGAGGATCAGACGATCGACCGCATCAACCATAGGAACTCGTTCCAGCGACTCCAACGTATCGTGGCATACATGTTGCGTTTTGGAACCCCGGCCCACCAACGAAGCCGTGTCTTCGGATCGCTACAACCGATGGAACTCGCCAACGTTCGAGTTAAGATCCTGCACGCAATACAGAGGAAGAAATTGGAAGGGGAGATAAACCACATCCACCAGCATGGAGAGCCATCTCGAACGAGTCCCCTCAGTGCCATGAACCCATTCCTCGACTCTGACAGATTGCTGAGAGTAGGCGGGCGACTTGGATCATCTAACATATCCTATGATTCCAAGCACCCCATTATTCTACCGCATACCCACGCCATCACAACAATCATCATACGAGAATTGCACGTGGAACATAGGCATATCGGCCCACAAGGATTATTAGCGGTGACACGGCAAAACTATTATATAAATATGGGGAACTTACCCGCCACTCGAATACAACCCGCTCGTCCATTCTCAAATGCAGGAGTCGACTTTTGTGGACCGTTCCGGACTCATTTTCACATCAGGGGTAAGCGACCCCAGGAAAGCTACATCGCTCTGTTCTGCTGCTTTGCAACAAGGGCAGTCCATCTGGAACTGGTAACGGACCTTTCAGCAGAGGCATTCATCGGCGCTCTCAAGCGCTTCTCAGCCAGGCGTGGGAATTGTTCCCACTTATATTGTGACAATGCCATAAACTTTGTAGAAGCGCAAAACCAACTGAGAGAGGTCGGAGAAATGTTAGCATCAACCGGAGCTCTCACTAAGGTGACCTCATCTCTCAGTAACAAGGGAACCCAGTTTCATATGATACCGGCACGAGCCTCACACTTCGGAGGACTGTGGGAGGCGGCCGACAAATCAGCAAAACATTTGCTGCGATCATCATTACATGCAGCGTCCCTAACATACGAGGAATTGCAAACCGTTATCACGGAGGTAGAAGCCATTTTGAACTCCAGGCCTCTGACACCAGTGTCCGATAACCCAAACGATTTGTCGGCACTTACCCCAGGACATCTTCTCATTGGAGAATCTCTGACCGCACATGTGGATGCTCACGCTGTTCCGCTAAAGGTGAAACTACCCACACGCTGGAAATTGGTCACACAGTTGAATCACCAATTTTGGAGACGATGGCATGTGGAATATTTACACCAGTTACAAGACCGAAGTAAGTGGAAGAAGCGAGTCCGCAACATTAACCCAGGGACAATGGTCATCGTGCAAGAAGACCTTTGCGATGGAAGCTCGGCCGAGTAATCAGCACACACTCAGGGGATGATGGCCTGATTCGAGTGGTAGACGTGCGAACAACCTCCGGAGTGGTTCGGAGGCCCATTCATCGCCTAGCACCACTGCCAATCGACTACGAAGATACTAGTGACTCCTCTCTCCCAGCACCCACAGCAGATGAGTCACACAATCGAGAGGATTCCCCCTACAAACGACGCCGACTGGTCAGCGATCAGGATATTCGGCCCACCAGTCATACTTCAGGGTTGAATTGTTATTCAACGGGGGGAGTCTGTTTATGAGATCATGAGGCGCCATTTGTGCGGTGCCGTCGTTCGCCTCATTCGTTACATTCCAATGCCACATCCCAGCCATTGTTATTTGTGTGAGAACCAGTGGGCCAATTGCCGCCGTATTTGCATTCGATGCATTTAAATGCCACGTCCCAGCCATAATTTATTGTGGGGGTTCTCTACGTCACACGGAGAACCAACCCACAACCCTAACCTGCAAACATGCAAAAACCCGATCCGCAACAGCATACATCTCACCAATCCGCAATAAAAACCTCCAAACCTCCAACAGAATATAATTCAACCGAATATATTCTAATCATCCCGGCATTCATTTCCCCAAAATTGCTTCGGTCAATTATCTATATTTCCTCAACGCAACCAAGCAATCCACATTTCCCCGAAATTCGTATGCCATAACAAACGCATATCCAAATCCTCAACGGAACATTAGCAAGTATACCAAGCCGCACACATTTCCCCGAAGTTCATATGCCTTAACAAAGCGCATATCCAAATCCTCAACGGAACATTAACAGCCAACCAAGCGGCATACATTTCCCCGAAATGACTTCGGTTAACATTATATTTAAAAGAAATTCCTTGCTTGCACCCAAGCAATTGGTATACACAACCAACGAATCCAACTTAGCTTATACGGCAAGGATTCGCTGGAACTAAACTCATATGCATAGGCATAGCAACTCTTCCACTAAATTCTTAGGAAGTGGCAATGAGTTTACGACGCCACTACCACAACGCAATGGATTTTCAATTCCATGAGTCAGTCGCAATTTATCCGCCGTGGCGCCCAGAACGAAGTCGAAAACCGTTATTCGAAGCGTACAAACACTAGCCAATTTTAACCACAGGAGTGCCCCAAAGTGTGAGGATCACAACCTAAGTCGAGGTTCGGGTCAATTCTAATCTTTCAATGAGGTCGAGTAAAGTCGCGAGCGAAAGTCAAATCTCGGTGCAGAACAATTTAGCGTACGTTCATCTGGAACGCATAACCATTGAACAGTGAACCAATCTACCCTGTAGAACAATTTTGTGTGCAGTCATCCATGAACCCAAAAGGTTAATCCTCAGTGTATAACCATTTAGCTCTGCAGATCAATTTTGTGTGCAACCTTTTATGAATAAGAGAAGTTAAGCAACCAAAAAGGACAAAAAAAGTAAACCTATGTTCGATTAGCCGAAGTGTTTTATTCCTTCCTCCCTTCGTCGATGGTGTATAGCCGTAGTCCATTGCTCGCGGACGACGTTTTCTCGCTCATTGCTCCCACTCACATTAACATTGTCAGCAGAAGGTGGACAGACGAGGGAAAGCGGTATTTGTAGAGACGCGCCTTCCTACGACCCTAGGAACAGTCGGTTTTATCCCGTCCCAAGAAACGCGGTGACTCGCACGATTTTATGGACGCGGAAAATGGAAAAGTGGGAAGAAAGTGAATCAGGTGCCCGTGTCTTGGCGCAACACACTTCTAAGCCCCCACATTATGACTGGGCAATAACACAAATTCAACATCATGCCGCCATCACCACCAACAGGATCTGAATTTTCCCGCAACCGGAAAATTCCAATTTGCCATCAGCAAACATTTTCAACAGCAGAAGGTGCTAATTGAATTGCCGCCAACTCAAAAAGGGACCACCATCAATATAATATTTCTGTTTTTCTTTGTACAAGAATGTGCGTCCCCTTTATCTTTTGTTTTCTGTGCACTCCAGTAATTTGTGTGTATCTTAAATGTATATTGTCTTTCAACTTGCTATTGTATAACGCTCTGTTAAGAATTTTTAGATGCTACCTTTTTGTGTGTATCTCGTAATGCTTTGTATCTAAGTTTCATGTATGTTTAGTAATGCTCTGTTGCGAGCATGAATTTTGTATTCCATTAGATATAATAATATTAGTGTAGATATTTTTGTATATATAGGATTTTAAGCGAAAAATAAAATTAGAATGCAACGATAACTCTGCGTGTTCTCACCTTAATCTTGAACTTCTTTTTCAGGTCTGTTTAATTCTACTCTGAAATATTTAGTGGCGTTGCGCCCGAATTTTCAAAGATAGACTTTTAAGATACTTAGTGGCGTTGCGCCCGAGTATCGTCTCAAAATATCACACTAAGGGTGTTGCACCATAGTGCAAAGTGGGGCCTTAAAAGTTAGGTGCTCAACAGCAAGAAAATACATCAGGTCAAAAGAGGCCTGATACAACACCTCTCTTGACAAAGCAAGCAAACCGTTCTGGAAAATATCAAAAATTATGTAAAATCGAGGGTCAAGTATTCCCCCATTTAAAGTTCACGACAAGTTGTTGATTTCTTCAGTGGAGAAATCGAACCTATTTACTAACACGTTTTGTACGAACCACTCCGTATCTATGCATCTAAGCGACGCGTATACTGAGGCTGAAGTTGCTAACGCTATCCATGTACTTTCTCAAACACCAGTTGAAAGTACTTACCCAACTATTATCAGCAAAGTTAAAGAATTGATAAAAAAATCGAAATCAAAAAAGGCTGCTGGTCTCGATAGTAATGACAACAAATTAATTAAAGCACTTCCACCTGCTGCTAGTAACTATTTAACGTTCATTTTCAACGCTTGTCTTAGGAACTATTACTTTCCGGACTGTTGGAAATCAGCAAAACTAATACCTATCCCGAAACCCGGCAAACTGAAGAACAGCCCCGAAAGCTACAGACCTATTAGTCTATTTAGCTGCCTGAGTAAGCTCTTAGCAAATATCATTAAGGAAAAGATTGATCGTTTCGTGGAAGCAAATAACATCCTACCAAACTTTCAGTTTGGTTTCCGTAGTGGTCACAGCATAATCCACCAAGTCTTGCACGTTAAAAACCACATAGCTGGTAAATTCATCGGCAAGGAATCAACGGGACTGGTTCTTCTAGACATCGAAAAAGCCTTTGACACGGTATGGCACGATGCCTTGATTTATAAGCTACTAAAACTTAAGCTGCCAATACCGCTTATCAAAATTATCCAGAGCTTTCTTCGTTCGAGAAAATATGTTGTGAGTATAGGAACCGACAGGCTCCTCGATAGTAAAGTAGTTAGGATACCCGCCTGTCACGCGGGAGGCCGGGGTTCGATTCCCCGTCGGGGAGCCTCTGGCGCAAGACTAATGACCTTGCCCAGAAAAAATAAATCATTATGGAAAATTTAACAAGCCTCAGGATTTGCTAAATAAGGCCAAGACGGGTTCCCGGTTGTAGTGCCGATGATGATGATGATACTCCACTGATGTGAATTGTTATGTTATCGCTTGGTGTACGGCTCTGATATATTTTCTTATTCGATTTTTCGTTTGGTGCTCTTCACTATTTTGCTTGTGAATTGTGTGTGTATCTCTTAGAGTTGCCACACACACACACCGACCAAAGCGCAGACTATCAGACGCCAAAAACGTGATCTGCGTTTACTGCCGCACTCAAGACCCATCGGTCTTGTACGATTTCTTTCCCACCATCCCCCCATCGAAGTAGTTAGAGAACAATTGAACTAACCCTGTCCACACTATCCTTAGATACGCCCTTCTCCTTTCTTTTCAGATATCTTGAGACCGAGCCCAACATCTTCACGGATGTGAGTGATTCTGGTTATCGCAAGATGACCAGAAGCTAGAGACAAAATGAAGGACACAATTGTCCTTGTCTCCCTAAACTCGGCGTCTCGCCGCCCCATTTTTTTTTTTTAATCAAAATGCAACCGACCAGCCCGGCGTATTCTCAGCTAACCTATTTGAATTTCTTCGTGCTTTCCAGGTTTTATCCTTTGAGAAGTGGCGTTGCGCCCGAACATCGACACAAAATTATCCCACTAAGGGTGTTACGCCCTAGTGTCCAGTAGGGCTTCGAAGTAGGCAAATAAAAACATCAGGTCAAAATAGGCCTGATACAAACAGCAATATTTAAATATATGATACGCTTCATAAAACAGATATATGTAAAATGTAGGCACGTTTAGAAACACGATATAACATTGATTTATAAAAAAAGTACGTTCTTGTCATCACGGCAACATTGCTATATGCGCAGAATTTGGCTGCCTTCGCCTCTCCTCTTCTTCCGACGGTGAAAAAAATTCAAACGACATCCGTGAAATCACACACAGCCATTCGACTCAGGAGCTTTTCAATACCATTGCAACTGGGCTCGTCAATGGTATTCGCTGTTGATATGCATTACTCAACTGCACCCATCCTACGGTCGGTCACTCCCTGCAACGAACCAACTAACCCTTGTAGCGAACACATAATTTCTACATAGAGCTCGTCGGCAAACCAATTTTCCCCAACCCCGGCTGCAGCGGAAAGTTGTCTTATATACCAAACTACAGGCACTAAAAACTGTCCATCTTATTCTGCCGCAGTCGTGCAGGCATCAATGTTGCGCGAGTGTGTGTGAAATTGATAGTTTTCTACGCGAGAACACACCACACGGCTATCGACACTGTGTCTCTCGATTCCGTGATGTGTACATGACTTGTAGAGTGAAAAATCCTTGTAGACAATTTTCAAGTTCACTGTCAAGGTCGCTTTTAGTTAGCATGCGCTTACCCTGCAATGCAGAAAGCGAGCGACAAGCACAAACGAGAGAGAAACTTGTGTTTGTGTGTTTTCCTTCGCCGTTGGCTCTTTTTTTTTTCTTACTGCTTCGTCTCTTGTTTTACCCGCTTCAACTATATTTATGTGTGTTGCTGTTGTTGCGTTGTCGTTTTTCTCTCGTTGGCAATTATTTTCTGGTTTTTTTTTGTGCCGACATCTTTACACATTTATAACATTATATGATAAATGGGATTTTATTTTTCAATCGTTTATTACTATTGCTAAGATGAATTACGTTTGTATATAGAACTAACGACGGATGGTGATTCAACAGAGTAGATGACAAAGAGAGTGGAATAATAAAAAAATGACGAAAACACGCCACACGCGAATTCCTATAAACAATTTCTCCTTATATGATATAATGGGATAAATTATTAAAGCTTTGTCATGTGGGGAGTTTTTTCTCCTCGCGTTTTTCTTTTTCTTTCCAGAGGGCAATTCAGTTATGATTGACTAAATGGAAGCATAATAAATACAGGGCTGTATAAGACTTCACCTTTGTCAATTGCGGCCTGATGTAGAAAATAATTGACTAACTACAAACATATAAATACATTGTTGGGTTTGTAAGGTGCACAGATGGTGGCTCGATTTTGATACTTTTTTGTATACAGAAACTGGCTGAATAGAATAGATTGTCGGTTCAAGAAAAAGAAAAACAAACTAGGAGTTTTAGGAATTATGGTTTACACAATGGCAGGCAAACCAAAAAATTGTCATAATGCAGTTTTATATAGAGTGCCTTATATACCTTCACCCAACTATCCATAGTTATATATGTATGTGGATATGAATGTGTATAAAAACAAGAACCAAACACGAACTTTAAATGAAACCCCATTTAATTGTTATATGGGCCTTGTATTGTCGGTGGTAACTTCCTCCCGTCCACCCATCCAGCACGGCATTTCTCCTAACATTGACTATATCGTCTTTCCCATTAGGCGTCAGCCGTGTGGGACCAATTTCACAGTTCGCATTCATTGGTCTACTGGCATAAACGTGTTCGAATGCCTTTTTAGACAAGGACTACTACTTAACAGCTGGTAAATGTTGTGAAATTCCTAATACCCTACAAAATTCGTTGCGATTAATTCTTAAACGAAATTGAAAACGAAAACCTACAAAACTATAACAAGTTGAATGAATTATTAAATATAATTTAACAAAAAGATAATGATTGTGAAAATAACAACAATGGTGTTCGTTACAGTGAGCCTAATTCTATAATCTCCTCGACACATATCACATTAATCTGTGTAATTAAATATACATCAAGTAAAACCTAAAATAAAGTAAAAACAAAAACAATAATCGTCGGCAAAAAAAACAACACCAACAGCAAAATGTGGCAAAGGTGAGAGAGGGACGAAATAAAAGCCACCAACCAACTGACTGGCGGATGGCTGCCTAGTTAGTCTAATTACATAACATCCTTGAACTTGAAATGGTACAGTTGATGATGTAGTTGGGGCGGTGTGCTCGTTTGGTTGCATCAGGCTTGCGAGTCACACAACAAAACAAAATCAATCTGCTGTAGAAAGGAATTGCGTGACACATTATGTGCCTGCAACTAATAACAATTGTCATCTTCATGTTGTGTTGCTATATCCTATTCAGAGTCGATGTGGTGTTTTAAAGAACTCACCTTCGATTGTGTTATGTGCCCAGGGAGTGATCTCATCGATGTGTGGTTGTGGAACTTAAACGAAAACAACTCAAACCAATAGATGAGGATTGTATCTATTTTTTCCTTTGTTTAATAACTAGAAAGAATTGTTGAAGCGCACACAAACAAATATACCTTATAGAACTTTTGTACGATTAACAATAAGTGTAGTGAGACTGCTTGTTTTTTTCTTTCCTATTCATGGAGAAACAACGAGTTCTTGTTTCAACTGCCGGCAAAAAAGGATACCAACAAAAACATGTGAAATCTGGGAAAAAAAAAACCATAAAAATACAGACAACGACTTGAATACCAATGCATTTATTATATGCCATCGAAGTAAGTACTCGTTTTTATTTGAAATTGCCTGTTACTATATACCCATGCAAATTGTATAGCCGAAATACTACAGTGTTGTGTATATTTTCTATTGCCAACTTTGGATATCCTCCTCCTTTTATGAGATTACGTAAGCGAAAGCTGCACTGTTTGGATCCAGATGTTTGGTTTGTTTTTACCATTCATACTTAGGCGTATATGTCAGGTTTGTTTTGTTTTTCATCCTCTGTCTACAAAATAATGCGCAACTACTAATATATTTATAAGCTCTCTGCAAGTCATGAAAAATGCAAATAAATAAAAAATAAACGAAAACTACATAAAAAAGAGAAAAATTGTCACACGTTGGGATATGTTTTTATAAAAGTAAAATGTCCTTGAAAAAATAGGACTATTGGCTCCACAGATTTCTGAAAAAAAAAAATGAAAGTTGAAGACTATCACGATGATTTCTCCGTTTTATTTAGACAAGACAAAAATAAAAAATTGGCAATAAAGACAGTAGCTTCATGCAGAAACATATATCTGTCTTTATTATTTTAAAAATGGAAAAAAGCAGAACCTTCGGTGATGGTTATGTTTTACACTGTTTGGTATTTTAGTTCCTCCGGTGTTGCGTTTTACTCTTTAAGGGGTTATTCTGGTCTAGACGCACGAATTTAACGCAATTTTTGAAACGCTGTAAAAAAAAGAGCAATCAATATTTTTACTGTTCATTTTTTTATAGGATGTTTATTAAGGGGACATTCCGGTTTGACGGGTCAAAAAATAGGTTATTTTCATGATTTTGTTCATTAAAGATATAACAACAATTTTTTTTTAAACATTTTATTCATCTTTCGACTACGTTTGTAAATTTTGTCAAGTCACTCCGGAACCGGAAAGTGTTGAAGACGGAAGGGTCTTGGGTGGCCCGGGGGGTTCGTGATGACGAGATGGTCCCCTTCGGTGTTGGATGCGATTATCGTTGCTGTCCAGGTGATCTGGGGCTGCATCCATTTGCGCCCGTCCGAAGTTAGCGGCTGGAACGATACGGTCGTTTGTGGGTGAGGCCGCAGCGTTCATTCGGATGCAGCGGTTGGGACTCGGTCGGTCCCTGGATACTGGGGAACGCCACCCGCCAAACGGGGCATTGCGCGTTCCGTGGTTGATGGTGGTAGCGGGACGTATGTACTGCATTCGGGTTCTTCGGTGTCGACGTCGACGACGTCTCGTTGTCCCCTGCGGGGACCTGTCAGCAGTCGTATGGTTGACCAGTTCCTCTGGGGTGGAGTTGTAAATTCGCAACCCACAAGGACCGGCCATGTGACTGGTCAAGATTTGTTTTCTATTAGAGATGTCTGGGCCGAGCGGAGCTGCACCCGTTTATATCCACCCCAAATGGGTATCCAGGGCGATGATGTCCGAGTGGTCAGACTTCCTTAATCCTGCCTTAATGATGGCCGGGTACAGGTCGGCGCCGATGATCACATCCACCTTTTCCCTGGAGGGGATGTCCGGGTCCGCAAGGTCTAGGCCTGTTGCGACGGCGAGGCCGCCAGACAGGAGTCGAGGGGGTGGCACGTACTCCGACAGGTGAGGCAAGATAAGAGCGTTGGTCGTCCACCCCCTGGCGCCGCCGTGACGAGACATTATCGTGATTGACGACTGGGCCTTCGCGGTGTGGCATCGGGCGCCCCTGACTCCGTGAACTGGGATGAACGATGTCCGATGGCGGAGACGCAGACGCTGAGCGAGAGGTTCGGAGATGAACGTTACCTCGGAACAAGGGTCCACCAAGGCGCGGGTCTGTACCCGGCGTTGGTCCCCTGATTTAGTAGCAAGGAAGGTCTCCCGCGGTTGATGGGCGCTTAAGGTATGCGAAGGCACTCCAGTAGTCTGGTAGTTGTGTTGATTCGGGGCAGCGTCCACGTTTGGACTTTGCGGTGATGCTTTCGTACTGGCGCGGAGCAGGGTATGGTGTCGTCCTTGGCAATTTCGACATCGGCTGGTGGAGGAACAATCGCGGACCAAATGTAATCCCATGCAGTTGAAACACAGCCGTCGCTGGTTGACAAGGGACTTTCGCTGGTTCAGATTGAGTTCCTTAAATCCTGCACAGGAGCCTAAAGAATGTGATGAGCTGCAATATGGACAGATGAGCCGAGGGCTCTGGGCCGAGATTGAGTCGGTGTAGGCTGAGGCGCGCCCTCTGGATGTTTGGCTGGTGATCACTCTTAGGTCGATGAGGGTGTTCAATGGTGCTTAGGGGCAGTTCCACGAACTCCAACGCCTCAATCCTTGTTTTTAAGAACGCGTCCAGCTGTTTGTAGGTCGGTGGTTCCATTGTGCTGCCCTGTGACGTCTGCCAATCACGACTAGTTCGGGGGTCCACGCGCTGGATGGTCAAGTGGACCAAGATATCATCCCAGGTAGTTACTGGGCGACCAAGAGCATCCATGCTGTCAATCGCGTCGTTGGTGGTCTCGCGGAGTGTGCGTAGGCCTGCGGCTGACTCCTTAGCTAGGGCAGGTACGTTGAGAAGCGTCGTCAGGGCAGAGTGAAGCAAGGCGCGAGTATTATCATAATGATCCACCAGTTTATCCCAAGCTCGGTGGTAATTTTCCTCTGTTCTCAATGGCTCCGGCGGCCTCGTCCCGGTGGCTGGACTTCAGATAATAAAGCCTTTCGACATCTACCAGTTCGGGGTGGTCTTCCAGTACCGCTAGGAACAGGTCCTTAAAGGGTCGCCATTCCGAATATTTCCCTGAAAATGTTGGCGTCTGGATCGGGGGAAGCTTTCTGACATGGGGTCGACTGAAGGCGTCGATCGCAGCCCTGGAGGTGCTTGGACGTTCGGCGCTGAGGGCGTGTCTTGCCTCGACGAACTTGATGGCTTCATTCAAATACGTCTCCTCTGCTTGGTCAATAAACCCTTCGTCAAAGTATCGATGGGCGATGGTCGTCCTTGGGGCTGATGAGCTAGGTATGACTTCGTGCCTATTCCTTATAGCTTCCCATCCTGCATGTAAGCTACGCTCGCGTGCTTCCACAGTGGCTAGCGTTGGTGGCCCTACCTTTTCTAAATTCCGGAAGGCGCACGACATCTTCTCATGCGCGGCGAACTGGGCCTCTATGCGCTGTTCTGTAACGCATTTGACATGACTCACGAGATCCTGGTCATTGCTCTGATCTTCAGTGAGGCAGGGAGCATCAACTTGGCGTTCAAGTTCTGATTCCATTCGCGACAGGCTTCGACGTTCGGCTAATGCAGCTTTTGCCTGTTTTGACTTGGCGGCACTTGATGACGCAGACATTTTTCGTTTAATTTGACGCGTTTTCTATTCACTTTCACTCACTTTCACTTTCCTGTCGATGGTGGGTCTTAGCGTCTGGACTCGAATGTCCCGCGACCGTCTTATATGCTGCGAGCTGGCAGCAGTGAATCTGGATCCACAGACTGGATCCGGCTCGAAGGACCAAACTGTTGTGTGTTCAACCAAGCGATGAACACACCTTCCACACACAAAGGGTTGTTGATTTGTTGTGGGCTGGGTGCTAGCGTCAGGAACACGATGGTGTCTCCTGACGTGTAGTGATGGCTCTAAAATAATTTGGAAATTAATGGGCAAATAGCAACGAATACCTCTAAAATGAGAAGCAATCCACACTATAGCAGGACTGCTTGTGATCACTTTTCTTCAACTCGAACACCCGCAATTGTGCAAATAAATTAAAGGCAAGTTCTTTAACATTTAAAGACTCAACTTTGAGTCACAATCTTTACTTTATTTAATAAGATGGCTTTGATTTGATAAGATGAATTATGGCGAACCGTCGTCGTTTAAAATGGTTAACGAAGAATGAAAGAATGTGACACACAGTTTGTATTTGTGTCAACATGACAACCAGAAATTCAACCAAACGTCAGTTAGTTGCTGTGGCTGCGTTCAATTGCGAATTCACTGATTGCATTCAGCGAATCCGCAACAAATACATTTAGCCCAATGTGAGTGAAAAAAATTTTAAAATTGATAAAAAACAACAAAATGGCGGACTATTGAAAAAAAATGATTTTTCGCCCCTTTTTTGCTCTATTTTTTAGTTATAACTAAAAAAATAAATAAAAGAGTAATTCACTCACAATTTGCGTGTGCTTGTTAAAAATATGTGTGCGAACTTTCATAAGAATCGCATGCACCGTTTTCATATTATCGCTTACACCGCACTCAAAAAAGTCGTTTCGAGAAAAACGCATTCAAAGTTTGGAGATAAATTAGACAAAAGATAAAAGTGATTTTTTTCATGAAATCATCGGGATTTTTTATACTAACAGCTAGACATCTATTCCTGGACCATAAACAATTTCTTCCACGACTTCGAATTGGTCCTCCAGTTGCATTTTCGCCTTTTTCCTCGCTGTTCGTGCCTCGTGCGAGTTGTATACTAGGCTGCGGTCAGCGTCTTGCAGCCGATCTCTGTCCCTCTCGTTCGCGAACGCTCTCGCAGCGTACCCAATTTTGATACCCATGACTTGCATTATTAGCAATATGGGTAAAAACCCCTTATTAAACATACAAGCTGCGGTAAGAGCCGCAACTTCAATGATTTTCTTACCACTGTATGTGTGTTTTGGCGCCATTTGCCAGATAGTAGCATTGAAACTTTCGTTGTTATTTTGCGTGAAACCTCCCTCGCATTTTTTTAACAAATCGGGATATGTCAGTTTTACGTAAACTGGGTAAATAGCTGTTCGTACTTTAGGATCCAAGGGAGGTTTGTCGTGGTGGAACTTTGACAGCTCATTCGCAGCTTCCGCGCGTTTCCAGTTCATGTACAGTTCCCATAAATCTGTAGCGATTCTAACAGATACACACAATTCACAAGCAAAAATAGTGAAGAACACCGAACGAAAAAAGTCGAATAAGAAAAATACATCAGAGCCGTATACCAAGCGATAAATAAAAAATAATTCACACCAGTGGAATATAGTCGAGTTTGGAAATCAAATTCTAAACACGGTCAGTAGCCTGGTGTGTAACGCTTAGGTAAAATTTTTTTCGTGATTCGAGCTGTCATAGCGTCAGTTCGAATCACACGATCTTCTTCACTATTATTTCAAACGCTATAATTGGTGACCCCGACGTGATCTTGTACACACAGCATACACTTCCCATAGTAAAGCAGAACTTCACACACGGTCACGACTTCCGCATAGAGCCCAGCCTCCGACGTTTTCTCGTTTCTCTCTCGTTCGTCCGTCGTCCGCATACGAATCTGATCGTAACGAAGTTACTGCGGCGGGAGTGTGTAGCGATTCTAACAGATACACACAATTCACAAGCAAAACTAGTGAAGAACAGCGAACGAAAAAAGTCGAATAAGAAAAATACATCAGAACCGTATACCAAGCGATAAATAAAAAATAATTCACACCAGTGGAATATAGTCGAGTTTGGAAATCAAATTCTAAACACGGTCAGTAGCCTGGTGTGTAACGCTTAGGTAAATTTTTTTTCGTGATTCGAGCTATCATAGCGTCAGTTCGAATCATACGATTTTCTTCACTATTATTTCAAACGCTATAAATCCTTTTCGTTTTTTATGTCGACTCCCGGGACGCACACCTGACTTACGCGAACCTTTAACGTTTTTAAACATTATGTTAGAAAAATTTACCGTTGAAAAACGTCTGAAACGGACGCTTAAACGCGAGCACTGCACGCTCTGAGACTACGTATACACTAAATACTCTTTCCTCCTCATGAAAAAGAAACAAAGAAACATCAAAAATACCTACCCCGCGACGTCACCGGTAGGAACATCTTCCATAGTCACCAAACAAGAAAAAACCACGAGCATCGTGCAACGGGCAAGTTAGTTTCATATATATGAAACTAACTAAAACTCAGACAATCGCAGGTCACCCGCAGTACGCCCGAATGTAAAAACAACATACCCAGAAGCGACTATCCATTACCGCTTATGAACAGTTGTTCAGTCGCACAAGATTGCGACATATTCAAAGAAGTGGCAGTTGGCCCAGCCAACAGCGAAGCAAATTAATGCCCATAAATGGATAGTCTGCATCTTTCTAAATACACGGTAGTTGCCACCTATGATACGAATTTGTATCCGCGGGAGACCCGACCCTTTAATGACCTATAACTTTGGAACCGCCTAAGATTTCGTTTCCAAATTTTAACATATTATTTTTGAAGTATAAAACTATCGATTAAGCATTTTTTGAACCGAACAAAGCGGAATGTCCCCTTAATATTTCAAGAATACAGTAAAAAAATTGAAAGTAAAAAATTCAAAATTCAAAAAGTTGGCAGCTGATGAAGTGGGGGATCTCAAAAAGTTGGCACGAGTTAACACCCAAAACCCAAATTATCTATAATGAGTCAATCCACAATATACATTACAATCTACATTACGGATGACTCAAATCTACATTACGGATGACTCAACATACAATCTACATTACGGATACATTTATTATCTATAGAATACTCATTCGAATTTCTTTATCTTCACTAGCATCCTTATCAACTGAAAATGTATAAAAACGAAACATTCACAACTAGAATGGCAATTACTCTAAGTCACGACCATAGGTTCGGACATTGTTTTCAGAAGTCTTTTTGTAAATATAGTCATATAAGTGAAGGAAAAAATAAAGATACCGTCAAGGAAGAACTAAACCTCTTCTTGACAAAGAAAAAATATTTTGTTCCTTTCTGTGGCGGCGGAGAGAATAACTCACGCGACCATACCCACGATTCAACCCTCCTAGCAATCTGAAAAAAAAGATTATTAATTTACAAAAATGCCTCTATCGTTGGAACTAAAAAAAGTTGAAAAAAAAAACAATTTTTTTAACAAAATGGCGACTGCTTGAAAAAAAAATTATTTTTGTACGACTTTTTTTTAGTTTTTCGAATTTAAAAAAAATGGTTAACATTGAAATTTGGGGATGAGGATAGTTCATGCAATAGAAAAGCGTATAAAGAAGATATGTACTAAATTTGAAGTAAATCGATTTAGTAGAACTTGAAAAATCGTGGGTATTGTTTTAAAAAAGACAGTTTCGAGAAAAACGCGTTTAAAGTTTCACGTAAAGTTTCTCGCGGTCTAAGTCATGAAATGATATTTTAGGCTTACGTTTATTCAATCTGCCATTACTGCTGCATACATTGGACCTTCCTCGACTTCGAAATAAGCATCTTTCGCGCTTCTCTCTTCCAACCGAGCATTTCTGGCCTCCTTTGATGCGTTAGACGCTCGTATCTCTGAGCGGTCAATCCGGGCATTGTCCCGTTTCCTAGCGAATGAATAAGCTTCTGGACCAATTTTGACTCCCATTAGCATCATTATTTTTAAAAGAGGAATGTAGCCTTCATTGAATATGCAAACAGCAATAAACGTAGCAATTTCAATGACGTGAGTTCCGGAATGAGTATGTTTCGGTGCGAAAGTCCAAATCAAAGAGTTTAGAGACTCATTATTATTTTGAGTTTCTGAGCCTAAACATTGCAGGTATTACACAAAAGTATGGAAGAAATCGCTGTAAAAACTGTGAAAAACTCCAAAATATAGTAGCCGTAATTATTGTCAATAATCACTTCTTCATCATTTGATTTGCTCAATTTTGCTGCCGATACACTTGTATAACAGGTGTCTTCCTCTACCGTGAATCTATTACCGTGAAATCGCCTTTTTTTACTTCGATCCGGACGCGTAATCCTTTTCGCTGAAGATTTTCGATCCATTTCACTTGAAATCACTTGAAATATTTTTATTTTACTCACAGCACATGCGTTCACTTGGCTTGAAGGTTAGAATTCAACTGTTCGCAACTGGATGTAAGTTCACACTAAATATAAAAGATAATTTAAAAATACATAAAGGTTACCTTCGGTTATTGTATTTCAATATATATATAAAGGTTTTACGAGGAAACAGGGTCGCAAGTTGACAGAATATCCCTAAAGTCTTTTGTTCGACTCGTTCCGGCCGACCCGGTTTAGACGGCGCGTCAGCAAAACAGCCATACCTCCAAAAATAATTTGAATTTTCTAAAATCATATATATATATAATAATCATATTCTTAGAGGGTTAAGCTTTAAAAAAAATGAAAAAAAAAATATTTTTTTCAAATTTCTAGACCAAAATACCCCCTTAAAACACAGTATCTATTTTTGTTTTTATTAAATGAAATAAAACATTATACCTAATTTTCAGTAATAGACCTTTTTTTAACGCATTTATTTGCAAAAGAACAAAGAATGTGAGTGAGCGTTTTTTTTAAAGGTAAAAAAGGTTTTTTTGGGAAAGTAAAAACCATTTTATTCGAAGTATTGGCCATTGCTTTCTACACATTTCGACCACCTTTCTCGCAATTTGTGGATACCACGTCAATAAAACCGGTCGTCTTTTGAGGCAAACCATTCGGAGACCCAATTTTCTACTTCTTCGTAGGAATTGAAATGCTGCTCAGCCAATGCGTGTTCCATCGATGAAAACAAATGGTAGTCGGAAGGAGCCAAGTCTGGTGAATACGGCGGGTGGGGTAACACTTCCCAACCGAGAGCTTTTATTGTTTCTTTGACGGGTTTTGTTGTATGACTTAGAGCATTATCATGCAACAAAATTACCTTTCCGTGTCTTGTGGCCCATTCTGGGCGTAATGTAACATATTTGGCGTAGGGCTAATAACCTTGCCCGTAAAAATAAATTATTATGGAAGGTTAACAAGCCCCAAGACTTGCTAAATAAGGCCAAGACCGGATCCCGGTTGTAGTGCCGATGCTGATGATTATTGTAACATATTACATGCACGGGCGTGGGTTCGGTAAATTCCCACCGATGTTACTCCGGACACTGCTCGCCAAAATGTCAAATAAAACACATTGAGTTTTTTGTAGTGAAAGGGTTCTTTAATTGATTCCAATTGGGTTTCATTTATTAGCTGTAGTACACCTTGGTTATGATGTTTTCCTCCCTTTTTATTTGGTAAACTACCGTCCAAACACAACGAACAGACACACGTAGCGGGGAAATGGTGGTCGAGCTATAAAATGTCACTGTTTCTGTTTTTATTTTTGTTAAACTAGTGTTTATACGCAACGGGCAAACGCGCGTAGCGGAGAGATAGTGGCCGAGCTCTGAGGTGTCACTGTTTCTCTTTCCATTTTTGTTAAACTAATGCTTGTACACGACAGGCGAGCGCGGGTAGCGGAGGGATGATGGTCGAGCTCTGAAATGTCACTGTTTCTATTTACTTTTGTTAAGCTATGGTGTTTAAACGCAACGGACCAGCGTAAAATGCTTAAGACACTCGACCGCGCTCCTCGAGCTAGAATTCGGACCCTTCTCGATTGGTTGTTAAAACTCGACTGACTCATCAAAGGCAAGAATCCGTTCATCGTGTCGTGGCAGTGGAGCCATAGCTAAATAAACTCACTGCCACTTACTAGGAACTTGAAAAGGGTTGCTATGCGTGCATAGGGAGTTTAGTTCCAGAGAACTACTGCCGTACAGGCTGAGTTAGATTCCTCTGTCGCTATGTGTATGGAGAATTGGTTTTGGAAACACGACCAAGTATGGGCATGAGCTGTCGGTTAGACAAAGGGACATGGTTCTTGGTCGTTGCGATGGTTGTTTCGTGGAAATGCAACGCACCGTGCCGGTGGCTTACCAGCAAGGGGAATTGGTGTTGTTTCAATTGGTTTAGTTGGGATGGGAGCCGAAATGGTTTTCGGGGAAAATAAATGTTGCTTGGTTACAAGCGAGGGAAATGGCTTAAGTAGGAAGTAAGCCGGAATGGTTTTCGGCGGAAGTTAATGCTGCTTGGTCGTAAGCGAGGGATATAGTTTGAATAGGAAATGTGGTTTTTGGGAGAAATGTATGCGGTTTGATGTAGATGAGGAAGATGATGAATATTCTGTTCCAAGTTTTTGGAAATGCGTTTTATTACAGATTGAGAAATGGATTCGTAGTAAGTTTGGGGATATATGCGATTGCAGATTTGGGGACGGATGGTGTTGCATATTGGGAAGTGTGATCTTTGCATGTTTGCGAATGTGTGCTATTGCAGATTTGGGTTAAGGTGACGCGCTGTTAGGGGTCAAAATTGGTTGGAATTTTGGGTTGGTTCTCCATGCGATATAGAGAACCCCCACGGGAGCACTTTAACCTATTCTGCGTCCATATATTTTAGGGTTTTCAAAGTTTGTTTTCTTTGTTTATACGTATATATATATATATATATATATATATATATATATATATATATATATATATATATATATATATATATATCTATATATATACGAGGGTTGCCTCTTATGTTTCGGGATTTGGCAACCCTAGTGTTGCAATCTGGCAATTGACAGCTCTGTCGTAAAGTTGGACATTTTTGAGGTTATACGCACTCAGAACGTTTTGACATACGAGCGCTATTTGTGTTGTTTACAGAACTGAAAAAATTCATCTCGGACCAAAAATGGAATTAAATCGTCAACATTTTCGTGCGATTATTTTTTACAACTTTCGGCGTGGATTAACTCAGCAACAGTGCATGGATGAACTTAATTCAATTTTTGGCGATAAAGCTCCATCAAGGACCAGTGTTTATCGATGGTATGGTGAATTCAATCGTGGTCGTAGTTCACTCCAAGATGAATTTCGTGAAGGTCGTCCAAAATCAGTTGTTGTTCCGAAAACCATTGATGCTGTGCGCGAACTGATATTGGAAGGTCGTCATGTGACCTATCGTGAGATTGAGACGACCTTAGGCGTTAGTGGGACCAGCATGCATTCAATATTGCATAAACATTTGACTGTCAAAAAAATTTGTTCGCGTTGGATCCCACACAATTTGTCAATCGCCCAAAAAAAGGCTCCTGTCAATTGGTCGAAAGAAATGCTCAAACAATACGGTCGCGGTGCTTCGAAACACGTCTATGACATCGTGACAGGTGATGAATCGTGGATTTACGCGTATGAGCCCGAAAGTAAACAGCAGTCGACTGTCTGGGTGTTTCAAGATGAGCCAAATCCAACAAAAGTTGTTCGCGCACGAAGCACTTCCAAGCAAATGGTCCCCTGTTTTTTCGGAAAAACTGGACATGTCGCAACCGCACCACTAGAACAACGCAGAACAGTCAATTCTGAGTGGTACCTAACCATTTGTTTGTCAGTTGTCTTCCAAGAAATCAGGAAAACCAACCGCCGAAGACGGATCACTCTTCACCACGACAATGCGAGCTCTCACACATCGGCTGCGACAACTGCATTTTTGAGCACCCAAAACATCGATTTGATGGGTCATCCGCCGTATAGTCCTGACTTGGCACCGAATGACTTCTTTTTATTCCCGTACGTAAAAAACAAACTGAGAGCTCAACGTTTTTCGACACCTGAAGAAGCGGTTGCTGCATTCAGAATGCATGTGTTGGAGATACCTCAATCAGAGTGGCAAAAGTGCTTCGACAAACGCATGCAAAAGTGTATAGATCTTCATGGGGAATATTTTGAAAAACAATAAAGTGATTTTCGGTGATCAATATTTGTTTTTGTTCTCTAATCCCGAAATATAAAAGGCAACCCTCGTATATATCTATATATATATATATATATATATATATATATATATATATACATATATATATATATATATATATATACATATATATATATATATATGTATATATATATATATATATATATATATATATGTGTGTGTGTGTGGGTGTGTGTACATATAGGCCCCTCGGTAGTATAGTGGTTAGTATACCCACCTGTCACTCGGGAGACCGGGGTTCGATTCCCCGTCGGGGAGCCCCTGGCGCAAGACTAATGACCTTATCCGGAAAAAACAAATCATTATGGAAAATTTAACAAGCCTCACGACTTGCTAAATAAGGCCATGACCGATCCCCGGTTGTAGTGCCAATGATAATGATGATATATATATACACATATATCATCATCATCGGCACTACAACCGGGATCCGGTCTTGGCAATATTTAACAAATCTCTCCACCGGTCCCGATTTCGAACCGATGCCATCCAGTTTGGCACTCCCAGGCTCCGGGCGTCCTGGTCTACGCCATCCCTCCATCGCAGACAAGGTCTGCCGCACTGTCTCCTTCCATACATCCTGCCACAAACGATTTTCTTGCATACTTCCCTTCGCTAATTGGAGTTAGGTGTCCCGCCCACCGGAGTTTATCGAGCTTGATTTTTCATTTTTTACATCATTAGCTTCAAGGTAGATTGCGTACAACTCGTGGTTGTGGCCAACAATTCTCCTTAAGACCTTCCTCTCGAACGCGGTTAAGAGTTCAGAGTGCCTTTTATTGAGCACCCAGGTCTCGGATCCATACATGAGTACCGGTAAGACCATGGTCTTGTACAGTAGTAACTTGGATGTTCTGGATAAATTTCGGGATTTAAAGAGCCTTGATAGACCATAGTAGGCTTTGTTGGATTTGATCAGTCGTTCATGTATTACTTCTTCCATATTGTTATCGGCTGATACTATTGACCCAAGGTAGTTAAAGGATTGCACTACTTCAAATTCGTAGCCTGATAGTTTGACCAACGTTAGATCTTCTCTTCGCAGAAGTTGCCACCATGTACTTAGATTTTCCCTCATTAAACCTAGAACATAAGCCACCTCAAGGCCACTATCATTCCCCTGCAATCAAGCAGCATTAGGTTTCCTTGGAAATATTTCGGTTTACACCCAACGTGAACCATTAAGAATCTTATCGATTCTCCTTAGCGGCAATTCCTGTCCCACATGTGCACTTTAACCTTGCCGTATGCACATATCTAGCCGACCTTTTTGTCCAACGACAAAGCAACGCCAAGCAGCTTGTTTACTCAGCTGCAATATACCCGACCCATGATCTGTTTGTCCAACTGACAAACAATCACCAATCTCGCGCTTAGCTGCCAAATCCGAATTCTACAGCATAAACAAATGCAAACAAAGAATCCGATTCTGTCCGCCGGCAGAGATCCGATACACAATTCCCATTGGGTAAAGCACCCAATGCTGCTCTAATGGGAAGCAGAGTAATTACTCAGCTGAACCCTCATTACCAATTATGCCCTTGGTAAATTTCCTCTTTGTTCTTTGTCTCCGGTGCAATCTCGTTTATCCTTTGTTTCACCGCATGGATAAACAGCGTGATCTTTACGATCAACTACACGTACACCACCGCAGGACCTCACCAGTGAGATACCCTTCCCTCGTTTTCACCACGAGAGAAACACTTTCTCTCTCGAGGAAACTCACCCCATTAGCGAGTTGGCTCTGCACGAGCCGTGTAACCAAGAGTCGAAATTCTACCCCAGAGGAGCGCGGTCGAGAGCAACGCCAGTCTCGTTTGTCTTTTCTAATTATTGGTGCGATAATTCTCCAGTCATTCGGTCCAATTTCTTCGCGACTAGTGTGGCTTTTTAGGTAATTGTATTTTAATGGACAACGGTGCCAAAGATATTTAGTATATCTTAATGGTATTGTTGTCCACAGAATTTATTCACAGTCACCGTCCTTTGTTCCGTTTAGGAAACGTATCCTTACGAAGGATTAAGAGAAACGGTGCCACCATAGAGGTTTGTTCTCAGACGTACGTCTGGATGCCGCTAAAGAATTTTTCTTGGTGGAGTGATTAATTTAACAATAATCAACCCGAGGGGGATTCACCTTATGTGATCCGAAATTTAATGGGGCTTGGCCCGGTATGAATGTTCGGGTGGGCGGTCTTGGTACGTAACAGTTACTTGCATAGTCAAAGCCAAGGAACTATCCCCTGGCTCTCGAATGTATTCGTCTCACAATTGGAGCAACCATATATTTGAAGCTGGGAAAAGTGCAGTCAATTGTATGGGGTTTTTTAAGAGATGTAAAAAATATCCCACTCCATCCCACCTAGCGGTAATTTACAAGTCGTATAATAGTCCTAAAATAGAATTCAATTCCCGTATTTAGTCACCTGCATCCAAATGTGCGTTACACGTACTCGATGCGACATAGGCGCAACACATCGTATCTATCTCGATTCCATAGTATCGGCCCAGTTGTTGCTCAACTGAACTTGGTAAATGAATTCTCTTTGCCCAAATATTTTCCGCGATAACCACCAATCTAAAAGTGCATACCAGCTGACGCTGAAAGTCAACTTGGGACGTACATTCCAGAGAGTTATTTTTAACTAAACTACATGAATGTGGAGTGCTTTTCTTGTCGTTGTAATATCCAATCATTCAAGGTCAATATATAATATACTGACAACAACCGTTATCCTTATTCACTCCCTGTTCTTTCGCTCTCACAATGCTTTGACATTTAAGGGTAACCCCGGGCGCTCGTATGTCTCTCGCCAAGGCGATCGAATAAGTCATGGATTATAAAGAGAGCATCATCTAAATACGATAGTTGAAGCATCGTCGCCGAATGGTGACCACCAGAAAAACTCATGGGGTCATGAAACGCGATTTGGATGCCGTGCCAGTTAGATTTTTTTTTTGTTCCGAAATCCACCGATCGAAACCCGGTAAATACGACTAACGATAATTAAAATGCAGTTCTCATATGGTGGTGCACAGCCTATGCTCTAGTTGTACATAGAAAAATAAGACGAGGTTTTACCATATTCGAATAATCCTTGGTCTTGATCGAGTAATCCTAGTTCTTGATCGAAGAAAAGACAACGCAAGTAAACTAACAACTTCAGGGATCATAAATCGGGAAATCAGGAAAATCACAAATGTGTGAAATTGTCAAATAATCCTTATCGCATCTTTGAACACCCAAGCATCTGCATCCATTATACGAGCGGGGTACGATACGATGAAAAAGAAAATTGTAGATTAATCGCCAGTTACAGTTCCCGCGGATTAGATAGACTACAAAGTAGGCAGCTGTATCGGTGAATTGAACAATCTTTTAAAAATCCTTTAATTGCCGCACGACTCACAAGGTGCGTCAATTATTTTGTTAAATCAAGAAACTGTGTTTTATTTTTATTTATTTGTGTTGAGCAGTGACATCCGAAATTCCATTGCCAAAGGATCAAATTTGCTGTCGATATTGATATACTATTATGGAGAAAGCACCAGTTATTAAATTTCCCACAAAACTTGGTAAAAATGTGTAGTGCTCTGAAAAGCCCTACCACCTCCACCCACACACATACATTAAACATAATCCCTACACTTAAACCTAATTCAACTAATTCACAAAATCCATTCTCCTTCCCAACCATTAAATTCCCGATCAAACAAAATTCCTGATAAAGAAATCAAAAGTTCGTTTATCGCCCATACATACAATGCCCCATAATCGCCAAATTAAATCAAACGCATGGTAAATTGAAGCAGATGTTCAATCACCATACGCAAACAAAACCCTAAACCCAATGTATACCATATCTTCATATGCCCTACATATCCCAAATTTCCAGGAACTGGTATAACCAAATTCCTACACAATCTCCAGTACTCGACTCCGGCCGAAGTACATTTCGAAATCCTGCTTGCGTTTCGATGCATCCGCGATACAAAATCCCGATAAGATTTTGTATAACAGAGCGAATGATTTTGGATTCGAGGATCAGTCTCAATTAGCGTCCGAGGTGTAAGGACGCCAATAAACTAAACTAAAATTAATTAATAAAATTAAAGGAAAATCAATCGTTTCATTTTATTTCAACAATCGGTCGTCACTCTTTTTGGAGGCCCCGGAAGCACGGTGGTGACCGCAACGAGCCTATTCAGGAGCGGTCTATCAAAGAGACTTTGGCGGATTTTTGTCTTTTAGCCTGAAGAGTCGATGTGTTCAGCCGAACACTGTTCACAAAAGAGAAAAATGAACACAACACTGCCACAAATAAAACGCTGCGAAATGTTCTTTTGAACGAATACATTTCCATTTATTTGACGTAATAAACATTTGTTGAATTTTTTTTTTTTAAATGGCATGTCGAGATGTGCCCCGTCTCATCGTTGGCACTTCTGCAATATACTACGCAAACTTTGAAAAACTCGCTGACACAGGCTGCGAGGTTTTACGGCTATCTCCTCGTGGATGTTCTCATCGCTTCTTCTTGAACGTGGCCGCCCTGTTTGTTTAATATTCGTTGTCGATCCCGTTTGCTCGAACTTCTTGACCCAAGCTTTCATTAAATTAACACTACGACACTCACTTACACGGCGTAATCCGCATTCAATATTAAATAGGCGTCGTACAGTAACGTAGAAATCGTTGCTTTTGTAAAATTGTTTTACATAAAAAGCACGCTGTTGTCCCGTGAAGCGCTCCATCGTGAATAAAATGGCATGAAGCGACGCACAATTCTCCGCCACTCGCGCGCCCCTCTCTCTAACGGTTTTTAAGAAATCAAGTGTTGCCATTTGCAAAAATGTATGGCCCACCCGATATAACCATTTCAGATCATTTTGCTTTTCGTTGTGTTAGACAATCCTTATTTTTGTTTGTTATAGTTTGACAATTATCACAAGCTTCGGAATTTGGTTACTATTTAGTTTGCATTTAATCCTTTTTGCGTGGCCGTCAAACGTTCCCTTTTTAATTCCTTAACGTTTTTGTTCGTCATGTGCTTAACCGTTGATGGTTTCGATTTTTAGATAAATGATCGTTGATGGTGTTGTGGCGGTTCCGCCAAACCCCACTGTCTACTTACCCTAAGAACTACAACCCAACCTTTATAGTTTTCCGCTAATGCAATCACATTAGCACTTGTAAATGCTTCACGCGTCAAGTATCTAATGTATTTACCTAAAAGCTCCTGGAAGAGAATTCTTACCTTCATTCATTAATTCGAATTCAAAGTTACCTACAAGAATTCTGTCCAAACTTCATAAATCCCAAGTCCAATTCGGCACCTTCGGTTGCCAAGCAAATCCCAATCTTATCATACGAGTATGCATTTTCCCTAGACGAATTCCTGAAAACGAAACAATTTGGTTTGCATATAATGTAACTATCATAACAGGGATAATAAACATCGCGTCGCCTATTCCCAGCCCATCATGGGTACAATAAATCCCTTTACATACACATTGGCTGGCGACCTCTTTCTCCCAACTATAAACAATCCAACGCAGCTCCACACAATTGACGCAAACGACGCTGAAACCAAAACCTATAGCATAGGCAAATGCAAACAGGAATTGTATACTTACCCTTGGCAGCGATGCCATAAACACCAATTCCCTGTGTATATGCTAACACCAATTAGCACCATGTCCATCAGCATTGCGGTCTATCAATACAGCTGCAATGCACATCATAGGCAATGATCCGTACGATCTCTTTGTCCTACAATATTTCTGGATCTGCTTCTCATAACCTCGCGGCATGAGCAAACAGAAATCCATTACTAAACAATGAGATACGGCTTGTTTACTTAGCCGAACTCACATCTCTTTGATGCACATTATTCCCTTTCTTTGTTTTCAGATTCGTTCTCATGGCCTTGGTCCCATGAAAGAACCAATGTTCACACATACATGTGAACTACTACGATCTTCTCTAGGAGATCTGGTTATCTACCCCCAAAGAGAGACTTCACGTTTCTCTTGGGATCGAAAATGCATCCTCAAATTAAGAGAGCCGGTACCATTGGCCGAATTTCCTTTGCCAGCGAATTGATATCGCTGAGTCTTGTTCCACACACCGAACGAGCAGGTCGTGACCGCTCCCGCTCCTCGGTGCGCACGGGGACGCGAATATATCCCGTCGAGATCGTGTTGATAGAGTATTTTATGTTAATGAACAACAAAAATAAACAGTTATGTGCACCCAATAGACCTTATATTATATCCGGGATGAGTAATCGAAAATAATATATAAAACTCTTCTAACTCATTAACCAATAAAAGAACCGTTAATAATAAACGCAAAGTGAGTTTCAATTAATTACTTCTTGTGGACGGTGTGTTGCGAAGTCTTCTTTTGGTGTTCGGCGGAACTTGCTTTTAGTGATGACGGAGGAAGAAGGGAACCCGGTGCAGTACGCCTGCACACCACACTTCTTCCCCACAGTGTCCCCGAATATCACGGAAGTCATAGGATATTTTACCAGCTTCCTTTTCTGACGCACTCCGATGGATCCGGTTTCAATAAGACGTTGAATGAAGGTTTTTGTCGCTTGTTCCTTCAGTTTACAACAGTTGACGAACTTCATTCCATGTAGTATCGCTACCCTGCGGGATCGAACATAGACTTGCAAGCGAGGCGACAGGGTCGAGGCTCAATCCATTTTTTAATCTTTTTGTTTCAATAAACCCCCAGTTATCTTGTCCTATCAGTATTTTTGGTTCCTCTTGGGTATACGTTATCTGATCTTCGATGTTCCTCAGATGGCCGATCTTCTAATCGTCTTCTTCTTCACTTCTTGTTTGGAGAGCTTCAAACTGTCTATCGTTTTTTCTACAATCGACATTTTGTCCCTTTAACCCTTACTTGGACCCTCTCTGAGTAAAACTTCCTATTGCTTTATCCACCGGCTGTCTCCAGGGTGAGCGCTTCTGGACTACTTTTCACATAAATCTTCTTGGCCATTGATGAATCTAGCCTGGAGATGGTGAACCCTTCCCTTCGTCAAGGAGAGCCGATATGCAAGTTTATCCTTTCGGTCCCTAAATGTGGCACCATTTTAAAATACGCCTTCCGGTAGCTGATGGTGCAAAGCGTTATAACAATTTCTTCTCTCCGCTCCTCTGATTCGTCAATAGATTCGCTACTTGATTCGAAGGTCCAACGGAGTTGTCGTCTTTGTTTTCCCAGTACCCTCATTGATGAAGGTTCGTCAGAGCGGTTTGCTTGCACACTTCTTGCAAGTTGGACTCTTTCAGGTTTTCTTTTCGTGTTGGTAGAGAAAGCATCTAAAGCAGAGCCTTATTATCATAGTCAGTTCCTATTTTTCTCGGACCCTCGCCCTCTAGAATGTGGCCCATTTGAATGTCCTACTAGACACACTGTTCTATCATTGTTCTGAGATACTTCGCGCTCTTGGACGGCATAGAGCCCTCTCGCTATTTTACTTCACTCAGAACATATTGACGGTGATTCCTCCTCAATTACAAGGAAACTTCTGTTTGGGCCACATATGTATGCTTCTTTTTCCATAAAGTCGTTAAAAACCATAAATTTGTTTGTTCTTCCCATTTATGACTACGATGCTACATTGAATCAGCTGTACTTCATGACCGACGGCATTTTGTTGATCATTTTTTTAATCACTCAGGTAAATTCAAATACGGCGCCTTTTCTAGTGCCCTGATGATGGGAATTGAATCCCTCACCAGGCTAAAAAATGTGCACACATCAAGTGGATCTTCTGAGTTGCGACAAATTCTTGAGTTTTATCAGGTCTGACATGGCAATGCTTCTGATCTTTCAAAGCCTGCCTCTAGTCCTTTTATTACCTCAATTGAATCCACGGCTTTGAAAAACAGACTTCTTACGGCCTCTCTGGGTCTCCCCTTGGAGAGCCCTTCGAAAACGGGCTATGTTCTGTGCGTTGGTCGTCTTAGGGAATGCCAGCGATTGTTTATTGTTACCGTTGTAGTATGGGAGCTCCAACACACCTGAATTAGGTCGTTTAGACATTTTAGAATACCTTACCGTTGCTGCGGCTAACTCCTGGATGTCACTGTTTTCTTTATCCTCTTCATATGGGATCTTATCCTCGACTAGTTTGACTGATTCATAAAAGATCTCGTTAAATCACACTGGCACTCCTCTTTTTCGACCTCATTCTCTGTTTTTGAACTTGCTTCCAACAATTCGAGTTCTGCTTGCATTACTCTGACTTTTATAGATATAGGATAGTATAGACAGGGTTAGTTCGAATGTGCCTTAACTACTTGGGCGGAGGGAGGTAAATCATACAAGACCGGTATTAGTAGATTTAAATTTTACTATACAATTGACAAATATTATCGAGAGATGTGTGGGGGTACGTAGTCGGTGTGCCGTCATGGGAACTGGTTCTACTACGACCCCACTAAATTGTTCGCCGAACACTTTACGAAAATGATGTATCGCCAACAGAAATATTTGAGTTTCTCACCTAAAATCACTTTTCTCTGAAACTTGTATTATCCTTTTTCCTTTCACAAAGAAACTCAGTCAATCCATTCTTAATGCAACTATTCCAAGTAGAGAAAATAAAACACTAGCGCACAGTTTCGTTGTTAATTGTCGTTTATTGTTCTATTTTATGTAAAAATATTATGTTCCATGGAATTTTTAATTTAGTTAGACAGCATTTTTAAAATTAACAATGATTACAAATTCAAAACTATAGAACACACACGAACAGTACAGGAAAATGTCTCGACTCTTTGCAATAATCATCTTCCTCCGGAAAACATAACTCAAACTAGACAAAACAGTCTCGGGGGTTTAAATTCGCTACTCCGGGGCGTATGCACACCGTGAGTATGCTACGGGGAGCGGAAAACGACGCGCACTGCTCGATGGTTGTGATAAGACTCTTCGAGGGTTGAATTCCGACTTTCGATTCAACCCTCAGTTCGAGATGAGTTTAGTGGAGGAGAGAGAAAATTTCTCCCTAAGGTGAGAAACCAGGAAGAGGATCTTGGTGATGTGTGTGTGTGTGGTGATCGTGAAGATCGCATTGTTTTACCCATGCATGAAGGTCATGGGAACGAAATTGAGACAAGAGAAGATGAACAAAGGGAAAATCGACCAACGGCATCGTGTGTAATGATGAGCAAATTCTCTGTGCCTCATTAGAGCAGCATTGGATGCTAATGGATTTCGATACTTTACACAATGGGAATTGTATATCGTATCTCTGCCGGCGGACAGAATTGGATTCTTTATTTGCATTTGTTTATGCTGAGAAATTCGGTTGGGGCGGCTATGCGGTGATTGTTTGTCGATTGGACAAACGGATCGTGGGTCGGGTATATTGCAAGCTGCCCGACGATGTTTTTTGTCGTTAGACAAAAAGGTCGCCAACCAATGCGCATGTAGGAAAATTGTTGCGCACATGCGAGGCTGAGATTTGGCAGGCAAACAAGGGTGCCGAATAGTTTTTTCCTCGAATATATGATGCATTGGATGTATGAACAGATTTCTATCAGGGACTTTGAATAATGCATTAAGTGCGTGAATGATGAAAGAATTCTTTTCAGGAAATTTTATGTAATGCGTTAGGTGCATTACATGTCATTGAAGAAGGAAATGTTTCAGGTATGGGAAGGAAGTTGGGATGGAATTGTGGGTGCTTCTTGCGTGAGGTTAAAGAACCCCCACAGATGTATCTAAGGACAGTAGACAGGGTCAGTTCGAATGTCCTCTAACTACTTGGACGGAGTGACGGTGGGAGGTGAATCATACAAAGCCGGTAGTAGTAGATCTAAATGTTACAATACAATTGACAAATATTTTCGACTATAATAATATATAAGAAAACTAGAAGGCATTCAGTGTTTTTTATACGATTTAAGTAACAAAACAGAGTTGAATGCCTCTATACAATGGCAATGAAGTAAAATAACGATTTTTAAGGTGGGGTGAGCATTACCGGTTCAGGAATAGGTAGTTGTGTAGTACATTCAAGAACCACAAAACTTGCATAAACATTGAACATTAATTCAAAAAGATAAATTTAGGTACAATTTGTTAAGTCGGTTGGAGGCAAATGTAAGGATACAAACTATAATTAAGGTAGGTCGTGGGTGCGGTAGTAAACGCAGATTACACTGAAATTGTCATGCAATCCCCTACTCCTTTTATAGGTCCGTAGTGTTTGCACCGACATCATGTATGGGCTGTTGTTGTATGCCCTTGTGGGAATTAGAGCATTGCGGTTTGGGGCGTTTTCCAGAAATTTCCGGAAAACATGCCACACTGTGACTTGTAGGGACTTCCAGGAATTCGACATGTAGTGGCTTATAGCGCCATCCAGACAATTTAATACTGCATTGCTAAATATTAGTATTTTTTTTGTCTGTTTGTTGTATAAATACACGACATGCGAAGTTTTCCACTTATTAACACGAAGATCACCAACCAACTCTCCACAATACAGCACAACTTCCTGTACCACAGAGAATTTGCACTTTAAGTCTCGAATGTTGCAATGGTCAATGCAAAACTCTCGTGGCATTGCAACCACTCGACACAGACAGGTAATACCACTTGGGATCTGCAATGAATAAGCGGAAATGAACAATAGACGTTTTATGTCCGTAAACAACTGAATCCTTGTAGAAACTGAGTTTCATTTGATTATAATATCCCACCCTCTCACCACAATACGAAATCTGATGACAGAAATCGTTCGGGAGAGAAGAAACTCTTTTGGACCATCCAACTAAATAAGTAGATTAAGGTTTAATCCTTTTGCCACAAAATAGGAAAAAAACATTCAATTACTCCAAAACAACAGTTTCAAGTGCAATAGCATATCTAGGAATGTAAACCAAGCATTTACTTATTACTCATACTATCGAAACAAGTTACATGGTAATATAACTGAACAGCACTCTATACCTAAGGTTTTCGGTTAGAGGAATAAAATAGAATTCATAGGCAACGAATTCGGGAAATAACACAAGAAGTTTAGGGGCAACAACAACGTTGTAAGTTACTCCCAGCTATTCTGCATCGTAGACTTTCAGGAACTTCAATACTTACCAACAAATTATCAGACAGTTGACGTCAAATATAGACCAGATACCTACCATGTTTGACCCCTCCTGCGACCTCCACAAGATCCGAGAATATTTCTCGCATAACAACACGTTCCGCTTGCAACATCGTATTGTATTTCATTACGTATTCACCTGAGATATCACCAGATACGGAACCTGCTTGAGAACATCGATTTTGTTATACACTCGGTTCGGTTTTATAATGTATCTTGATTTGGAAACTGATACCAGATTCGTAATGTAACGCGATTATAAAACAATACCTATTGCAGTCACCGAACGACGTTATACAATCGTCGTTCCAAAAAAGTGACTCATGAAAAGAATAATATACACACCCCCTTATAGACATCTACCTGACCCACAAGACGCATCCCTTAAAGATAATTTCCTACCTTCACGAAATCAAAAGCAAAAAGGAGCCAGAGTGTTCTCGTTAGATTTGAATGCATATTCTGATGTAATCCATTGGAAAATGTATCTGAGAAATGTATTGAGATACGTATTTCCGAGGGCGTTTTGAAAACATCGATGGGAGTCTATTCCCAGTTCCATTCTAGTTTCGGTTTTTATTTTTGGTCTTGTTCCGTTTTACCATTCAACAAACAAAGGAACATATGAGCTTGTGTAGATTACCTTTCTTTCTTGTCTCTCAACGGCGCTGTCTCGTTCTTTTTCCCACCTTAAATCTTTATTCAGCAATATCTCACCCCGGAATGAATGGAAGAATATATATGTAGATTATTTTGAGAGGGGGAGCCGGGAAAAAGAGAAAGTAAATAGGAATCAATGAGCTTTTCTGGTTTTTTGGTGGTTGGGATAGGGCAGGCAGTTTTGCAAGTAGGCCGGCTACAGAGGTTCTCGCGTCAATATACATGCATATAAGATGTAAATATCTATATATGTAGAGAGGCAACGCCGAAAGGGGTTGTTTGGATAGGTAGTTCACTCGCTCAGCCCTCAAGAATTTTTCAAAGTACGACGTAGTTGAGCCATTTTTAGATTGTTTTTGTTTATCAAATGTCGGTAATGTGAATTCGGCGGTGGGATATCAATCAATTGAAGGAGTGAAGGAAATGCCACATTATATTTACCGTTCAAAACACTAAGAACAGGAAATTGAATAACCCGATAACCCTAAGCCGTAGGCCTATTCTGGGAACAACTATGCGGGGAATCATGACATTCAGGCATATGGGTCGAAACGTAGCTTGTATACATGTTGCTTGAATGTTTGACTTCCATATGTCCGCATGCATATCTATACATATATATATGCATGGGTTGTGTAAGGCATGTATATAAATACAAAAATACCCGCTATGCACTGCCAATTTAAACAATTCGTTGTACGTGCCCTGGACTACTTGAATGCAGCCATCCTGCTCTGATGAAATATTTCACTTTCCAGTGTAGCGCTATCTACTTGTGTTTTACGTGTGCATACTCGTATAACTGCTTGGAGCTATCCATAACGCAACACACTACATTGCCATAGTTGCCCCTTTTCTTCGCTGCGACGCCGTAGAAATATGTCGCGTAACGCATACAGACGCAATTCTACCGTGAGTTCCGAACGCCAGGAACTTTTTTCACGGTCATCCATGCATGTGTTGAATCGGTATCAAAAGCCTAAACTTTTGCTTGCTCCCAACGAGGGTTGTCGACGCTCTTTCATCGTGTCGGCTGGTAGTCGCTTGGTATAGAATATAGGCCGAATGTGACTTTCCTGGTGATTGGACTGTTTATTCGATTTCAAGTTCAAGAATATATACATCACTTGGAGGAGTCGGCCAAGAAAGGAAACAAGTCAACAAAAACATCAAATTGTGTTATCATTTTATTCAAATTTTGTTTTTGTATATTTATTTTTGAATTCTATTGCATTATTATTTGCCAAGAAGAAAGGTTTTAGTTTTTTTCTTTTTTAAATTGTGACTACGTTAAGGTTATATAGAAAGATACGACGCAAATTGTTCTAACATCATATTCTACAATAGTAATACTTACAAACTATTCTCGAAATGTGAGTAATACGGTTAATAGTGGTGCCAGTGTCGATAATAAAGTGAAAGTTTATATAAAGATTTTAAATAATTTTTTTCTTACGAAAAATGACAAAATTCAGAAAACTTATTACGTCGTGAGATATTGGTGCAAATAGAAGAAGAAGAATAAGAAAAAAAACATTATTTCCCCATTTTTGACTAGAATTTAGTCATCAACCACGTTGAGGAGGAGCATAGAGTTCCTTAGTTTGGAATTGCGTATCTGTTAGAAATGTTTAAACGGTGGAGGGGAATAATCTCTTCTTTCGAATAACTAAAATAACATAACTAAGAACAAGTATCCCACAACGTACAAGTTTGGAAAATGAAGCCGAAAACGAATGGAAAACAAGGGGTAAGTTATATATATA